>JAYKAV010003167.1:1223-127849 GCA_035582835.1 Phoebastria nigripes
TTTTTTTCTGATAGACAAGGGTACCAAATGTCTTGTGACATCTTCTGAAGATACGGACAGAACGTAGTGCTCCTCTCAAAGTTTCTCAAGTACCACTTATGTACCGGTCTCCATATGGAATGACAAGTTATTTTTAAGTGTATAGCCTTTTGAAAACGCCAGCCTTAACAACAGCAAGTACCATGTTATCTTATTTGTAGAAGTCCCAGGATTTGCACAGATGATGAGGGTGGGTCCAGATGATCAGGATCACATAGCAAAGAAATTCACCCCTCTCTCCACTTTCATCTGGTAAAAGTCACTGAGCTATGCTCCTTTCATCTGCAGAAATGGGAAGAAATGATAGAAGCTTTTTATACTAAGTCTTCCTACCTTTAGGACAGGAAAAAAATGCTTTAGTTGTTGTAACAATTCTTTTTTTCATGTATGCTAATATGTATTAAAACGTACATATATTCAGGCACATCCTAAAGCAGAGCTGCCATGAGAGCCCAGAAAGCTTTTTTCTAATATGTACCATAAAAATCATTAGAGGATAATATAGAAGATCTAAGCTGGGTCACAGTAAAACTATAATTGTTACTTATGGAAACAATTGTAAACTATAATTGTTACTTATGGAAAGTCTTCTTTCATGTTTAAATCAAACCTCAATTATTTCAGCCTACTTATTCCTTAGAAAGTGGAAGTTAAACATAAATACGTTAGATGAGATCTCTTCTGAGAAATATATATGGGACAAGGAAGTGGAGGGAATCACAGATGACCCCAGAAGAAAACTGTATAAAGTCAATCAGAATGATCACCTGAGTGTGTCTTTATTTGCCAGTATACACATCATATCTGTCAGAACGTTATCACACTGGTTAATTTAAAATTCTCTAAGTAGAAGATTCATGACATCAACAAAGACTGTGAGGAACAAACGGGGAATTGGGGAAACATAGGAAATTTGGAAACGGAGCCAAAAAGTGTG
Source organism: Phoebastria nigripes (assembly GCA_035582835.1). Classification (NCBI taxonomy): domain Eukaryota; kingdom Metazoa; phylum Chordata; class Aves; order Procellariiformes; family Diomedeidae; genus Phoebastria; species Phoebastria nigripes. The sequence goes on from JAYKAV010003167.1 coordinate 2,200, forward strand.
TAAGGACTAGGATTAGTTAGCTTGCCAAAATTAATAAAGTTTTTCTTCTCTTTAATGTAGACAGCAGTTCAAATGGTTGACCAAGTGTTACTATCTTCTGAACAGTGAAGTCTATTACATTTGTTTATGATCTAATGAATTCCAAAGGAAAGTGACAACAACTGGTTTTAAAAGTGATTTTTCCTCCCCCCCCCCCCCCCATATGTTCCAGCAATTAAGTTCACATGCAAAAAGCTGATTCCATGTACAGAAAATACTTTGAAATAACCAAAGGATACCCATTCCAGTCCTCAAACTGACAAAAATACATTTCACAGAGGTAATCAATACAAATAGAGAGAGCAAACAAAATACAAATCCACAGCTGCAAAGCTTCAGATACGCAAAATGACTATTTTGATGTTGTGACAGATCCATGGTTTGAAAATACACTATAGCATGTTTTAATCAAACTAACATGGGATTAAAGTTACCTGTGCTGTACAGGTAAATATAACTAAAAACAGCTGGTGGCACTCTGCCTCTCCCCAAAATCAGAATAGTAATGGGATGTGTACGCTGCAAGTCCAGCTTTTTTTACAAAAAGAGAACTGACAACATTAAACTAATCTTGCACACTGGAAACCCTCAAGATTAATACACAGTAGCACAAAAATGATAAAAGTAGTTTTTTGCTAGGTAATAATAAAGAAAACAAAACAACAAGTATCTGACAACACACGACTGGAGATACTGTAGATACAATGTGACACTTAATTATAAATCCCTCTGGGGATTTACAATCTGACACCCAATATGCAGATCTGCACATTCATCGCCAGAACTCCTGTTTTCACCTGCTGTGGACCAAAATGCCATGAAACGTGTGTCTTCATCTGGATTACAATGACAGTTTCAAACAAAGTCCTAAGACTTTAATAAGCTGCATAAACAGTTGCAAACAGTAATTTGCTCTAATTATGTTACTGTCAAAGTGTAAAAAAAAAAAAATTAGAGAATTTTAATTACTGCTTATTCAACTTAAAAACACAGCAGAAAAGCTCAAGGAATTCTGAAAATAGGGGTGAATTCAGTCACAGACGTTAGTTAGGGGGTCCAAGGTTCTGTACAGAAATAAAGTATGAAAACAAAATAAGCAAATTCAGGAGAGGAAATGAGCACTGATATTTTACCTCTAAAAACTTCAGCAAAAATGTTTTTTTTAAATGCATGTAATTAGGAGCATGGTTGATAACATGACTGCAATATATCCATTTTCTACAGTCTTTGATTGATATATAAAAATAATTCTCTGACTTCTGTGCCAAACAGGACTTGCAAATATAACCTATTCCCATAAAACTGTGCTTGGTGTCTTAAACATTTAAGGCTATACATGCACTGAAATTTAAGGAATTTCAAGTTGAAACAGTAGTTGAAAACTGTGTCATATTACATAAATTATATAATGAAGGGATACTGGTAGGAAATGTACATACAATGCAGCATGAGTCTGTTTCTGTAAGACCAGCATACACTAGACAGTTATATAATATCAGGACTCCAGACACAGAAAAGCCAAATCTGTTCTCAAAGTTGCACACTTCAGATATAGGTATAACAGGGGTAAAACAAGCTAATTTGACAGCACTGACTTACTTCATTTTTGCTTGTGATGGGATTTTGATTAAAATGCACAAAGAAATACAACTCAAACACTTTGCTACTGATACAACAACGCACAACCAGTCAGAAAAGAGGTATCTTGAATTCTCAGCTGTGAGTCACATTTACAGAAGCCTATTTTGTATTTGTTCAAAGAGATCCATTGTATCATTTCTGTCTTTAAGTAATAGCAAGTCCAAACACTATTTGTCCAAAGAATTAGAAACAGACTTGGTTCTTTGGTTAACACCATGTGACTTACATCAGACACAGGAATCAATTAAGAATAAACAGTCGTATGAGGAGGCTTCCTGGAAAGGGGGGCGAGGAAGGAAAGAGGAAAACTTCAAATTCAAAGAAATGCATTGTGTTAGACTGAACTGCCATTTGAAACCTCCCGTACTAGGAATAATCAGGTTAAGACATCTCTTCAGTTGCAGTGACATTGCTTACACACCGTAACTTTAGTTTCTCTACGTATTAGTTTTATACAAAAGAAAGAAGGCACCGAGTGAATCGGTGGCATACAGGCAGTATAAAAGTATGCAAGAAAATGCTACATACCGTATATTTCATACACTTTTTAAAAATGCGGCGAATGTGTGCTCTCTCTATGCAATATGATGCTTCACAAATCCAATTCCTTATATCCCAATGAAAGAATGAATTAAAATGTGAAACACATTTTAATAATCTTGCTGATAACAGCACGATTCAGTATTTGTATTCACTAAGATCAGTTATTAGCTTATAGTCACCAGAAAACAAGTTCAAAATTACTGAAGATCAAGGGAACTATAATCTGTAACTATACTTTTGGGACAGAGCCAGCAGCCTTTACTCATGACAGATGTCCCGCTAAGAATGGAGAGGAGGCTCAGTTTTACCACTGTTATTCATGTTAATAGTGTCTTTCTTGGAGTCATCCTGGAGAAACAGATGGAACTGCTTATAGGGAAAGGTACTACACAACATGAAAGATGTGTGGTTAAACCAGGACCTGAGTAAAAGGCAGTAGGTTCAGGCCCTTAGTCTTTATATTAGCACTTTAGATTGTGTAACAGTGATATAGCTTGCTCATAGAGCATTTAATTTTACATTGTTAAATCTTATATAAAAATAGGTAAGAAAGCTCTGTAAGAAAGTATATATACTATATAAGGAGAAATCTCTCCTTAAAAAAAGCAAAGAAAGGGAAAAATTGAATAAAAGTTTTCACTAATTACACTTTGTCATGAAAATCACATTAAAAACAGTTATTGTAAATGAAACAGTACTGAGCGCTAATGAACCTTGTGGTTTACTGGAAAGGACAGCAAACTAGCTGTATAGTAAGAAAAGATCATTACTCTATCTCCTTTTTTGTAAATATTCCCTAATACATTCAACTGCTTAGAAATTTCTTAAAATGTCGTAATAAGCCATTTGCAAAATTTACTATCAAAACTTGTTCAAAGCCCTGCTCCTTGCTTGCGCTATGGCCTAGAGATTACATCTCAAAGCTATGATAATGCTTCTAGTTAATTCTGTAAATTCAGTCAAACTCATGCTTTGGAAATGAACCGAAAGTTATAAAGCAATCCACTTTAGACCCTTGGCATGCAGTGAACGTCCACAGGATTTGCAAAACACTGCAAAAAAACCCCAAACTTGATACAATGGGCAAGACTCCTGTCCTCAGATATAAGAGAAAAAAGGATGACATTAATAACATCCCTGAATGTCCATGAGGTATTCCTTCAGTGGTATGGTATTACTGCTTCTGCCCTCCTGAGTAGGGTCCTCAGAGACAGGCAGCTTTTGGAGGCTTTATACCAGCTCTACCAGTAGATGCTTCCAAGGAAGTCAATGAATTCCTCTTGCTGTTAGGCTAGCGTTGCCCATTTTCTGGGCATAGCTGTTTCCTGGTCTTCATTCCTACAGGACCAACACTACCCACTTTCCTGACTCCTGGCACGTCCCTCTGCATAAGGATCTTATTTCTGTATTATACCAGCATAAGCCTACACAGCAAAACCTGATCCAGCATCTATCAGACCAATTTATTAATTCAGTCACACCACGTTACATATAAACTAAGCTTGCTAGCATTAATATAATTGTGCCGTATTCAGGCAGGCATAATATAAGCAGATACACTGGGTGCATAAGATTTCTGCATAGTCTGCAGAAAGGAAGAAACCCTGCTTGAACTCTTAAGGAGGGGTAGTGATAAGTTCTTAAAGCTAAACTAATCCATGTCACTGTAGGCCAGTTGGTACTCACCCTACTCTCCCTAGGCAAATAAACACTATCTACCCTGCTTACATCTGTAAAATACACTGGGTTAGAAGCCATGGAGTGCCCACACAGACCTGTGCTGCTTTGAATGTATAAACTCCCACAGTTCACGTGACATGGTTCCTCGAGTAGGACCCTCYGAGGGCCACAAGGCTCCAAGAGTGGAATCTGAGTCACTGTTGCTGCCACTGTATGAAGCCGTCTCTTATTTTAATGTTCTTGCTCTCAGATGACATCTCTTCATCAGGTGTTGATTCACTGACAAGCAAATGCTCCTGTGACTTTCCCCTCAAAAACTACCATCAGAACAAAGTCGTCTGAAATCCAGCTGTGATGCACTACAAAATCTGGCAGTTGAGTTAAATAGACCAAAATACAGAACATTCTTGATGGCTTGTTCTAACAATAAACTTTGCTGAATGTTCCAGTTAAAATGATCAAGACGTTTGGGGATTGCTGTAACATTTTTAATATTAAGTTTTAAAAATATTTCAGAAGTTGAGGAAAAGAAGAAACAAAAATAAGAGATAATGATTAAGTAACAGGTTTGTGACAGTATCCGGGTATTTGCTTTTTTACTTCCATTCATAACTGAAATCACATTTGATTGTGTTGCAGGTGCCATGCTGTATCACTGCTCTAACCTACTGATCCTATTGCACTTCACGCTTTCAGGGTCAGGTCTACTCTCCTGTTGATGCCCATGGGCTCCTCTCATTAATGGCAAGCAGGTGGGCACATCAGTGGGAAAATTAAATGAATGTTTAGGTGTTACTGAGAATTCAGCTTCAGGAGGAAGTTAGTCTGCCTTACAAGTGACAAGCCATAATTTTAAAGACTGCTTTAAGCAGGACAGCTTTTTTTCCTCCAGAAAAGTGTGATGAATAAGTAAAGGCCTCAGTACAACTGTCAGTTAAATGAAAGAGCATTCTGCTGTTAGTTTCAAGTTGGAACAGCTCAGGCCAAAAGGCTTCCCCTCAAACCTCATTCTCCGATTTTACCGCATGCTTTTTGTTAGAACTTGTATGTGTAAGAGCGATCTGTATTCAACTCCTACATTAAAATGTCTCCTTCAAAGAAAAAAAAGTTTTCTTCTTCTGCTTCACTATATTAAAACCAATGGTTTGCATTTCAGGAATCTTACGGAGTTGGACAGGTCACAGGAATTTTGCACCAGTACCTTATTGTAAGAGGTGCAGAGTGCCCTTGACTACTAAGGTCCAGTGACTGCCAGACAGCTTCTCAGGGTGCTGGGGAATTTGCAGAAGCAAGTCATTAGGGAGAAAAGAGAATAAATCAGTAACACAAACACAAATTTTAGACAACAACAACAAAAAAAATCGCTCCAACGGTGTGAAAAATGGGAAGGTACTGATGCTGGCACTGCATCTGCCATCAGGACTGGTTGCAAAAGCTTACAGGTGAAAATATCTCCTACAGTAAATGCCATAAAATCTGTTTTCAGCTCAAGTATTCTCTTAACTGATGAACAATGTTCAGCTCCAGTAAGAGCACACACGTTCATCCCAAGGGCTCACCATATTTCGAAATCTAATTATTAATGAGGTTAGAGGATTTTAATTGGATTTAGAAATTATGTCATATTTCTCCAGTAGCAGAACTTACACCTTGCCTAACTTCTGCCTTTGCAGTCAGACCTCGCACTGTGGTTACAACATGGATATCTTAAGTCCTGAGCATGAGGCAGCACCACAGGGACCAAGCTTTGAATCTTACCAGTACTATCCTCCTTCCCTGTGCCGCCTGGCTGAACGGGGAACAGAAGCATGGCTCTGCTGACTCCTTGCCTCCACGTATGTGGGAGACAGCGATGTCCTGCAGATGCTGTACAACCTCTCATCCTTCTGCGCAGTGATTTCATGCTTGCCTGTACTGCCCTTCACAATCTTGCCCTTACCACAGAAAGGAACTAAACAACTTTTTTGTATTTATAATACTTTAAGAAGACCTAGGTGAAATGTTCTAAACATTAAACCAAATACATCATATGCAGAAAGGATGCAATATTTTCAAGAATAGAATCTGTAAGAACGTCACTGTTCTATAATTATTTAAGGCTACACTGACAGGAAACAGATTCAATTCAAGAATTGTAATCTCTACATGGTATATTGGCACACAGAAAAGTAATTAATTTGATAAACTCTTCCAAGTACTTACTGTACTTTTGAACAAAGGTAAACAACAAAATCTATGAAAAAAAAGCACAGATAACTCTTGAGGAAAACACAAATGCCCCTGATCTGTTTCCGATACCTTGTTCTTTAGAAATTCTGTTCCATGCTTAAGACCTAACTGAGTGCACAAAAACACACTGTACATATAAGCCCTTATGCAGGGTTTAAAAAAAAACAAACCAGTATCTAAAGGCAGATTTCAAATACAAAAGTATAGGTTTGCATAAAGCAATAAGAAAAACATAATTACAAACAAATCATAAGAATGGGATCTAGGAAGAAAAAACAACATGACAGCTATTGATACTATTACTAATTCATAAAAATCCCAGGGTGAATCTAATTATTGGTGTGACTGGTTTTGCATGGCAAATCCATATTCTACTGCCTCAAAATTAAACATTAATTTCCATTCTTTATACATTCAGTTCCCAGACTTTGTACGGTATAAATCCAAGTAAGCCAAAACTCCTTCAGTGAAGCACAGACTGGACCTGGATACCTTGGGAAAAGTCACATGATCTAGAAAGAGATTCCTCTTCCCAAATGTGCCCAACACAGACTACTATAAATCTCTGCTGTGTCTAAATTAAGATTTCAGCGTCTTAGAAATCTGAATGGTTAGATGTAAAACTGAAGTAATGCAACCTACAAACAGAAACCCAAGTCACGACACAGTTTAGTTTAGTTTGCTGCTGTAAGAGGTTATTTGCTGCACCTTCCAAACTGACTTCTTCATTTGTTCAATGGTGATGTTAAGTATATTCTCCACTGGAATTAATTTGCTCAGTTCTTGCTGTTAAATACTGTACATTATTTTATAAAGCAAAACCTGTACAAAGAGACAACCATCAAGAGACAACTTTCAGCTTTAGGAAAGAGCACCCAAATATCCACAAACAGAATGAGTAAAAACACTTCCACATCCATTGAAAAATGGCTTTTGAACAGCTTCTAAGTCAGTGTTTCTATTATATGGAAAGCTGAAAGGATTGGGAAAATCTGAGCATTTTCCTTATACATATAAAATTCATTTTGATTTTTTTATTAAATTCTACACTCAACATTACATTTCACAAACTGAGCAACAAAAAGGACTGAAAGAGACAACTTGTATTGTATTACTGCAAGACCATTCCTGTTTAAAGAAAGTTTTTGCATTATTTGTATTTAGTAAATAAAGCTTCTGTAAATGAAGCAGCAGCGCAATACCAGGGGAAAAAAAAAGGCCTGTAATAATGTTTTAAATCTTTAAATCAATAAAAACTGAAAGCCTGGCTCTGCAAATAAATCCCTCAAAAGGCACCAAATAAACCAAGAAGTGGAATGACAATATCCTTTAAAAAGGACTTAATGAAATTGTTAAGTAGTGTGAGAATTTGAGAACCATGTGAATTATCTTTATTACAGCATACTCACTGTCTCCAATCTCACTGTACTTGACTGTCTGTATACCCTAAAGCCAGGATTGTTCAAAGGTATTATAAAGAAATTCATGAGAAAAACATTTGTCCTAATGAGAACGCTCTAGGCTACCACTAATTCTCTCAACAAAATCCAAAACTTCACTCTTCTACCCACCAAGTGCTACAACAGTCAGTGAGGTCCCATATTAGTAAGACATCACCGTCATTCATTAGAAAAAAAATCACTTGCTTTCCATACAGCAACAATTAAAAGTAAATGAAACTTATCATTACAGGCAAAAAGAATATTTGAATTGGGAAGCTTTTAAAAAATATGTTTACTCAATAATCCACAATTTCAGTAACATGAATTAGATTCAGCAATCAGCAAATCAGTGTGATTCCAGTTAAAGTATTTGGGACAAATAGGAATCTCAGAAGCACTGATATTTTCCTAATCTTGGTGGAAGCCATGAGTGTTTATCTGATAGCAACCTTTCCTGTGATACTGCGGCTTCTCAACTGTGTCGTTAGAAAGCTGTGTATCCCAACTTAAACATAAGCAAAGCAAACTTCTATTTTGGGTGTGAACATTCATTCAATTGCTGGCAAATCACTAGAAAAATAACTTACTGATGTTCTCTTCTCCAAGAAGAAAGGTAAAAACTCCTGGTCTGCTCCCTACGTCCAACAAACAGCATATGGTAATCCCTAAAACAGCTCAGAAGAGACTCAGACAGATACCTTTTCAACCAAAGCCACAGTATTTCGCATTCATTCAGAGTGGTTCAACTGCTGCCGCTTCCTTCGCAGTCTTTCAACCTAACTTCCAACTGCTGACATTTTAAAGAAATCTGTATCAATTTGTTTAATGAAAATATATTTTAGTAAAGTCGTGCTCTATGAGCTTCCTCCATTGGAATACAAGAATACAGGACGTGCTTTCAACAGAAAGTTACATAGTTTTACAGTACAACCTGTCTAAGGAGATCTGGAAGGGACCAAACTAATGATCTGGTCTCTTTGGATTAGGCAGAAGTACAGGCAAGAGGGAAAAACCCAATTTATGCCATATATAGAGCTCGTTCCTCTCACAGATTGAAGAAACATTAGTTTGATGTCAAAGTTCACCTGATGCCCAAATGCTAGTGTTTTTCAAACCAACTGCATATCAAAAAATGAAAACGTACTTGTACTAAGCTCCTGGAATGAAACTCAGTGTAAAACAAGAGTATATTCATATTTGCTATATTACTAAGTGTTCTCCACCAGTGGGTTTTTTTTTCTTTTGCTCTACAGATCATTAACTTTTTCTCAAAGTGCAAATTATTGACCTTTAATCTGAATGCAGGCAGGTCAGAAGCTACAGTATTAGAGCAATACAAAAAGTACACAAGGAGGAGCTTACATTAATTTGGAGAACCTTACATAAAATGTTTCTGAATTGAAAACCACAAAACAAACCCAAAGAAATACAGCATCAGGTGGATGGGGAGGGGACCGCTAATGTATCTGTGTACAGCAAGGCTTCTCTGACACCAAGGAAGTGTCTGACACTACGTAAAGATTATATATTAAATCCCACCATTTTGCATGTTGTGCATTCTTTACGATGGAATGTTGACCTCAATTTTCGTTTTTTACTTCCACAACAAATCTGTTGATTGTGACCGGGAATGATCATCTTCTTGAGAGACCAAACTCCCTTAAAACCATGACTGCACTTTGTACTGTCCATTACGATTCTAGTAAAGTATGCCATCTACATACTTGCTGTCCTTTAGATTCTTTCATTTCAGTCCAGTGATTGAGTTCATCTTCTCCTGAGCTGTTGAGACCTAAGGAAATCCACCCTATCATCTCTTTTCGTTTCATGCTGCGCTTATTATATACAGACAGTATGAGCGTCACATCTGAAAGCTGAAACAGTGCCACTTGGAAAACGAAGGTTTCTTTGTATACTGGATTTGGCTGTCCTCGGCGGATTGAAGTTTTGCATTTGGACATCTCTTGCCCCATCGAGTTCAGCAGTGTTAACTTAACATATGTATCTACAAAATAAATCATATTTTGGAATGTCAGATGTCTTAGAACAAAAGTTTTTGAGAATGAGATATTTACAAGACACAAGGATATGGTGTATACCAGACTGACTGAACACAGCTTAGTTTAGACACATGAAAAGATGACAAGTAAACAAAATATTACAAACACAGTAAGAAATTAACTAGCTTCAGCACTATGGAAATGGGTTAAGTTAAAGGTATACCTCATAATCCTCTTCCCGTTGACCCCCCCCTTATTTGTTCTAAACAAAATTAAATTGCATTAACACTTAGCAAGCTCCAGCTAGCCACAACACTGAAAAGCTGAATTTTTAGAGAGTAAGAATAAACAAAGTAGAATGAAGGCAACTAATGGAGAGAAAAAAAAAAAAACAACAACATTGATATGCAGTGATGATATCAAAACAGCCAGAATGAAATGCTTAAGAATAATCTCTGCATGGATGTGGTTCTCACCTTGGGCTTTTCAATTTTATTTATTTTAAAAACCAAAATGTAGCAAAGTGCATTCAAAGGTAGAAGTTTACACAATACAAAAAGCCTCTTAATTCCTAGATTCATGAAGGAATACATTTAATACAGCTTGAAAGAGAAATAAGTTTTTGCATAATTCAATATGGTTGTTTAAAACATAGCTTGTACAGTGCTCTTAGGAAATACACTTAAGAAGCTGATGCAAGTAAATGTGGTTAGCACACATTGGGTGTTAGTATTTGGGTATAAATGTTTATTTTTAAAGCTCTATTTTCATTTGACTAGAAGCACCAAGCCATGCTCCTGCAGAGGGATGCACATTTCATGAAGTTATAACTGATTTTAAGAAATATAAAACTGTATAAAACAATCTGTTTTTTCATTCTTTATTCCTGTCATATTCATGTTAATGAACAATATTATTAAAAGATTGGAGTTTCTGTAAAAAGAAACACATTGAATATTTTCACTTTACAGGTACACTGAAATTCCAACATCCATAATCAGAGATAAATGCAACTTTTGCATTAGAGTGTGCCACAAATAACAAAGATATACTTTTATAAACCAATATGGTAGGCAGCCAAGATAGCTTTACTGCTGGCAAGTTTTTTTTGCATGAAAAAGACAACATCCAATTAGTTTCTACAGGAACTCACCTCGGATTATATAAACCTGTCCACCTATCAAGTGTTTTAGACAACAGAACAGTCCGTCTGACAACAGGGGGTGGAAAGCAGTAAAAGAAATAATGACCAGATGTCAATAGTTGGGTGAGATAGGATCAAAGGTTAAAGTTTAAGAGGAAACACTATTCACTGGAGTGGAAGAACACAAAACCTTAGCAGCATAGATCAGAAAAAGGATTGAACAAAAGGATTGTTGGGTAAAACTTAATGAAATGAAAATTTTGTGCAGTTTTTGTGTAATCTTTAACAAAAATTACACCGCTTACATAATGGGTTATCTCAGCACTAATAGCTACTGGGTTCTAAAGCACACTAAACATAGAAAGAATCATGCAAACGATTAGGTTATAGAAGACTGGGTAAAAATCACTGTATCCTTTTTATCAAACCTTATGCTTTTTCATGCAAACTCCAGCATATTAAGAAAAACTGCACACAGTAATTATACTTCATATATTAAAAGCAATAAAATGAAAAATCACTGAACTGAAAACTAAGCTGGTTTTGCCCTTAGCTTTTATAGTTACAGATATTTGATTGTAATACTTTAGTTCTTGAGTAGTGATGGACTTGGGCACGAGAATGACTCTGATCTAATCTCTAAAAATAGCTGAGGGATGCTTACATCTGAAATTCAACTATAGGTCTCTATTTAAAATGTAAAGATCTCACTTGTTAAAATCCATGTATTTATGGATTTAATGTGTGTTTGCTTACATACACACACATGCATTTAATGCGCAAAAGCTTATACCCTGTTTCAACAAAATTTTGAAGGATATTAAGAAGCATCTTTTTCTCAGACAAAATATTAACTGTCACACAGAGAAACGAAGACACATTCTAACATCAAACGTTACTGCCTGCAGGATTTGGCCTATTTGCCTGTACTTAGCTGCTAAATGAGTTACTTTATAACATATAAATATGCAGCAGAGGAGTATATACTACCAAGAAGCAGAAATATAGGTCTCAATCTGTATTTGCTGCAGAAGCATTTCACAAAAACTGCATAGGTTCACAACCCCTAGACTACAGAAAGGATCGCATGTGGGAAAGAATAATTGCTTTCCTTTCTATCATAGTTTCTCAAGACCTGAATGAAAACTGACCTGTACATCTACTTTGCAGTACTTCTCAGGATTTTGGACCACTGATGGTCCAAAACAACAAATTTGATCAGAGCATTTCATCATCAACCCTATGGGCCTTAGTTTTCATTTTGTCAAATGATGGCACAGAGAGAGGCTGGTATGTGTCCACGATGCAGTTGACAGGGAGTTAGGAAATGGCAGTGGTACACACCTGGGTCCAGGAGTTTACAAAAAGGTGATACCACTGCCGGGGGGGTGAGAAGGAGGACGGCACAAAACAGCCCACAGGAGAAATTTGGATTCCACAATATTCTGTGCACAGTCTTACCAGACCCAGAAAGTGCCTTAGTTTCCAGCTTTCTAGAAACAACAGAAGTCCAAACCCACATTTGCCTAAACAGAACTGGACTATTATTATTATGAATATCAAAACTTCCCCCTATCCTTCACAGGGGATGACAAAAGGTAACACACAAGATCTTCCCTCCGAAAAGGTTAGACAGAACATGGTATTACAGGGCTATGTGCCATGTTCTACGCTGCTTTCTTGCAAACTGAAACAGATTTTTGACCCCAGTGACACATACAACTGTTAGCTAGACAGCATGGGTCCACAGAGCACATTTTGGGAATTAACATACCAGGGAATGAACATATCTGTCTTCAAAACAAGTACTGAACCCCCATCTAACTTGCATATTCTAAATAGTAAGAAAAACTTGGCTTTCTCTAGAGATTCCAGAAAAATAAGCAGAAGTCACCTACTGTTGTTTGCTTTAAGGGAACACATGGTCCCTTCTCTCCAGGTCTTCCGTCCCGTTCATTCCGTCCCCCACCCCAGCGTCCTTGGGCCTTCTTGGCTTTCCCCATCTATTTCTATGCTTTGTCTCCAAATAGGTGACTCTGGGGCAGCTACCTAATTATATAAAAGTATTAGAGATTCTTCTTTCACCTTCCTTCTCTGGCCATGTTAACGAAGTCTGGCTCCACCAGTGTGAAAAGTATAGAGAAAGCAAAGCAGAGTAAGGTAGAGCCAAATGTAATTAATGAATGGAATAAAACATGGGTCAAGAAAGAAAGAGGAGAGCATCCGTCTCAAGTCTGGCTTACTTCCTAAACTCTGAAGACAAAGTGAGATGTGCAAAACACTTATAAAATGTTGGCAGCCTGCTACATAATCTAGTAGTGTCAGATAACCTGCTAGTGCCATACAAATCTGGGGATTAAGAAACAGAAAGAGGGGCTAAAACCTGAGCCTCCAGACAAAATCAAGAGGAACGGGTAGGTATGTCTGGCTACAACTTATGTAAATCAGACTCATCATCTAAAAAACAATAAAAAATAATTTTAAAAATAGTTCATTACTGAACTTTCTCAAGCTATATCAAAGAATTAGAGACAGTAAAAACATTCCTTGTGTGTGACATTCCATCTGGCTCCAGTTTAAAAGTATATAAAGTTCACAGATATTTCAGACAAATATATTTTTGAACAAATGCTTGAACACACAGTTCAAGTCCTTTCTGATGATGAACATTCCTTCTGCATAGTATATATGCCAAAGGTCTCAATTTGTTTCTCTGTTGTCTTCACTGACATTCCCAAGTTACATATATTACTACCACATATACATAGGCACATGAGCAATTAAATACTGCAGTATCAACCCCTCTAGGAACAGGAATAACTGTTCAGAGTGTTTATATTAATATTAGCTGGCATGTACTTTCTCTTTAAACACCAACTTTTTATTCTTGGCCTGTGATGTGAGGCATTAGTAATTTAGCAATTAATCATTATGATAAAGGTAATTTATTAGTCAGTCATCATGAAAAATTAGAAGTCTTGTCAACTTACAATTAATATTTTGAATTTTAGATTTTTGCTATTTCCCAACTGACTAGAAATATCAAACATGAAACAGATTAGTTGATGATTGCTCTATTTCATTTTGATTGGGTAAGACTAAATGATAGGATTGAAGTCCTTGCTACCAAGAGCCCCACCAGTACAGAAGCATTCGAATGAAAAAAGATTTTCACTCACTGGGTGGTCTGTTCGCTGCCAAGTTTTTGAAGTGGCTGCCTTTTATCACTTCTGCTGATAATCTTCCAGTTGTAGCGTTATAAAGGAGGCCAATGAGGATTTCTGGAGCTGAGCCATGTACCAGAGACTGACAAGAGGAGGTACTTTCACTGCAGGACACTTCTGACATGCTCATTTGAGAGTCACAACCCTATAAAAACAGATAAAAAGTTCTATGTATTTTATGCAACGATGTTACCGGGAATTCAATTTTTAGAATAATGCATAGAAAATTAGGAAAGCAATGTACTGACAACAGCAGAAGTTCCATTCAATCACCCAATAAGAAATGTACATCCTTAATATATACTCAGTTTGTATATGTTACAGGTAACAAAGACTAAAGCAGTCTGGAATTAAAATAATTCTTAATTTTGTGTTTCTGTTGCTTCATAATTCAGGATAAATAATAGCAGAAGATGAAGAGCAGCCTTTATGGTCCCTATTTACTTCAATTGCTAAGGTAAGACCTGTAACACAATTTGTCAGCATCCTGGAGAACATTAAACCTTGGATCTTTCACCTTCCAAAAATGGAAAACACTAGTGGAACTCTGAAGATAATAAAATGCAGGAAATTCTTATTCATCCTTTGTAAAGGTTATTCTCTAGACTGAGAATTTATGAGTAGCAAAACAACAGAACACATGCAAATAGAAAAATGCACTCTGTCTAGAATAAATTAGCTTACAAGGAATTTAATTGATTCTGCAGGGATACAGAATTGCAATAGACCCTTTGTCTTGGGTGGGAAAGGAAGAATGCCATCCTAAGGCTCAGCAAGTGATGCTTTAATTTCCACTCCGCAAGCTTCCAAAAAATTCAGATCTCTCATGCATTCTCACCATGTCACATCTTTGACGGGAGCTTCTAATATTCATTTTTATCATTTTAACCCCTCATTACTGGCCTTAGAAAAAGAAAAAAATTAGACTAATGCTAATCATACCATAGTTGTTCCTACTTTCATTTCTTGATTTCATGCCCTGGCACATAGAGTTGTACCACTGAAAACAAGAAACTGGACGGAATCTAGCCAATGGCAGGGCGTAGCTGGGAAGAGACTTTTGAATTATCAGTACATCCCTTTATGATTCTCTCAGAAAAAACATAAATTGGATCCACAGATTTTTCAAATATGGCTTGACTCATTTGGGAATCTGGCAGCACTCTTTCAAGGAGTCACAATGATTTTGTGAAGCTGGTTCTTCCAGATTCCAAATGTCTCTATCATTTCCAGCAACAGCTGACATGGGCGCGAGATCAGTCCTAAAACCTAAATAGCACAAATCCTCATCAAGATAAAAGTTAACTTTAAAAGCAAGTAACTTAATCTGACATGTAAAGCCCAAATGCATTACAGAATCTCAAATTATAGAAGACATGATACCTCAAGAAGAAATTGTGAACCTACAATAATATCCTTCATACTGACATTTTAACTAGTTCTTCTCAATAGAACATTTCCAAGAAGTCTGGCAGAAGTTTCAAGTAGCAATCCAGTTCCTCATTAATAAACATTCACTGTTGTTAGCAAATGTATTCTTACTACTAAAGAAGGACCTCAACAAAATTCTCTGACTTCCATCCCCCAAGCTGCAAATTCTGAATTTTAAATCTTTGGTTATTTCTCCAGAAGTTCTTCATTCAATTCCAAGAATAAATTTCAAATGGGCTGCAAATTGTAAATTGCTGAAAATGAATTACAAGTATATATTCATTCTCTGGTTCTTGGCACTCACAAAACAGGAAACTTCTGATTCCTAACTTCAACAGTAGAATACAAAATGTAAAGTTTAAAAGAAAGATGACTTGATTCAGCAGTCGCAGTACACACTTCACACTTGAAAGCCTCAGCCTGTCACAACTGCACTATTACTTAAGTTTGCTGGTCTTTTAAAATTGTAACACATTATCCCTATGGTGCTTATTCATCTTATTATTTTGTTGGGCCAGGAATTTAATCACAGTCAACCTGATACTGTTAAAAGCTTAGGTCTCAAATTTGATTGTGATCATGCTGCAAGTCCACAGAAAAGACATAACACAAAGTGAGCAGCTGGGTAACACTCCCTCGCAAACCATCAAAGGGCTTTGATATCTGTACTGAGAGAAGGTGACGATAGCACTTTTTCCTAATCATGACTTACTTGTGCAGTTTACTCATGTTCTAATAGGGACTCAGTCTAAATCAGTTTATGACAGAGTTAAACTGATTACAGTTTAACCTCAGAATAAGGTTTAGAATGCTAGAAATAGAAAATAGTAAATGAGTGATGACTGAGAGGGAATGAGTCCTGAAAGGGAAGACAAGTAGCTTCTGTGTGATATAACAGAGAAGTGGGAAAACAACTGAAAAATGAAACAAGTGTGATATTACAAAGTTACATAAGGATGGGCTAGAAATATTCCTTTACAATAGAATCCTGGGTGGATGCGAGAAGGACAAGACTGCATTTGTCAAGGCCAGAGAAAAGGATCTCACCAGCTGAATGGTGGGATGAGAAGACGTAGGTGATGCTTCAGATCTGCAAATGGATGGAAATGCAACTAAGTGGCTGTACCTTAGAACTGTTGCACAGAAAGAATTGGTAGATGTAGCCTTGATGAAAATCTGGAGAGAGGGTCTAACTTAAATGTTTTGCTGCAATATTTTTTAAAACAAAATATTTTGCCTTTTGTTTTGAGACAGGTGGCAGGTTTGAAACCAACAAAAGCAAGTTGTTTAATCCTTAGTGTATAATAAATTTACGAATCTCCTTCCTACAAAATGTTGTGGTGACAGAAGTTTAAAGATAGTAAAATAACGCAACCAAATTCACTGAAGAAACAATCTAAACAATATTTTGTTTTCCATTTCACATAAAAAAAAAAAAAAGATTCCAACCCATTTTGTTTCATGCTGACCCAAACATATTTTAAAAAATACTCTACTTTTCAGTCATTAACTGGAAAATCCTAATATAAAAGAAAGTGAGATGTTAAGAAGAAAAATGAAGCAGTGAGGTGTGAAGCAGATTAGAAGACAGACTGATGTTACTGGGTAAAAACAGGGTTAAACGACATAAACCAAAGTCTAATTTCTGTGTCTGTGATAAGAGAGAAAACAAGAGAATTTGTGGGCAAGTCAGTAAAAGACATGAGAAAAAGGGGAAGGTGAGGTATTTTGTCAGTTTTCTTTTGAAAGAAAACAGAGATCCTATGAGGAAGAGAAGAAGAAACAGGAATCAGGGAAGGTAAAGAGACAGCTGAGATCAACAGGGCTCAGATCAACAACTGAAGAAAGACTTTTCATTGCAGGACAAACTTAAAATCAGGGATACTGAGTATTATTAGATGTCTTCTCAAAAGCATTTTCTCCAGCACAGAGTTTATTGTTCACATTGTAGAAATTCATTCATTGTTTTAAGTAAGGTATTCTGTAAGTAATCTGACTTTGTGTTAAGTCCGTAAGCTGCACCAGAATTGAAAATAGGAGTTTTTCAAGTCTCTGTTTAGAGTTTTTTTTCTGTTTACATAGTCAAAATTCAAGAATAGTGCTAACAAACTCATCAAGAAAAAAGCAAGACGTTACATTTTTACCTGCTCAAAATATAAGCTTCATGATCATGAGCCAAATTGTAAAATATTAACACTGAAATTGCTAATTGGTACAACATGAATATAAACTTAGCTACAACAAAGCTTTCATCTCATGACAACATTACAGTGCTACCAGATGCTTTTCACCTCCATACAGATCTGCGTTCAATCTATCTGTAAATCTATCTGTAGGCTACTTTGATACTGTAGCTTCACTGTGGGAAATGTAATATTTAGACCAAAAGTTACTATTTGTTGGAAATAATCTGTCTACATAAGTTTATTTTTATAACTCTTCCCTCTCTTTCTCTGTAAACACTGTGTGTATCTTAATAAGCAGGGGAAAAAAGGACTAAGGTTCCATAATAGCAAAAGCCTTTCAAGGTCAGGGAAGCACCAGAATAGCCTAATAAGAACTGTTGTAAAATCTTAAATGCAGATTTTTAAGAACTTAGATGAACTGTCAAGGTATTGATGATCTGGCCACAGTGCAAGGAGCACTTCTTGAGGTTCTCTCCAGGATATTAATGCTAAATCTCTAACCTATTTTTGTCAATTTAGATGTTACAAAAATATATTATTAACAGTAAACACAAGCAAAAAAACATTAGGTAAAGGGTATTCCAAATATTTGGTTCAAAGGTCTGTCTTACTACAGTAAGTTACAAATTTTCAGCTTTTCAATTTTAGAACTCAGAGCTTTGTGCAAAGGACCTAAACCTTTCCCATATACACCACAGGATAGTACRTTATTACAAAGTTAGGCGGATTTTACTTGATCAACACTTATAAGAATCGCTGCTTTTCACTGGAATATAAGAGTAATATGTGTTATATCTACAAAAACTTAATTACTAATTCTCCAAACTATTGTCCTTGATGACTTCTTGCATATATTGCATATATTATCTAGGGAAGAAACATCACTTTTTAATAAATATGTAATAAAAACATTCCCATTAAGCGGTATTGGTATTTTACACGTTCCTATTGTACAAAAGTTGGCAATCAAAAAAAGAACACTCTTTTTTGCCTAGTGCCAATGGAAGTGAACACATACAATGCATTATGTCAGACCTGAACCTCTAACAAGTATTTTCAATAATCTTTTTTCTCTGCTCTCTGACAACATAGAGAATCCTCTATTTGCAACAATGATAATATATGTAAAATGTATTTATTTGTCTTCCTTCACCATAATTCCATGGAAACAGGATATTTGTTACTTACATATTCATCTCCTACTGTTATTTTTCTATACCCTGAAGTTCTGCTTATAAATTCTGCTCTTAAGCCAACTGGAGTTAATCACAGGGAATAATGTGGCCATGCTCTGAGGGCAGTTAAAAGTTCATTTTCCTCATTGCACAGGTTAAAATCATGCCTCTGTAGGCTTACGAAACAAGAACATCTGATTCTCTTGGCTTTTCAAAATATACACAGGAAAGATGAAACCTTGCTGACAATCCTTCAGCAACAAAAATCTGATTCACAGCATGTTACTTGTCAAAATGTCTCTCTCAAATTTCAAATGTTAATGTTATACCACTAATCTCTTAAAGAACTTTTTTGCACATTACTTTCTTCTACTTCTATATCAATACAACTGAGAGGTTAGAGAAGGAAATCTGAATCCTAGTAGGCAAAAAAGGGAACTGAATCCAGGCCTCCAACATTTTAGATGAAAGTATTCATCTCTCTTAATCACCAGCCCAGTGCTGAACCCTGAAGCTACTGTTCCACTTTGAGGCAAAAGCTTGCTGAGGTGACGAGAGCACTCAGGCACCAAACAGGCTCCGGACCAGCTCTAAGCCTGGAGCCCATCCCCTACTTCTGCTCTGAGAGCCAGAGAGGAGGAGAAAACTGAACCTAGAGGCTCCACATCCCTCATTAGTGGCTTAAGCACTAGATACTTTATAAAAACATGTTTCAAAGCTAAAATACTTTTGAAAAAATATCAAGATCATTCCTGGGAAAGAGAACTTAAACCACCTGAAGAACTCAGCCCTGAAAACAGAGGGATGTAAAATAATTAGGAATATCAAAGAATGGAGCTTTATAATTTTGAGTTCTGGCATCTAAATCCCATGTAAGTGCTATACTGGACACTTTGATGCTTTTGTGGAGATGTTTGCCTCAGTTCCTCATCACTTCTCCTTCTGTTTCCCCTAACTTATGGAAGAACTGCGAGGATCAACATACTTGAAAAAAGGAAGTCCTCAAAAATATGATACTCATAACAAAACAGTTCCCTAAACTAAACAATTGATACTCTTTCTGTATACTAATACCTGCAGGAAGTATCAATTTTTTGTTTCTAAAGGTAGAACTCAAGTGTTACACGATGCTCAAAACAGTATTAAATATTTGAAATAATAAATTATTAAGATTAATAATAATAAAATTTAGCAAAGATGTTGCAAAATAAGAATTAAATGAAGAAGCAAGTGCCAAAAAAGGTCTTTTTTTTTTTTAAAAAAAGGTTTCTTTCTGTACTGTATACCATTGTCATTTTGATGTTCTGGCGATTTTAAAAAATACCTGATTTTAAATGGTGTCAGTCTGGGTGTTCTAGGTTCTTTGTTTTGTTTTGTTTTTTAAAGAAAACCGATACTTTTGAAATCGTACAAAGCTACCTATCTTCACAACATGTTAGGGAGGAAATTCCAATTCCTATTGTAGCTGGCTGACCTGTATAGTAAAAATTAAGACAACATAGTTATCAGTATTTTGCTTTAAACTAATAACCTGAACTTGCAAACATTGAAACATAGTTTTCGGCATCTCACAGGGATTCAAGTTTAGGAAACCATCGTTACTTATGACAGGTAATTATTTGGTTTTTTTGCTTAATAGCTTCCTTGAAGCACGTTCCAATTAAGTATAATGTACATGTTTATTCATGTACTTAACACTTTACAGTATTAATATCTAAGCCAACTTAAATCACAAACATGAAAGTAAATATTCTAATAATATTTCCATTATGCAGATTGATTTTAGGAAACAAAACATATTTATTTTGGGTTGAATGGCAAGCTTTAAAACTTACCAGGATTTCCTTTTCAAAAATTCAATTTTAGAAATCTTTAGCAAATAAATACATTCAACATTGATGGTATTCACATCAAATATGGAATTGTTTTGATTATTCAACTACTATTAATGTAGTTGAAAATCAGATTATCTGAAGTGATAAAATTCACATTTCCCATCAAAAGCTTCTGCTCTACCTTGTTTTTTAGTCTCAAGAGAAAAAAAACTTCCGGATGCAGAATTTTACAAAATACATCGTTTTCTCACAGATGAAACACTGGAAAATGGAGATCAAAAGAAAAATAATAATTCTTTCATTCACTAGTTGAAGGACTAAAACCTTAAAAATTCTATGCACAGCTTTAACTTACCATAGACACTATAATGTAGAGAGCTATAAAACCTCTTTAGATACATGATACTACACAAATTTCAATTTTTAAGTAATTTAAAATTAATTAATTTTAACAAAAATTAAAACCTTTGTGGGTTTCCTAATAAGAAGAATACAGTATTATTAAAATAAGGTTTGTTTTCAAACTTTAGGATACCGTAATTTAGTCATAAAATGAAAATGACAAAATAAAATGTATATATTCTTAATAATGGCAAAACAACATTCCACTTTTCTGAAAGATTTTGAACAAGTTCACAGCGAGATTTCTGTGTTGCTTTTCATATTTCATGAGAATTTGCTATTAGTACTTTGTGTCTAAAAGTTTTTAAAATTATCAGCTCTGCAGAACAAAACATTAATTCTCTACAGAAAGGGAAACATTTTAAGTTTTCTATAACTTCTATTTGTCTGCATTTAAATTACACCTTTGGCTTCCTTGCCACATTACGAAAGATCACCTAGTTGTTCCATAGACTTAATGGGCCTGAAATTTGCACAGCAAACCCGAGCAGCAGTGAAGGCAATTGGAAATGAACGAACAATGGAATTTACAGCATTTACAAAAGTGCTCTGCTTTTACATGGCAAAAGTCTACCAGCTTTTTATACAGCCACGGGTGAGGGAAGGAAAAGAGGCAAGAGGCCTTTTATTACTGAATTCTGTTTTCTGAGATAAGACATGTAGCATAAAGAAACATTCAAGCGCTAAAAGCTGTTAGATGTTTGTGCTAGCATTTTAGTTAAGAACATCTGACACAAAATGCAGACATTTTACCTGCACTCCTGATGAAGCTATGCTAACAGCTCCTACCCAGACTCACCCACACCTCCCCCTCTCTTTACTCCCTGTCAAACTTATAAGACCATGGAGATGTTACTGTGGGACAGTTTCCAAGACCACAGACTTCTTTAAATGACTATGCTTTGTCCAGATGGACAATTCTCTATGCTCATTGGGGAGATCAATGGCAAATAATTTCATTTTTCTCTTTTCTCTCCTGATTACACTCTTTCAAACTGGGAAAAGAGAAAAAGATTCAATGATCAAACAGTAAGCATAATTTATGAGCAGTCAATCTATGGACTAGTATTTGATTGCATAAACAGTCATGAAATTATTTTTCACAATGAACAAATCCATAACACTAAAGGTATGTTTTATAACACATTTGTCAGTTTAACTATTTGCGATTAACAGTTCACCCAGCTCTAATTTAATCTGCTAGTGGTACCCCTTTTGATTTGTTCAGGTCATGTTTAATCTCATGATCTGAGGATCACCAGATGTTTGCAGTTGGAAGGGATCTGCTTCAGTTCTTAGAGCTATCATACACACCACAAAGAAGGGCAAGAGGTGGAGATAAGCTGGATTCTCCTGGGGCCAGCTGACAGCTGATTAAGCCCAACAGAAAGACAGGAGCCATGAAAGATGCAGCTCAAGGTCAGACAATATGAGGGCCAAGCCTGACAAGAGGCTAACACACTAAGACTAAAAGGATCCCTTGCTAAAGGCACCCTATGAACAGAAATGTTTATCTGACACCAAATACAGGCTGCTTGAATATACAAAAGAAGTAATTACCTGGAGATCCTCAAGTCTGAAATGAAGAACACTAACGAAGAACACTTACGTTATACTGCAAAGCCCAGGAGAAGAAGAATCACCCAGTAAGTAAACCAAAAACTAAAATTAAAAGTTCCACAAACGTGTAAGTTATAAATTTTCAGACTAGGTAACTTCCATCTGTTTGTACAATGTCTCTGATTGGGATTTCCGCCAAAGGAAATAAATTGGAGGAAAACACTGCACATGCTTTTGCTGAAGGGTGCTCAAACCTGCACACAGAACTGTTTCTGTGTTTTTCCTTTTTCTTGTTTCCTTGAAAGACAGTAACAAAAGTGAGAAGATGTTTGTGTGTACACATACATGCAAACAAGAAAGAATTCAAATTATAATAAAATAAAGTAGTTGGGAAACTCAGTATCTCTAAGGGAAACAGAAATTTCACTTGGATTCATAAGTTAAAGAATATATCTCCACTGAAAATGTTGCTTGAGGAAGATTTAAGCAGCAGCTTGTAGTCTTCAAAAGTGGAAATTTCATGCTAGTCACACGTGATAATCTTTACTTCTAACTCCTACAAAGCCACTTCTGGGAAATTTACAGTATGTTTTTATAGTATGATTATTTTCCTTACTGCTCTTTGAAATTGCAATCCAGGTTGGGAGATCATACTTATGCCACAGAGAATGATGGTCTGAGAATCTCACAGATACCCAATGAAATTCTCATTCTTCTAGCTTTATGTATTGATGAGCTTCCCCCCCCCCCCATTTTATTTTTTTAAACATGATCAAAACTAGACATACCATTCTAGACAATATGTTTGTCACTGATGGACTGGCTTTCTGAGGAAATAAGTGTATTGCTCAAGAGGATTACTTTGATTTAATCTAGAACAGTCATTCACAGCCTGCCATTTGACTGGGGGCATTTTAGAGACTGAAAAGCATCATCACACACTCAAAATAGCAATACCACGTCTGAAACACAGTTTCCATTATTTGCTGACCCAAATATCAAAGACTGTGGGGATCAAACTGAGTAAATAACTTTTTTCAAGCAACTCATTGATTAAAGGCAAAAGATACCAGTTCTTAATTGTTATTTTACTCAGTACACAGATATTAAGATAGAGAGACAACAAACAATCTTTATTCTGGCTACATGACCAACTGAGGATTTTGACAAATTGATTAAATTCTTTGCATTGCTGACTTCAAAGAATTCTCCCAGTATCCTACATTCAGGGTCACGGTAATAGATTTAGTTACCAAGGTAGGAACTTGCCTCCCATCTGGCTATCAGCGAAGTAGTTGAATGTTAATGTTAAATTCAAGTTCTGGTTTTGCTAATGTGTTGAAGAAAGCCCTGGTGTTATGCTGGCATTTTTTTTTAAACCTCTAAAAACCTGAAGACCAAGTGGACTTTGTTAACTCTGCCATGGCAGTGGCATGCACATTCAGAATGCTTTGACTGTTCACATTGGTCAGCATATCCCAGAAATGGTATATAAGTACCACTTTGATAACATTTTTATTAGCTCTATTATCCATGACTGTCAGCAATAACTGGAATCAAATTACTATTCTTGTATCTTACAAAATAGTCCAGCAATAAAGGCTAGAAATGCAAATTAATTGAGAAATGTGGTGGATGTACAAGATTCAACTAAAGGCTCTCAGAACCTCATAAGAAGTCAGAAGCTTGTTTCCAGAGAATTAGGATTTTTCATCTGGAAAAGCTTTATACTCTTTAAATTACTGATAGAACAGGAATCACGACCCTAGCTAGCCTAGACATGGCAGAATGACACACCTTGATTGTTGCTTTGTGGAAAGCTTCCTGAATTGATCTTGGACTTGAATTTTCAACAGACAAATAGCGGCAATATGGCCCACGCCTACGATGGTATAAGGCAGAGCATTCTGATGACAAAGATCCTTCTCTTGATCACAGTGGACATAGCAAATAACCCATGAAAGGGCTGAAGTACTGAATTTAGTTACAGAGTTTAAAGCAACCTGCAAGGACTATTGCCTCTTACTCTGGATTCATTCAAATAACTGGATATGAATTTCTGTACAGGTTGAGGAAACATTCTAGCATTTTTGGATAGCTCGCTTGAAAGGCTTGTTCAGTCTGTGACAGAAATAACCGTATCACCCTCTATGACAGTAATCAATTACCAAAAAGAAGCAGCCTATGTTGAAACTGGTCAACCATTTTGCTCCTGAGATGACAGAATGGCTGCAGTCACCTGAGAGAAGTTGTGATTATAAAAATAAAAATTCTTGAAAACTATCTAAAAGTGTTCTACAAAGTATCAAGGTTATTCTATATGGGACTGAAACAGTCTCACAGTCTCAATGCCTAGTCCAGTGCTTCTTGGATGAATAGACTAATTATATGCCAAAATTTGCCATGAATGATTACACGTATTTACGTAAGAAAAAATCAGGAGCAAATAGCACTAATTTGGAAAGCTAATTAATTTTTAACTGTGATGACTGAGCTTATCTAGTGGGAGGTCTTTATCATCTGGTTGGATTCTATTTGAGTTCTTGAAACTTGCATCTGTCAGAACAGTGCAGACACACCATTGGCTTTAGAGCACAGTAGCCACAGTTGTCTTTGGGTTCTCCCCCCGCCCCATGGGTTAGTTCTTCTGATGAAGAACTGAGCAGAGGGAGCCATGGGTTAGCGCTTTTCTTCTCAGCTGCCAGGAGCAGTGCTCAGGGAACACCACACAAAGGCACACAAGCAGAGGCAGCCATGACACTGAGAAGACAACGGCTGCTGCTTCACGATACTGCCGTGAAATCCTGCACAACCAGCCAAACACAGGGAGTCCACTTCATTTGCCAAGTACTGTCAAGTTCTCCTGCAGCCTCAGTAACATGATCACCACTTTTCAATCACCTAATAATTTTCTTCAAACAAATCGCAAGAGTCATCTTTCTTATCGTGTCAAAGGACTAATTCTGATCTTCCATGTTTTACACCACTAACTCAAATGAATTCAGCAAGCTGTTCCCGAGATAAGAATGTGCTCAGTGTTTAAAGATAATTGCCCCTTACTTTGATGGACATAATTTTTACAAGCTAACTGAAAGCATTTATGCACCATCACATAGGAACTGATCCTTTTAGGTAGAATTTTAGTTAAATAAAATACTATGAGCAAAATCTTTTGAGTCTTCTTTTTTTCCCTCTAGACAAGTCATAGTCATTTTTTCGTTAGCTGTTTTAAAGTATCGTATTGGTAGCTACTATTTAGTAAAGATATGTTTATAACATATGAATTTTAGTATTTAGCCTTCCAAATATGATCCTGAATAGACCGTGCCATAAGAACACAGTAGTAAAGTCACCAATAGGCCTAAAATGTTAGGATTTTCACAAAACCTGACAGCTCAACTCTATAATGGCCAAGAATTCACAACAAAGAAATGCCACTCTGAAAGCTTTTTTTCTGAGTTTATAAACTGATAAACATCCATTAGAAAGAATACTGAAGATATGCCATACAAAGGGCAACATGGAACAAATGCCTTAAGCACAATGCAGAAACCAACATATACTAGATGATTAACCATCATCCTCGAAGCAGAGAGAGCATGGATGTGCGTGTGCAAGAGCGAGCATTTTTATACACTGCATGCATAAATGCCTTCATTCAAAAAAATTATAATTAAAATAATTCTCGGACACTCTGGATATTTATAGTAAACATACACAAAATAATCCTTTAAGCACATATGAACATCCACACCATTCATTCTTTGTTATAGGGATCACATCTGGGAGTTCAGCATGTTAGAAATGGAGAATGTTATAGAAAGAAAGAAAAATAAATTTAATTCTCCACAGCAAACATCTTGTTATTGACAATATATAATGAACGATTACTAGATTTGCTTAGCAGGAAGAGGTGTGTTTCAGCCATCGAAACTGTACTTCCAGAATCAATCAAAAAAATCTAAAACATGATTGTTTGTTGTTATTCTACACCAAAAAGCAACCTATGGGATGGTGAAGAGGATTACACTTGTTTTCTTTATCTTTTCCAAACAGATTTCACTCAATAAACTGCTTATATGTTTTTATAATCACATCATACTGGAGGCTGTTGTTCACTGCCAGGAAAAATTCTTTGCTTGAGAAGAACGAAGAGCAACTAAAAACAGGTCCACGGGGATTTATTGAAGAAAAATAAACAACATCACAATGGATTCTAAACTCCAAGACGGGTAAACAAAAATTTTTTAGTCTACCGTTGTAGACTAATAGGAAAACTTCTCTAAAAGGATCAACAAAGGTCTTCCTAAGCAAACAATACTCAGACAAAACCAATGTACAGCTCTGCTATTAACTTTTGATGCAATGGCCACTTTCTATCAAATCTGAAAGGGACAGGCTCAGATCATAGTGACAACCACACTCTGGCTAGCCCACGCTGGTTCTGTCGCTTCTTCCTCACTCAAATATACACTGAACTTGGAAGGAAGGGTGTGATAAATAAGGGGGCTGAGGATACTGCATGAGGAGGAATTCCCTGTTACGTAGGAGAACTGCAGCAATGCAGGACTGTTAAAAACAAACGGCAATAGGACTGTGGATAATAGCTGCTAATGCAACATGTTATATGCAATGTAGGAACATGAGGAGCAGGGTGAAACCTTGGGTGAGGAAGATCGTTTATGAATATATTTCTAAATTTGAAGCCATGTGTAGCTTTGAAACCTATTTAAGGAACATACTAGTATCATGTAGTCACCACGACATGTACTTACCCACATTCTAGGGATAACCAGAGAGTTGCAGGCCCGCTCATGTGAGCACGCCACTATGTTTCAAAGGCACTGAACTTGCTGGTTTACCTTTAACCAGATTCCCTTGTGAATAGGTTTAAGGTATGCCTGAAAAAATACTAAACTTCGCAGGATATAAACTGTTCTTACACAATCAGAAGGCAGAGGATTAGCTAATAAAATACATAAATATAATATCAGGCACTGACAGAAGCAAATAAAATACATCTCTGCAGAAGAGATTAGCATAGATGTTTCAACGGATTAGGAAGTTTCAGTGACAGAAGGTGTATTTAATATATAAAATCCATATAATGAGAAGCAGTGGAAAAAAATAGGGCAACTGTCATGTGTCCAAGAAATAACTTCTAAAAAAGCTGGCAAATATAAACACTTCAAGCAACAAAACACTCTGCAACTGAACAAGGCAAATTTAATTCAGAATTTACAGTGTACCTCATCATGGATTTTATAATTACAAAAACCCCTGAACAGCTGTATCTCTCCAAATTGAAACAACACTTACCTTCTCCTGTTAAATAACTCCTGCCTGGCATTTATGATTAGTTGGACATAAAGATTGTTGTTGGTTTATTCTAGCAAAAGGACAGTTGAGAAGGAATATGACCAATGCATATAAATAGACCCAGAGGCAAATGCCTGAGAAGGATAAGAACTAATTAAGCTCAAGGACCATGCTGGCATAAGAACAAATGGTTATAAATTGGTCATGAAGAAATTCAGGTTGGAAATGAAACAACCTGATGTTTTCAGATGAAAATTCACAGATTTGTGATCAGGATGACGTGGCTGTCTGCAATAACAAGGGCTTGAACTCAAGTGACCCAGGACGCCACCCCCTTCCAGTCACACATCCTAAAAACACAATAAATTTTACACTTTTGCAAAATAACTGTATGTTAAATCCTGTAATAGATCTAGTCACTGAAAAAATATGATATAGGCTATAAATAATAACAGAAAAATACCTATAAACTCAGATGTGAATGCATTTCCAAAGGTTTAAAAACTGATTTGCGTAGTTCCAAAAAAACATGGATCCTCCTCATTCAACTTATCGAGACTGTGAAGGTTCCTTTCCAGCAACATGTAAGGCTAAGATAAATCTGCCTAAACCCCATTACAGCAACAAACTTTGGAAGATACTTTCACTTCCTACCAATATTCCTTATTCTTGTTCCTTCCCCCCAAAAAATGAGGAGAGTAAAATGCAGAGATGCCCTTACCATCACAGAAAATAAGTAACAATCTTCTTATCTTTGATGCCTTCTGGAATTCGTTTTTACTCTCCCTGCCACAAAAGCTCAAGAAAATAATACAGAAGAATAACCAATGCACATATGGGATATATCAGTCRAAAGCCTGGCCCATTCATCGGCCTTTTTCACTGACTTTGGTAAATTTTATACCAGAACCTATTGAAAACACACACAAATTTAGCAAGTACATTTAGAATATTCAGTGTTTTTTTCATGGGGTGCTTTTTCCCTAGCTGTGAAACGAGCAAACTCCGCATTAGGAAAGTTCACACCAGGTAAGTGAATCGCTTCATCCTTGGAATAAGGAATCATAAAAAAGCTGTTCTATTGTCACTTGATCCTCCATCAGATCCAAGTTTTAGTCTCAGCTTTTACTAATTCTAGTTAATATATTTTTAGTCATTAAATACAATGGCATTTTGTTTTGGGTGTCTTTTGTGATACTGATGTTCAACAGAAATGCCATTTCAATTAATCCAAACTTTTTTTGAAAATGCAGAACAAATTAACTGCGTTGTTTCACCTGAAAAAATCTTTTCCTTTCTTTCCCTTCTCATCCTCTTTTTCTTTTATTGACAGTTTAAAAAAAACAACAAAACACGTATAATGCCCAAATAAGGATGCCCTTGCTAAATCACCTTCTCTTTCCCCCAAAAGTCCATTATTTAGCACATATACAGCTCTTCAGCAATGAACATGAAAGCAATCCTAGTCTAGGAAGCCCTGACCACAACATCACAAACATTCTCTTTCTGGACAAAAGCATACTTAAATATTTACGAAAAAGAAAAAGGAGATACTGATCACTGCCCATACAGTGATCTCCTGTGTTTTTTGATAGTGATACCTAAGTTTACCCTTAATTACTGTTGCTTTGCTTTATTAAAAATATTAAAGTTAAATTATTTTGGGGGACAAAAAATTTTGTTCATCAGATAGGCAGGTGTTTTTTTCAGCAAACAAAAATCCTTTTCAGTTTGAACTACTTTTCACACTATTCTTCACTTCAGACTGAACCAGAAATCAATTATTTACGAGGTTCTAAGCTGAAGTTATTAAAAATGGCTTTGTGCTCTCAAAATTCCTCTTTCCTATCTTTCTTTCTTGAAAGGAAAATACCTATTGCAATCAAGATTTAATTGCAACAGATGGAGGGCACTCGCTAGTATAGCTTTTTTTTTCCTCCCCTTTTTTTTTTTAATTGAAATGCTGTGGGTAGCAGAGTAAAGATTATACTATTAAATACATATATATGTATTTGCATGTATACATATATACATATATTCACCACTATATCCCTATTTATAGACTGGAAATTTCTAAGTAATTAAAAGGAAAAATATGGGCAGCTTTTGCAGGTGGAAAGTGAATACACTTACAGAAGCTCTAAGGAAATTATCGTGCTAATACAGTGATATGACTGTTGAAAAAAATCGAGTGGATGTGATGACTCTATAAATATACACACTATTCTTACAAAATTCAGGACACTGTATATCACTGCATTCTTATTCTGCCTCATTTAATACTCACAGACAGACTGTAAGAAGGTTCCAGTATCACTGGCACTGACATCTTCCCTTGAAGATTCAATTTTGTTAAGTAAAAAATCTTTTCCCCCACAATCCTCTCTTTTTTCATTCGACGTACGCTGTACAGTCTAAAGCGAACTGCATAATTCCCAATCATCTCAGACTCAACATGATTAAATTTGAATGTCTCTGTGAAGACAGGGCATGGTCCCCGCTGGATGCTGGTTTTTGCTCTCTGCTTCTTTATAGGGAGAAGAACTAGGTGTACTTGCCACGAGCTTCCACCTGTCCTGCTGTATGTGGGAATGTCTGTGACAGCTGTCACTGTCACCAAAAGCTTCTGCTCCTGTGAGTCATAGTCAAAAGTCACATCCAGTGTGCCATATTTAGCTACTGGCTCAGGATCAAAAGGTTTAGGAAGCTGTGAAGATGATCCTCGAGCTGACATATCCTGAAGAAGAAGAAGAAAAAAAGCTTTTTATTTATTTATTTATTGTATTCTATTATTAAATCTAGCATGGAAATATATGGCTTTCTCTACGCAGTATGAAGTGACTATGATCTTTTTGTTCATTTCATAAACAAGGTAATTAAACACCAAAAGCCTGAGGAGATGGCTGACTAGCAGCCAAGAAGAAATCAAAAGACTCTACCTGGCCAATACTGCCAAAAGCCAGGATCCAATCAGACAGAGCTCAGATTAAATTAGGCTGTATTTATGATCTCTTCTTCAATGCCCCACATGTTAAAATCCATACACATTTGTTACGAGCTAGAACTACCTTATTTCTGTGCGAGTATACACACATTTTTAAGTTAACGTACTATAGTCCTTTAAGAGCGGGCTAGTGATTAAGAGCACGGTGAGAGGCCAGCAAAGAATACAGGAATTACAACACCTACTTGCACATGCAGCTCTTGTTGCAGTCCACAAGGGTTCTATAAATGTGCCAAAAATTATCATGGCTTTATTAATGTAATTTTACTAGAACTGTGTAAGATGCATCTGTTTTGAACATACTTTCTGAACTTTCTGTAAATGGCATCAGTCCTAAAACGGTATTTTAAACTTAATTTTAAAATTTTTTATTGTCAATTCAAATTTTGAACAAAATATTGATCCCCTATATTGTTACAACAGCTGGTTTGACAGTGGTACTCAAACACAAAATATTTACAACTACATGTCAACTTACTGTTCATATAATAAGTTATTCCAAGTAGGTAAAACAAATGTATTTCCTGTGTATTTTCATATTATCAAAGATACGCTTGTTCATGTAAATGAACAGATGCCAGAATAAAGTCTTTTGGATTAAAAAATGTTCTTATTTTTAAACTGGTTGCCTCATAGCTATGGGAATTCATTCCTCTGAAAGCTTCATTCTTCAAGTTGTTGAGTGGCTATAAAAAAAGTTGGCAGTATTCTCACTTCTTATTGGATATGCTTACATTAATGACTGGTGTGACACAAAGAGGGAAGAACTAGGATTAGATCTGCTGCAATCTATTAGGGTTCGAGGACCATATGTACACACTATGTCTTTATCAGCAATGAAGTTCATACAGATTGTGGTCCTAACTGATCATCAGGTACGTGTAGACAGCTAGCTACCGGAGAACCTTGCATTCACATAGCAGGTGGGCCTTCCAGATGTTGTGCCAATACCCCAGGTATGCATCATCAACTTACTAAGAGGTCTACTAAGACAGAAACAGCTGTTGGCACATCAGGAGTGCTCCCTGATATGCACTTCAAAACTTCAGGCAGAGAAAAAGACAAATTTGTACCAAAAAAGAGCCTCTTCTGCACATGACATCACTAGTGTAGACTTATCCATAGATGTCAGTGCAGTAACTGGTTGTTAAAGACATTTCAAGGAAATACATGTCAGAAAAGATTATTTCTTCATAGTAAAACTAAATAGATATCATTACAGTTTATAGCAGAAAAAAAGGAAAATTAAATGGAACAAATCTCTATACTACCATCAACAATTTAAAAAAATTCTTTGTAGTGAACACTTCAGAACACTCAACTGTTTTCATTTACCTCTGGACTAAGGACAGCTGTGCTATCACTCGGTACATCCTCTTCATATCCTTTGTTATGAAAGCTTTCTATTTCATGTCCCGTGCTTCCCTCACTTGGGCACTTATATGAACATCTTGGACTGTTGCTACACTGGGAAAATTCACATTTACTGTCTCCGACTTCAGAAGGTGTACATGAAAGATGAGGAGAACCACTATCATCCTGGTATGGAGGCGGCTGCAGTTCATCTAGTGGAGGTGTTCTTCTCATCCTCTGAATGCAGTTGGCTGAGAAGAAGTGAAAATTCTTTACTTACTTTCTGATTATTTACTGTTGAAACAGTTCTGTGGAAAATGGTAAGTCCAAATATCTGGACAGAGTATTTAAAATCTATAAATGCCTTTTTTTACTTTACATTTTAAATTAGATAACAAATACTACTGAATAATATTTGTTTAAAAATGGAAACAAATGATCTCTCAGATGAAAGAGATATGGGAAAAAGCAAAGTATTAAATATATAGTCACAATGGACTGCGTAAACCATATATAAATAAATATAGCACAAATATGACATGACAAAAATTCTAGGCTTGAATTTCAGGGATGCTTACCTTGCAAAAACCTTTAGATATCTTAAGTCAGATTCTGTGCAGGTGGAATGTAGACCAATTAAAGAAACAAAATGCACTCCCTAAAGCCATGATATCAAACTTCTGATTACCTCCCATGCTGTTGCTCACCCAGGGAGATATTAAATTAAACTCTGAAGACAAATAAGGTACTAATAAAGATAGACACAAGCCTTTTCACACAAGTGAACTCTGATCACCGGTGAATTTAATAAGGGAAGCAGTGTCTCAGATTCTTTATTACTTGTTAAGGACAGCTAAAGGTTACGTACCCAGTGTCCAGAAGTTAGACACTAGGTCCAGTCACTAAAGACAGTGGAAAAAGGACCATGAGCAATCTTGTGCTTGGGATGAATACTTGATGCTGACCATCTTTGGCTCCCACTTACACTAGCTAGCTAGACAGAAATGTGGTTATACACCTCCTCACAAAATAAACCCAGGGTGCATGGCCATGGATATAGGAAGTTAATTCAAAATAATTACATTTCAATTTTTCATCTCATATTTTACTATGCAGCATTACACAGTTGACTGGAGTTGGGAAAAGACAGCAAGGTGTGCAGTACCTGAAATGAAAGGAATATCAAGGATAGGTAAAACCTGTATCACACTTTGTTTACATCTTCTGTAGAGGTTTTAATGAAGATTTCGATGCCCCTCACATGTAGAATTAACTTATACAGAAAAATTTCAAAGCAACAAGGTTTTCTGGTGTCAGACATACCACTTTCACTCACAGAAAAAATCTACCAAACAAGGAAGTTAATGAAAGTATTAAATTAGAACAATATAAGCTCAGATTCATCTAAGAAACCAAACTGATCTTTCCCACATGACAAAGGTGGTACATTTTAGTTTCATCATCAAGTTTTGCATACAGGACTGCCCTGCCTGTGTCCTAAATTCTCACAAAGTACATCAACCTTTTAACTGCTTCAGAGGTAATTACCAGTTGTTCAACATATCACATAGACAGAGCATGCATAAGAGTTACCCTTTTTGGAACAAGGCTGAAAACACAGTAATGTGGCTCTCTTGGGAAACAGTCTTTGCAAAAGGCTCCCTTTTGTTCTCCTTTCCTGTGGAAGTCTGGGATGTATCTGACTGTGGCATGCAGAAACATTTCACAGCTGCTGGCATTTGATGTAAACCCAAACCACTGTGGTTTTGGTGCACACCATCCAAGGGAAGCAAACCCAGACACTTTGGCTAGAAGGGAGCCCATACGCATTGCAGATCCCCAAAGCTGGGCAACTGAGGGACAGGGACAGGACAGCTCATTATGGAGCATATCTACTGCACAGATAGGCAGAAGCCTCAAAGATAACTGGGGAATGCAGGGCTCTTCTCTATTTCACTGGGCTCCTAATGGAACTCTTCTTCGCTTTAGCTAAGGCAAACGAGTAATTAAAACAACACCAAGCACTCCTACCAGATGATACCACTGTCAGGAATCCTCTCTTCTCTGATAAACCCATCAGAGCCAGCCTACCATTCAGAGTGTTCCAAGTTACTCTTACAGCACTGATGCAAAAGGTCTTCTGCTGTTAGTTAGCCCAGTGCCACTAACTCTTGAAACTCCAGTCCCACAGGGACGGAAAGGAAAACAGAGCAGGCAGGGAATCCTATACTCAAAACATAGTCATAAACACAAAGCCTTACATACGAAACAGAGTTAAGTGGGACAGTCAGAATCTTGAAATTGCCAGGCAGGAATAGTGAGAAAGCTTTATTTGCAAAACATGGGAGAGATCTGGGAAAACACTTTTTTTTTTTTTTTTTTTTTAAATATTAGATAACTTGTGCCCATGAAACTAGATAAATGTAATTTTAGAATCTAAACTGATATTTTAATCATAATAAAATAATAATAAATATCCTTTGACTCTCTATACCATGAAAACAGGACTTCCTTTTCATAATTTATATAATTAAATATTCTAGCAAATTTAGAGCAACAACATTTCTCCTCATCGTTGCTAAAACGCAACAAACGGCATTAAATGAGACAGTAGTCACCATGTAGCTATGATTTAATTTCTTTCTTTTCACTCGTAGTCTAGTCTGCAAAGACTTTTTAACTCCCAGCTTTTCCACAAGCTACAGAAATGAAAGCGTGTCCGGGTAACTATCAACACCATTATTGTCTTACATGAGTAAATAAATGACTGTGTGACTCACTTTTTTCACTTTGATGAACTCCATTATATGTCCCTATGGGAAAACTGCACAGGCTGTGTGACAGAAAAGGTACTTTTAATGTAGGCGGGAAAGAAGTGAAGAAAAGAAAATTCTTATTAACCAGCTGTGATTCAAAAATCTCAGAAAAAGCTGAAACACTGGGGCAGGTTTTAACTATTTATTTTTTAAAGTTTAGTGTACCAAACAGAAATAGCATGTAAATTCTTAAAACAAATATCCGGGTTTAAAAATCTAAGGACACCTCTGTCTAAACAGGCATAAACTGTTTTTGAACAAAAAGTTTCTCTACATAAAAAGATATCAAAGTTTTCAAATGAATTTTTAAAGTGAAAATGTCTCATTTTAAATTAATTTCCCCCTCCCTGCAGTAAATGACGCAATAAAATGATGATTTCATGTTACAGCTCTCTGAAAATACAGCAAATTTGAATTACTTGAAGACATTCTAATGACTGACGATATCAGAGACAAACGATATCACAGACAGAAGTGAATACAGCAACACTGAATATCTGATACTGGGTATTTTCCTTAAAAATTACACAGAAGTAACAACAAAGTTCAACAGTCAGTGAACAGCATTTTGCATATGTATCAAAGTTTAAAATAAAAAAAACACTGCTAATGCATGCTGGCCTATCACTGATTGTATTGGAAAAAAACATTTGGAGCTGAAAGGAAAGCATGTTCTGGAGTGTTTGCATATTTACATACAGAACCATTGTCTATAACATACCTTGTACCTTTCATTTAAGGTGTAAACTTAGACACGTTACACTTGTGCATACTTGTATACTGTGACAAAGCCAAAGAATACCTTCCGAAGACCACTGAATGCAGCTAATAACATCTTCTAAAGAGTTACTCTTAACAAGCAAATGGTTACAGTGAAAATCTAAAATTAATTGTTGCATCGTTTCTATGCAAGTTTCCCAAGAAATTTTCCGCTCTCAAACCAGATAGAAAATAAATTTTGCCAATTCTCTCAATGAAATTAATCATATTAAATTACCATACCATTTTGGACTAGACAGGGTGAAAAACAAGCCAACATATATCCCAAACCCAGAAGAAAGGAATAATCACAGAGAAGCCAAATCGGGTTTAGCCTGAGGTTCTTACCAGCCAGAAAATGCCAGAACAGAGGAAAGACAAAAAGAAAGTTATAACAGGATGAAGATCACACATCCAGTTTTCCAACCAAAATATGTGAAATAACTTTGCATTCTCATAACATGAGTGAAACTAATTTGTTTAGTAATAAATATTTAGTAAACTCTAAATTGAGAATACAGTGTATTGCTGTGAATAGGCAGATTTGAATAATCAATCTTTTAAGGGTTAACTGCTTTAATTAAAATTTTCATCCTTCTTTAGTGGGCTGGGAAAACACTCATATAGTGGTAATGGTAAAGTCCTTGCTCAACAGCTGAAGAAACCAGAACTATAAGCGAAATACCTGACAAGGAGATTAGCATTTTGTTGGTACACTCAGAAATTACAGCATGTAAACTGTCATTAGCACATTTAAGTCAGAAGTAAATAAATACCTTCTTTTTAGTACTGTTTGTTAAACAATGAAGGTTAACCTGTTTTCATAAATCCCTGTACAGGGACTAATTGAAAGTCATGGGGCGACGATACATATTCTTGCCATCAACCTCAAGGGACTGTCAGTAAAATCTGACACAGCAACCATGGCCAAAATCAGTATTCCTGGAACATACAATTGATAACTATGAGAAAATACACAAACTTTTTCAGCCATTTTTCCTAGTAGAATCACAGTTTAAAGATACATGAACTTAGTATAAGAAATGCTTTTTCTTTAGGTTTTCAGTTACTATTTGAACTTTCTACTGCCAATGCTCCTCATTTCTCCTATCTGTCCTGATCCCCTGTGGACCATGTTAGGCTGTACAACATTTCACCGTGAAGCTGGTGATGTTCCTTTCCATGTTTACAATGTTTAGACTTTGCTATCTTAATTAATTTTCCCAAAGGTTGTCAGCAGCAGCACAAACCTAGCTTTCTTTAGCCCATATTTCCTGAGTAATTCCAAGAACATGCATCTCTTAACACATGGAAAAAGAAACTATCCTTGTGGTTTTAATTCCCCCGTCTCATAAGCAGTAATTAACTACACTTTTGCAACTTGGAGTTTCTCATATATATTACTTCTTTAAATATTCATACTATTGTGGGAGGCAGCATTACTGCAAAACTTCTTTGGGAATCTGGTTTCCAGTTCCTTTAAAACAAATAATCACTACATAAATTAATAATTTTTGCAAGCCATATTTTGTAATTATCAGAATATCTTCATACTCAAACAGTACCTTTTCTTCCTCTAATATATCTCCACATATGCTATGCTTCATAATTATTTATTTTTTTAACCTAACGTAAATTTCAAGTTTTCAAGCCTTCAAGGGGTTCTATGTAAATGTTAAGACAATTTAAATAAAACATAAAATGAAATACATGTTTAAAAATTAAAGAAACCTTTCTTATTCTGAATGATTAAATACCCTTAGAGATTTCTGATATGCAGCACAGACAGTCCAAACGGAATTTTCATGTTTGAACTTTTCTACCATCCAAAATATTACGTTGACTGAATTACCCCACATTACGAGGAGTATGAAATATAAACATTAAATATTGAATGAAACCTTGGGGCTCTCCTTCCTTTAAAATGAAAAGCTTACATGCATCTTTGTGAGGAAAAAACCCATGTTATTCCACAATAAAACAAATTATCTTGGCATTACTCTATTTCTTTTCCAAAAGAGTTATGGCACGAGTCTTGCTTAATGAAAAAAGAGGAATATAGGAGTGGTATGGGGACGTTACGGACAATAGAAAAAAATTCTTTTATCAGCTTTCTTTTTGGATTTGCCACATTTTAGACTTCTATTCACAGCTGAATTATCTTCTACATCAAGCAATTCACCAGTAAACAAGAAAAGTAATCATACCTGTTTGGTGGTTCCCCCCCCCCCCGTAAAAAATAGTTCTCCTTTGTTTCCTAATATTTAGAAAATTCCATACACTATGAGCTTAATCCCAGACCTGTGGAAATCAAAACGGCATTGCTGCCATTTACATCTGATGTTACATGAAGTTCTTAGCACTGCATTTTCCTCACCTTCTAAGGGTAAATCTACTGGTCATTCATGTAATAAAAAAGTTCGCCTTTGTTTCTTAATAAAACTAATCCAAAACTATTGAATTACCTTTATGTCCAGTCAAAGCTTCAATTTTTCTTCCTCAGGAAAGGTCTAAGACCAATTGAAGTTACTGATACTCACATAGTAATTTTTTTTTTTTTATTTGTCTGTTTACATCATGAGCCTGCAGAGCTACAGCTTGGTTTTGTTTGCTGACAAAAGAAATTTGCTCTTTTATGCACTTATTAGAGCACTTCTGATCTGTAAGAATTTAATCGTTCTGTTTTATAGAGCAATACAGAAAAGCACTGCACTGGTGAAAAATTCCAAGCTTTCTCTTTCCAAAATTAGCTGAAATTAGAACATTTAAACTACAACTACATTATTAAAGCATTATAGCGAACTAACTGTCAAAGACATGCTTTTGTTTCCTTCCCAAATATTTTGGTCGTCTTTCAATGAAAATTATACATTAGCATCTCTTGAATTCATTTTCTTTCAATTTAAGTATCATTCTCTGATTCCTTATACAGTATTTCTATGAATTTGAATAGGAAGGAGTTCTGCTACCTGGTTCTGTATTTATACTTCCCAGCTGTCCAAAATACATCTAAATACTGCTTAAACCTATTGGTTCAATATTTTAATCTCTTACTGATGCAAATATCAATAAATCAAGCTTTCCAGAACTTTTTTTTTTTTTTCTTTTTACTTTTAAAAGGAGACTTCAAAAACTCTTCTCTTCTGAGACTACACCAGCTCGAAAGCTTTTTGGAAGCAGTGATCTTCAACAAGTGAAATTGTAAAATTGTTTGTCGTCCCCCCTTCCATAATTTTATTTCCTTAGGTAAAGCATTTGTACTAAGTATGTTCATTCAACTTCTTAAGTAGAAAAACTTATTTTCTGTTCCATTTAGATGCTGGTTTCACTTTTACTGTTTTTATAAGCAGTCAACTTTCCTTTACACTACTTTTCAGATCACTATGTTAACTTCATAAATGAACGGGTATTCCTTTGCACCTCTGCCCACTGTTAATTTTTTCCAAGTTACGAAAATTGCTAGAAAAATACCATTTCCAAAAAGATAATAAGTTAAATGAATTCATAGACTCTTCCCCCTTTTTTTTTTCTCCTCTTTTAAAATACACTAGAAGTCCTGCTTGCTGAAGGTGATTGACAACTGGCTTTGAAATCTTAAGAGTGTCTTGGTGACAAAGAAATGCCTTTTATCATCTCTGTGAAAATTCACCCACATTCAGCTATCTCACCAGCATTTATGGATGCTTAACAGAAATTCAGAGCTTAACAGCTAAAAGCTTTGAAAACTCCACCCACTGTAAACCATCTCAGGCCCCTGAGAATCCCCATTTCTGACCAGTGTGTGCATACTAGCATCCCCTCATACCTCTGGACTGTGGCAGCCAGATGTGGGCTTAGAAAATATTTTCCTGTCATTGCTATACTTCATTTGAGTACAATTTTCACTTTAAATTATAGTTCAAATTCCAGTCCAGTTTAATACTACTACAGCCGCAGTATTAAGGACAGGAGTCGAGCAGCAGGATAAAGTGCTGAAAAGGTGAAAAAGATCCCACAGAGGTCTGAAATAAATTCCCAGTAAAGTATTGTAACACACAGCTAATATTCCTGTAATGTTCCTGCTCTCATTCTATTTGGTCTCAAATGAGGAAAGAAAGYGTGATTAGAAAGCAAGATTAATGTGTTATGTGTATCATTTTCTTGAACATTTTAATATTTTTGCAGCTCACTTCAGGCACGTTCATTTTTTCATTTGACAAAAAAAAGAATACAAAGTTTTCTAAGCGATACAGAAACCCCCTCTAAGACCTCAATAATTATTCATTTGATGATATAAACAAGATCCATTCAACAGTATATACTGCACTTAAATGTCTTCCTTAATTATCAGAATTCCATCATTCTTTTTTCCATACTTTTATTTTAAATAAGATACAACTACTTCCTTTAGTGAGAACTCTTTCTGCAACTTAAAATGCAGTAACTTCGTGGTTTCTTATAAACAGCTTCACCTTGGTAGCTGCATTTTGTAATTTTTTTCAAAAAATTGTGTAAAGTTCCCTAGTATTTTAGCTCTCTATTTATTACTATGCTAACTGGTGAAAATGAACCAGGGAAGATATTTTCCATCAAGAACCGCTTCCAGAATAGGAACACAAAGCTTGCTTTGATTCCTTTGCCTTATTTTCACAACAATTTTGAGTGCAAAGGATA
The DNA here is from genome assembly GCA_035582835.1 of Phoebastria nigripes. Taxonomy (NCBI): domain Eukaryota; kingdom Metazoa; phylum Chordata; class Aves; order Procellariiformes; family Diomedeidae; genus Phoebastria; species Phoebastria nigripes. The sequence continues at coordinate 42,635 of JAYKAV010003167.1, forward strand.
CTCTATTAGAGTGAGTCACTAACACAGAGCAGCACTACAATGATTCTGCATGAACCATTTCAGTAGGGCATGAGTTAAACTTTCTGCCCATCTACTTAAGACATCTATATGATCCCAATTTGGGTATCTCGTAACTGTTAATATATGTAAGTGAAATACATATTATGGTGAATAATAGTACTACTATAATAGTAGAAGTTAACGTGTTCGGCATTTTACAGATGGAGAACTAAAGTACAGGTTTAAATAAGAGGTAATAAAGATTGCTGTGAATCTAGCTCATGTGCTTATAATCACAGAAAGCTTCCAATGAAGTGTGGAACTGAAAGCAAGTCTTTTAAGACTAGTACCCTAGCCGTTTCTTCCATATTTTTTTTTTTTTTTTTTAAATTTTTACTTCAAGCCTTGTAAATTATTATTAATCTAAAATTCACCTGAATCGTGTACCAACAACAACATGGAAACCTCCAAGCCACTAGCTTCTTAAGAGATATACCCCCACAGAATTTTCCATTATCATCAGCTCTGTAGTGGAAGAGAAGGAAGAGAAAACAAAAAAATACAATATTAGGGTGGGGAAAAAGTAAAGGGAAGAAGTAGATGCAATGATTCAGAAAAAAGCGATAGGTTGTTGGTAAATGAACAAAGGAAAGAAATAAAGGGAGAGAAGTTTAGTAGATCTGTAGAGAAAACGAGAAGAAGAGCAAAGAGAGGAATAAAGAACAGACAAGATGCAAACAGGAATGAAAAATTACAAACAGCTAAAATAACAAAGCAAAAATGACAGAGGAAGAAAGGTGAAAGAATGGGGAAAATAAAACAACACATGACATGCAAAAAAGTGGTTCAGATCTGAGAAAAAAGCAATGTCAACAGAGCAGAGATAAAAGAGAAATCAGTGATGTCTGATGGGTGGAAATATCCATATTTGTAGGAGAAAATCTGCACAACCTAGAGAATACAGCTAGTTACATTCCAGGAGAGGCAAGAAGTTTCCCAGAATAAACATTTATTTTTAGATTTATATTTTAGATTTATTATTATTTTTCCTTTTGAGTGAGGAGACAGTGGTAGTTATTTATTCAGACCCTGAGATTCCAAAGGACCTTGATTTCTCTTATCTATTCAGGCACTTTTTCCCCTCCTTTCCTTGACACACTGGCTCAGTGACTCACTTCATTAAAATGGACTGTATTTCCTGCAGTATATTAGAGTATTCCTGTAAAAAGGATTCTAGAAAATTCAGATTTTTTTGCTTTTGAAACAGCTCTCATAACTTTACCAAATAAAAAGCAGCTAGAACCCAGAAAAATCAAGGACGATCTCAGTTTACAGGAGTACCTAATAGGTCAACAACAGAAAAAAATTGTCTATATATGCTCGAGAACTCCTCTAAAACCTTTCAGATATTAGTGCCTGTAGAAAGTATACTTAGGAATAATAGCACTAGTACCACTTTTGGGGCCAACTGTCCAGAAAAAGAAAGGCAAAACAGACACTGTGAAATCACAGGAAATGGATATGCTTTGAAACCGAGGTATCTTTCTTTCACACACCCAGTAAGAGAGCTACGAATTCACAGAAAAGGCATGGATTAAGCAGCAGGGAGCATGTCAGTCTGTTCCACTCACTCCAGCAAGGCCTCAAAGAAGTTCTCTGGGCATAAAGAAACACAAGTACTCAAAACTAAATTTCTTGCACTTCTTTGTGGCACTTCTGAGACCTCCCACTGTCACAGACGAGCTGCTTTACAAGGCTTATATGTAATATATGATGTAGTTGTTGCTATGTTTCCATAGTTGTCATATAATTCAGAAAACGGGTAATTTTCTGCATTTTGACAGGACTAGATGAATATGAGTCTGGCTGGTGAAGACATTTTCATTCAGCCATAGCACCAGTCATAAGAGCTATGCAAGAACTTAGGAGGATCAGAGAACAGTGGCCAAGCTGCATATTGCATACAGAGGGCTTATAAGGTCTACAGAATGATGCTTCAACGAACAGTAGGAGAGGAACTGTTCTTCCCTGTCATCCACCCAAAGAAACAATAGCACTGAACAATCAAGGGTCAGAGTGCAGCATATCATTCTCAACCCATTTAACTTCCCAAAAGACTAACTGGTAAATTGTGTTGTCATCATCATGGTGTTATACCTACAATATTAAACTTACTAGCCGTTATGATAGAGTAAAAACATGCATATCCATCAAAATTTGTTTCTCATGGACCTTTCTTATACTAGCAAAAATTTATATACTTAATTTGAAATTACTGTTTGATGCTGCTTGTTGAATAAGAGACTTAAAGGTGGTGCACAGCAGTTAATTAGTAATCAAAGTCTGACAGCCACAGCTGCAAAATGTTTGTATGGTAATTTCAAAATTGAAAATTATTTATTTCACTCTACATTAAATTAGTGTGCACTCATTAGAAAGTCAGTGATTATCTTGAAAAGTACTACTGGAACATTTCAGTAGCTTTGCTACATCATCAGAAAGTATACAACATATGTCTCCAGACCTATTACCATCCCACCCTTTCTCATAATTTGGTATCAGCAAAGTTTTTAGATCTTAACATTACAACTGAAAACATACTCAGCAGAATGATGTTTAACATCGTTCATAACCAGAATGCTAATTTTTTCAAATCTCAGCATTAAGAGTTTAAACTACTTTATTAATAAACTACTTTATTAAGCTATATATAAACGCGATATATAACTGATACACGTGCACGTTGCAACAAAGGAAATTCTGATTAAATATAAGGAAAAAACTTTGAAATCAGAGTGGCTATAGACTGGAAGAGGTTACCCAGAGAGGCTGTGTAATCGACAGCCTTGAAGGTTTTAAAAGCGCTCCCGGCTACAGCCCTGAGCAACCTGGTCTAACTTTGAAGTTAGCTCTCTTTCAATCAGGATGACCTCCACAGGTCCTTTTCAACCTATTATTCACTGATTCTACAATATATATTGAAAAACTCAATTCTATACTATAATATTCAAGGATGGGGATCATTCAAATACAGGTATCTCAAGTATCTATAAAGCTCCTTCTAACAATTCACAGGCAAGTATAGCTCCTCTGCATATGCTAGTTACATTGCTGCATCCTGCATTAAATACATATACCTACCAGCGTAGTACTTTCATTGTTAAAAACAACCAAAAAAACCCAACAAAAAAAACCCCAAACCCACCACCATGACCAGAAAAACCCAACCCCCAAACCCAACCCCAAAGAAACAAATAATACAAGGAGCAAAAGAGATTCAGAATACTTTGTTAACTGGTGATGTTCTACTGCAGTATACCTTGTGGCTAACTAGTTTTAGACAATGTAGTATCTAAAGTAGTAAGTAAATTTTTACTTTGATAAAATGAACATACCAAGATACAGACTTTTAAGTTAAAAACTGCCTAACAATAGTTTACATACACACACATAAACACATATATGTAAACACACATATATACATACACCCCATGGCCTCATATCAGTAACAGGAACAATTTAAGGTTTATGAAATATTAAATATAATTAAGATTACACTGAGCAAGTAATATCCATTACAAAATGCTGATGTTAGACAGCAAATATTGACCTTTATAATTTATCAAGTGAAAAAGCCTTGATTTACTTGTTATTCAAACTTTAACAATAAGTATGATAGCTTAGATGGCAGAAAAAAAAAAAAAAAAAAAAAAAAAAAAACACCAGCATTTGCTATCACTTTGCATTAACATTTTGACCAGTCAACAATTCAGCAGTGATGAAATGTGCAGTTTGATTCAAAGTAAGACAAGGCTATTTAAATAACTCAAAATAAGAAATGGGTATTGAAACATTAGAATTTTGATAAGCGATCACAGCTGCACTAGAATTAGTTTCTATAGCAACAGAGGAAATAATGTAGAGAATTGCACTGCAATACAAGATGGATTCCTTACAAACACTGCTGTTCAAATAGAAAACTTTAAAATTATTCACTATATTAAAAATTTCTATTAAAATGGTTATTCAAATATCCTATATCTTGTACTTCACACATTGTTCTACTTTTGTTCTCCAGGATTCAATTCCAGTCCGTCCATTCAAGTTTCATATTACATTTTCACACTTTCCCCCATTGCTTACCTTCCTATTTTAAAATTAATTGAAGTGACTTATCCTGAAAAATATTGTATCTTCGATCTCAAACTAATCTGCATTTTCAACCATTTTTTTTATTATCCCTACATAGAAGCACTCATTACATTTATTTTTCCAGCAGTGCACTTGTAAAACATAAGAGAATGCTTTGCACATGCTATTCATAAGAAGCTGCATCACAGCCATGAGAATTAACATCACTATGGAACTTCTAAAACTTGTAGTCATATGAGACTTGCACTAGCTTTTATCAGTGTGCGCTCTCATGTCCTAAGCATGATTAAGAAACCGTAGCAAATCTATTAGTATTCATGGACCGAATACCCATAAGATGGTAAGATAAAAGCCTTTCAGTTGAGCACATCTTTAGATTTCAAATGTTGCTCATTTCTAACACTAAGAATTATTGTTTCGTTGCATCGTCTCTGATTCTAGCTATTTTTGGCAACTAATTAAAAGCATATGCCTGAACCTTTTATGTATTTTGCCCTTATAATGAGACCTATTACTCTGGCTTATTCTATCCTTTTGAGTTCCAAAGTATCTTTCAAGTTACCATGGATACAAGTGATATGCTTTCTCCCACAACTGCTTTGTGTGCCTTATCAAACACCAGAAAACTGACACAGTAGGAATCTGAGCCATCTATACAGGATTAATATCTAACCCCTTGGAAGTGTTCCTCTTCCCTTGTTCCCCAACTCCCCCCACCCCCCAAAAAAAAAAAAAAAAGAAAAAATTGAGGTATGCCATATACTAACATTTGTAATGAAATAAACAAGCAAGTTCTTTTCTATCCGAAATCTAGTACTTTTGCTCAAGGAAAACAAAATGAAAAAAGGTGCAGACATAAAACAATTTAATCTGATCAACCCTGACACAGTGTTAAAATTAAAAAGGGAGTACATAATTCTGAGTTTCCTATTTATTATGAGTTGACAGAGTTTAAGTGTTTCTATATCAATATACCCACCGAAGATGTAAAATGCAGCAAATTTCAAGCAAGCATTTCAGAAAGGAGTTGCAGAAACATTGTATGCAGCTCCAAGATTACGCATAAACTAGAGTAAATAAAACTCCCTTAAACAGAAATTGTTAGGCCTCTTTATACCAATTTATTATGGGCATTTTCAAATGCAAATTGCATTCCAACAAGCTGGGAATAATTTGTACTAATCAGTGAAGAAGAGGGCAGTTAGTAAACTGATTTTCCCATTATGTTTCTGTATTCTGACCTCTTCTTAAAAACAAAAGACCCTCTCCCACTCCGACAGCAAAATTTACRCAGGATTCAAAAACCAAGTGCTGATACTAACATAATTTGAATTAATGTATGAAAAGTAAAGGGCAATAACCAGAAGGAAAAATAAATTATTCTAATATGAACTCAATATAGACCCATTCAGAACTGTCTCCCAACTTTCAATGCATTAAATGATTGGAAAGACATCAGCTACATAAATGAGTGCCACAAAGGCAACTAAGAGCTAGAGAGCCAGAGAAGAATGGGTAGGCAAACGCTGCTCTTGCCCCTTTTCCTCAGTTATCTAAACTTCTCTTAAGTATTACAGCAAAACACTCGACAAAAAACTTAACCTGACTTGTTCATATCCACAAGCTCAGCCTTGCTTTAAAATACAGAGATTCTGAAGCATAGTATCTGAGCCAGAGACACTGAGGCATAAAAACCAGACTCTTACCTTTGTTTGTATTAACATTATGAAATAACTGTATCATTCTGATAAGTTTTCCACAAGCACATATGTACTAAAGACACATTAAATATTTTCATTTTTCTAACAGTGTCACTGTAGGTTAGACTTACATTTGCATAGATTTCATAAGATGCATTTAAGTTTTAAATCTAACTTTGAACTGTCTCAGGTTATGATACTTTTGGGGATGAAAGACATCCACATAATGTTTTTACTGTGAACATTCAACTAGAATTAAATCTCACCTCTTTTTTTTTTTTTCCTGAAAATTTCTTTTAAACGTAACTGAAAGCTAGAGAACAATGAAAAGGAACTCAAAATTGACTGCTCCATTGTGGTATTTATGGTAAGTCATCTGCATTATCAAAATATTACTAGTTCTGTAGTTTAATGTTGGAACCACTCACAAAAAAAAAAAGAGCATCTGGAACAGTGGAGATATTTACACAATGGCTCTGTACTCCTGCCATTACATTCACCGTTACACATGCTATCATTTCTCCTCTGTATAATATTCTCCTGGATTATCTGCACTGTGCACAAAAGCACACAAGAGAGTCCCCATTCCTCTCTGAGTAGAACTAAAGTGCAAACTAGCATTTTTTCAGAAATAACTACCATTGTTATCATCCTTCATAAAAAGGGTTCTTTAGTTCTTCCTTCACAGAATCTCAAAGTTGTCTGGAAATTGCCACTGTTGTTCCCTACACCTCTGAGGCCAATAGATTGCCTTTAACACTAATGACAACTACTGTTTTTATTTCCAAAGATTTTCTTCTTTTAAAGCCCCTTCTTCTTAACAGGAAGGAAATGGCACCAGGAAAAGCAGATGATTCAGAGCAGTGGTTCTTACTGCCAGTGAAAGGAATTTTGCTCTGAAAACAGTCAAAAATAACAGCCATTATCAAACAGGATGATGAGTTTCTCTGAAGGAGAGCATTAGACACTAGTCTCTTAACAGATTAATTATTCCTCAGTTACAAGGGAAAATGACCATCAACTCAAAACACCTTTTCAAATTTTACCAGATCTACTCAAGAGTTATCTATTGGTCAAATTTTGTGTGGATATACAACTCATGATCCAAGATTTGACAGGAAAAGAAGAAAAGATATCAGAGCAGTACAATCAACTTCATCTTCAAGAAGAGCTTTTAAGTCATACATTTACTTGCAAATTTTCATGTGATTATTTCTATACTAAGACGTAAGCAAATAAACACTGTGAAGTCCGGAGAAAATACATCATTATTCTCTTCTCGTTATTCCCATAATCTAAAAATAGTTCCATTCTGGCATTATGTACAGAATTGAACATAGCCAAATATGAAGCACTCAAAGCAAAATAATTTTGAGAAGGTAGTTACAAATTAATGCAAARTTAGACTAGTTTTCTGTTTTGTATCCATCAGATCTTGAAAATAGGTGCAATAGATTTTTTTTTATTTTCACTCAACTCATCAAATTGCCACAAATGCTACATATGCAACAGAAACACTTCAAATTCTAATAAATCTTAATAAAATGTAACATAGATGGCACTGTACTTTTCATTTCAGAGTTGTCTTTTTTTCTATTAAAATTCACAGGAACTTGGACAAAATTCTAAAAAGATACTATCTATTTTAATTCTTATTAACACAGTGGTTTTAGTGCTTTACAACAAAGTTTCAGAAGTCATTACACGTACTACCAAACTACAGACTGCTAAAATACAGGGATAACCAAACAGATCAGATATAACAAAAACAGGAACTATGAGATACTGGAAGCCACAGAAAGTTCGAGCAAAATCAAGCAACATTCTAAACAAGATTCCTTGAAGACATGAAGAAATAAGTCTAATCACCAGTATTAATCTTGACCAATTTAAACAAGAACAGACGCTGCCCCTCTTTTTTGCCAGAAGATGCAGAGTTGGCCCTGACCTTTTGGTTACAAGTGTGTTTTCTGGTACAGATGTCAACTCTTTGCAGTAAACAACAGCAATCGTGTCACCTGTTCAATTCATATACATAAGTTGTATTTGTTTGGGCTGAGCATTTTCAAAGAAAAGAAAATCACACCTGAAGTCAGCCTCTTGAAGAGATGAACCTTTTGTAGTTTCATTCTCCAAGATTTGGATTTTTCAGATACACATGCTCTTATCAGCTCTATTTTTAACCTGCCGTTCATATAGGATACTTAAAATTCTGCACATGTTTACATTATCCATCCAGCAGGCTAATGGAACTGCATACCAGACAGTCATGCATAATTCAAATCAATATCCTCAGGCTTGCAACTCTAAGTCAAAGCTGCCTTTAAATAAGCTGGGTGTGACTTTAACATGAATAAAATGTATCTAATTTTTAACCTTTATCTGACAAATTGATATATTTGCAGAGGAATGTCATAAATCTTCTTTAAAAATGAAAACAAATAGAAAATCACGGTAACTGAAAATCTTTTAAAAAATACTTTTAAGGACAAAATTTAGAATGATTCAACAAGACTGAGCGCAAAGGTTTCAAATAGAGCGCTGGGTAATTTTTGTTTGGTTTTGGTTTTTTTTTTTTTTTAAGCAAAATGTACAAATATATACATAAAAACACATGCTGGCAGAATATTAAGTGGTATGGAAGGTGAACGTAGCAGGATTTCCTATTTACAAATTTAAAGATCAAGCTTTAATTGAATTGGGCATAGGTGACTCCACAGAGAAAATCTTATACCCAGTTAAGCATGTCTGCTAGCTTCTCTTTAAGGAACAGAATCAGAATTTCCATAATAAAATAATTTTCCCTTTGAGTTTTCCTATGTGCTTGCATAAGACCATGATTCCATCACAGCAGATAACCTTCAGCCACACTGAAATGACCAGAAGCGTGGCAATTACACTAGCTAAGGATCTATTTCCAGCTTACTTGTAAATACAGTGGAGGAAAAGTAATTGCAAACAAAAAAACCCCCAAAACCCAAAACCCCCACCCCAAACCAAAAGAACACAAAACAAAAAAAAAAAGGACTTCAGCTTGTGTAATATAACATATCATGCTTTCCCTTTCTCCCAAGGAAAATATTCCAGTAATTCCTAAAAGTTAGGATAACTTTATAACACAAAACTGCTGTAAGTAGCACGTAAGAGCTTATTTTAACAAGAAAAAAAACCCAAACAAACAGATCTTTGCCTCCACAGAAGCTACAGACACAATTTCATGTTGTTTACTCAGATACGATACAGTCCCAGTAAATAATATAGACAATTAAAGTAGCTATGAAAATAGTCATCCTAACAACAAAATACATGTTATTAGATAAAAATGGTAACACTGTTCATCTTGTACAAGGACAAAATACTCATTGAATAATTCTAAGAGAATAATTATGATATAGTTATAGCATGTCTATGAAATTGATACATATGCATAGGGAAAATAATCTACACTGACTAGGTAACAAAGGGAGTTTAGTTACAAAAATAACCCGTTGTTCTTCTTTTACCAAACAGACGGTTGAAACGTAATGTGATCAGATTATAAAAAACAGTCCTAATGGTAACTGGTCTTTAACCTAGGGGGAAAAAAGCACAACTGGGAGGCAAACATCAGCCTCAGACTAGAGTTAAAAATCTTTTGATTTTAACCTTTAAAGCTAAGAAGAATGATCCATTTATCCACAGGCGCTATGGAGGAAGAACTGATAAACTGTTCTTTTGTAATATTCTTATGTAAAGTTGTAATAAAGTTTTTAGTTCTCATATTTATGTAACAAGTACTGCTCCATTCTGCTGACCAAGCAGCATGACTGTTCTCAGCGGGTAAGTAGACTACAGGGTGTATGCAGGGTAGAACTCTTTTTTCCAAGGCACCTAATAAATGTCTACACAGAGATTTCCAGTCTACTCTTCAATCCTGTTTCTTACTCACTCATTCCATGATAAAGCCATGGGATCTCTGCAATCAGGGTTACGATTACAATGAAAACTGTACCTTCTTTTGTCTATTCTGTGGGAGTCTTTCAGAACAAGACATGTCTCATGGTATACATGCATAAAGATCAAAGAAACAGGTCCCCTATATCACTAGATATTACCGTAATACCAAGAAAAAAGAATGCCCATACCCAATAGCTTTTAGATCATATTAGTAAATGAAATACCCAGTTTTCAATGTGAACTCTCAGAATCAGCAAAAGCACTGAGATATATATACAATATCTATTTTTTATATATATATATATCACAATAGTATATTGTGTTTATATCACAAACCAATTCTACATTTTATTAATGTGGAACATCTATATCAAATACAACGCCAGAAGGAACTATTTCATCCACAAATATATACGTGAACTTTTCCGAGTTAATGACAGATCTTGATCCTTTCATAAATCCCAGATTCAAATAGACGAGAGACTTATTAAAATAATAAGTTTACAATAAAATGGAAACTTTCCTGTAATTATTAATGTATGATTTACATCACTTCAGAGACATCACATTGCTAAGGGTGACTTTCTTCAAAGCCTTCACATCAATGCAAAGGGTATTTCTTCAAAGACTTCAAAATGCTGGCAGGAGGAACCTAATTTGTGAGATTGCTTTTGCTCAYGTGTGCACATCAGCAAAAAAAGCCCTTTCCCATCGGAGGACAGCTTTTCCTCCTCTTTGGAGTTGGTCTAGCTGGAAAAGGAATTTTCCTGTTGAAAATCTTATCACCATCACTGACTTTGAGTTTTGTTACTAGTTTTCTTCTCTCAGCAGTAGATGACATGCATGCTTTAACATCATCTTTTTCCAGCATCTCTGCTGCTAATCACAGGGTAAATCCATGATTTCAGAATTATTCAAATTCATTCTATCAAGCACTTTCATGTGTTTCCTTTGGTTGACAAGATACTTATTGTGCACAACTTTGATATCATGTATCTGGCTTTTCCACTCAAAAGTTCTCAATGTAACTCCATTCTCTTCCAAACTGTGTTTAAACTCAGACAGAGATCTCCTTTGCATTTAAATCCCATGTTTACATCTTGCCACCTCCATAATATTCCTCAAGAAAATTACAATAATAATATTGAATTACACATGTACTTTCTATCCCTATCTGTGAATTCTGTCCATTCCAGGTCTCCAGACTCTGTAAACACTATGCTTGTCTGCCATTCATGCAGGTAAAGAACTATAACCACAACATGATCGTAGCCTAATACGTGAATTACTTACATGAAAAGTTCCTCGCTATCAGGAACTTTTCAAAAGACAAAGGGTAACACTTTCTTGGGAGTTAAAAGAGATCTGAATTCCGTAAAACTGAATAAAAAACAGAGCAAAAGTTAATCTTCAAATCACCTTAGTCTCTGCAGTGCTCAGTTGACTATATTTTTGGGAAACACGCATCATGATTTCCAATACTTAACAGAACTGACTGTCTTACACTATTCTAAAAGAATAATAGAGGACTGTCATAATGCACTAGGAAGCTACTTTGAAACTCTTGAGAAAAAAAAAAAACAAACCACAGCATCAGAGAAATTAAGTAGAAAGCAACACAAATCAAGTTAGCTCTGCACAGTATCCTGCAGGGTATCTACAAAAGTATCTTTTGTACTACACCAAACTATCCCTAAAACATTCCCTTGATATAGCTATGGATTGAACTGTCACACTCCCCAGAGGCTTCAAAACCGCAAGAAATTATCTTTCTCCAATTTTTAAGGGCTTGGAGCCAATGAAGACTCACTCCAATTTATCAATAAATAGGAGGCAGACACACATAATCAGGGATCAGAACTCTGTATCATTACTATTGCATCATTGCACTTTCTCCTGTACTACATGAAGATTTTAAACTACTCTTAAAAAAAGTGTCAAGGGTACCTGCCCACATAATAGAAAACAAGCATAAGGAAGCTGTATCAACTAAAGAAATATTGTAATTAAAAAATACCCTTTTTCTCTCCCAAAAATCTCTAAAAGGTGCATAAAGAATGGTATCAACTGATAGTACACAAGTACTATCAGCTGAGGTACACGAGTATGAATATTTGGARTATCTCATAGCTGTAACCTGACTCAGCCTTCAAAATACACTCTGAAACATTTGGGAAATACTGCTCTGAAGATTACTTAAGACAAGTCTTAAGTGTCTTTACTGAAGACCCTTTCAAAGTATCTTAATGAACATACTATTTGAAGCCCTAGGTCTATCCAAAGCTGCAGGCCAAGAAGAGTATTTTCTTCCAATAGGTATTATACCAGAGAAATCTCACAGGTAATCTGATAAAGACATATCAGAGAAAAATGGGTGGCCACCTTCTTCCTAAATACTCTTTCCATTGTATTTCTAATTCATTTCTTTAAAGCACATTAGAGGAAAAAGAAGAGAAATAACTATTTAAGTTATGATCTAGTATTCAACTGAGCTTTCAGTCTTCCAGTGTGAATACTAGTTCATAGTTCTTATTCCACGTAAGCCATCTTCTTTGTCTGTAATTCTTAGCATCTGAAATATACAGATAGATAGACCAATTTTGAGAGAACTTTATGGCCTTATTTTGCTGAACAACCATACTGAGGCCCTCACTCCATAATTTTGAAACAGTAAGCCTTCATTCACACTTGGCTTGAAAAGAGATCTGCTTATATGCAAGGAATAATGATAGAAACTGAACTGGAAAACATATGATTATCATGGGATTCACTGAGGGATCCATTCTTCCTCTCTCAGCCTGTCCAGTGGCTTTCACCTTAGCTTGACAAGTCTGAAGAAGTAGGATCCTGCTTTACAGAAGGGATTTACTGAGGAAAACTCCCCCAGGTTGCTTTAACAAACTGGGGAGATTCACCTGTATACCAGTTTTGAGGTGCTTATGAAAGAGCTGTTGGTATTCATGTTGGGAAGACACTGAAAGAAAATCTTTCTATATACTTCAAGTAGTTCAGTGAAGAGAATTTTCCTAAGACGTGAAAACTAACAAGAGAGAAAGAAAAGGCAAAAAACTGCATAAAGAATCAGATCCAAGAGATTCCAGAAGAACAGTCGCCTTCACGTGCAAAGATTGACACTGAGGAGCAAGGCAAACATATGTCCAACAGACACATCAACATAAAGTGCCGAAAGCCTAGAGAAGAATAAAAGTGGAGAAGATAAACTACAAAAATAACATCATACTCTACCTTCACAATATGGAAAAGATGGATAAAATCCAGTAGCATATGCCTGCTAGAACAGCAGATTCTCATTTAAGAGAACTTATGTTTTCTCACTGCAGTCTTTTAGTGCTTCCATATGTTTCCAAAAAACCTTGTGAAATGTAAGGCACTTGGGCCAATCTCAGAAATAGAGCCTCTGAACAAATATGTCTTCAGCTGTGGGGCTTTATCAATTGAGAAGTTAGAAAAAGGCTTTAAAATAGGCTGGAGATGGAACCTGTGGTTATACTGAGCTGGTAAACTATAGCTAAATAAAGTACATCTAAGTATGCTAAGTAAGCAAGCGAGCTTACTGCTTTTTCCATCATGATGCCACTTACTTTGCCTCAGAATTGGGATCAATTCCCCTTGCTTGCTTGCTAATCTGGAATTTTGCACAGCTGTTAAAGAGGTGACTTGGGCAAGACATGCTTTAAGAACATCACAAATTAACTATAAAAAACCAGAATGTTTTCTTCCCCTCTTCTCTACCTTTCTCAAGGGATTCAGAGAATCTTGATTTCAAAAGCAAAGAAGAACCTACAGCTTTTGACATCTGCCTATAAAACTCTAATTTCAATATATTTACCCTGACGTTTCTAAGTTTAAAAATTTCCATTTTTAGGAATTTAAGGGACTGCTTCCTTAAAGAAAATATCTTGTACTTGCCTATGAAGCTTATAGAGATAACAAAGACACAACAACTTGCCTGTATAATGCTTGAGTTTTTAAAGTTCAGGAATTAGCCACTACTGGAGACAAAGAGGCTAGTTTAATATCATATTGTATGGTTTTTTGAAATTAAAGTTATTAAGAAAGCATGGTCCATTTAAGATCATGACCAATACAGATACTAAAAAATATTTCCAATTACCAAAGTACAAAGAATAATGCCAATTTTAAATTTAAGATTTGTACACTTCCTTATTTAGATCACTATTTCAATTCATAATCTCCTTGTTAGCAGAAATATCTTATGGTGTTATTTTTGCCTTTTTTGTGTTTTGTTTTGTTTTTTTTTTCGTCCTTATTTTTGTTCTTTATTTTCTGAAACAGATGTGTAATATCACAGCCTATATTAATCCCCTCTTCCAAAATATCACAAATAATTGGAGCACATAAAGGCAATACTACATATTCAACAGGATAATAAGAGCATTTGAAGTGGTAGGGAATAATACAAGAAGTAGGATGCACATTATAAAAAATGAAAAGGAAGTTTTATCAGGATATGTATCAGGGAAAAGGAAAAAAGGTCACTTCAGTAAGTATCCATACTTTACTGGATAACATGAGAAAGAACACAAAGAATATTATTGGCAAAAATCAGATTTCAAACTTTGAGCTGACCCTAGAACTCTGGGCCTAAGCACAGAGACTGGGTTAAACACATACGTAGGTATCAAGAAATACTGTAGTTATACAGGTTTCTCTTTTCTGTGATTAGCAGTTTTGAGTCATTTGTGCAAGAGTTGGAAATTTCAGGTGTAAACCTATCTTCTGCACCATTTTACTTTGCCATCTGTACCATTTACTTTGCCATTCTGTACCATTTTACTTTTGATGATGACACTTGTCATCATCTTGATTTTCTAATGAACTAGATTTTCCTTTAGAGATACTCTGGAATTAAGCCTGTCCATGAGAAACTCACTGCAGAAGTTATATATTTACAATAGCTCGGAGTCTGTAGAAATACTTGCATCTAAGTACAGTATTAATTTTTTTCCACTTAAAATATATATTAGAACTCATCAAAATCTAAGTGCATCAAATGTGCTATACAAAGTGGATCAGACATTCCATCACCAAAATACACCAACAAAACCCCCAAAATATATTGCTTTCCTCATGTAACTATTAAAAACATTATACAAAATGCCATGTCAGTTCTACATAAATATGCTGAAAAGAAAGATTAATATGGCCATCTAGAGGAGAAAAGAATGATGTGAAAACATGCCACACACATTTTCAGGCTTCAGAATAAAACATTTTTTAGAGGCATACAGCCAGAAAATAGATGTAATAAAATAATTATGTAATTGATAATAAGTGAACCTTAAAATAATATGATCAGAAATTTTGTAATGCAAGCAAAGCTTTACAGGGTGTATTAATAAGGATAAGATTGTATTTTTGTCTCATTGTGAAATTTTGTGTGTGCACAGTCAAGTGCAGACACGTCTAAACAAACAAATTTAAAAAGTGAAAATTAAAGTGCAGAGTAAACAGTTATTAGTAAAACTGTTTATTGACTCCTTTGGAAACACACAGCATACTGTTGCAAGGTACAACATGTGATAGAGATTAACTGCTGAAAAGAAAATAACACAGAATTTTCCAAAAATGAAATATCATTCTCATTGCTCTTATTACTCTACCTCTGATGGAATTTTTAATGATATCATCAGAGCCTGATTTACTAGCAATGAGCACGGGGGAAACAGAGATGAGACAAAAATGAATTCTTTCCTCTCATCACTTCACTATAACACTATACAGTCCTGCTCAACATATGGACGGAGTGGTGCTTTAAGCTGGAAGTACAGCTGAAATGTTTAAGTCTTAGAAGTGATAAAGTATATATGAGGAAACAGAAGCACACAAAGTCAAATATATTGACAATTATTTCTCATATTAAATAAAGTACATAGGAGCACACTGCTTGCTCCCCCTCCACTACAAAGAATCAAGAAATGGTTCTATCATTTGTCTTTACACTTCTTATAAAAATAATTCAACAGTCATAAAAAACAATGATTTAATGAAAAATTTCAGGATTCCTATGGCATCAAGTTTTCTACAGATTTATTTTGCAAGTTTGAGGAACAGTAAAGCTTTGAATTTTTAAAAATTACACTGAAACATCTAGAATGTTGATACTCTCCACTTGGAATCAGAGATTTTTAACCTCATCTGTTCAGTGAACTGTTTCTCTGAACACATATGAACTGTTTGGTACCGTTAGCCAGTCTCTCATTTATTTTTGACTGCAGGCTTTCTTCATGAGGTTTCCACCTTCTCTTTTCATCAAAGTTGTAGGTTGGGCAGCTTTCCCTCTGTAATGATCATAACATAACGAGGCATACTCTGTCTTTTCCTCTATTCGAACACATTGTTATCATCGTGCAAAGATTCTTTCTTTTATGTTTGAAATAATTTAGGAAGAACATAAAAAGTACTAATACTAATTATTCTAGTGTGCCACCTTCAGGTCACTGAAAAGTGAAAAATACTGGGTTGTTAATCTGTTGCCATGTCCAATACCACAAAACTCTTTTTAATACTACTGAACATAATTTTGTTGAGATTAATGGATTACAAAAATGAGACAAAATCATCACTCTAATTTGCAAGCATTTTGCAGAAAACTGTAGAATGATTGCAGGCTATCAAATAAATAACATTGCTGATTCTCCACTCCTCATAAAATGTGGGAAGAGAATGCTCTCACAAGCAGCAGCAAAAGCAAAATACTGACAGTATTAAAGCTTTTTTGCAAGTAGAAGTATGCAGTTAAAAATTTACAATTTTCTAAGTTAGAATGTTTTGATATTTTTTTGCTTTAAAAATTCTTTTCCAAACCCTGAATGTTCCTTCATTATAATAAATTCAATTTTCATACTAATTTTAGAGTGAATATGTGTGTGCATATATATAAATGGGTTTTACATCCAGCCAGCTTCCTGAATGGAAGGAGCGTTGAGAAGGAATAGCAGCTGGTGACAGATATCTTTAGCAACAGAAGAAAAAATGAAAAAGGAGGAGAGCAAAACAATTGTAATTTTCCTGATGCAATACTTGGACTTGCCAACAGGGTTCTTTTGTCTTAGATTCTAACCATGATACAGATTTCCAGAATGGAGTTCTCGTTCTCCAGAAGAGGATAAAGTCAGTGACTATGAATTTTTATGATCTGAGAGGATGATAAGGAGGACAATTATTAAAAAAAAAAACCAAACAAAAAAACCCTGGATACAGGCTACTACAACGCCTTTGGAGCTTAAGTCTCATAGAGCCAAAGTAAAAAGCTCAGATGAACTGAGAACTTTTCACTGAGAAGATAACTAGGTAGGATAAAAAAACTGAACTGTGAAATGGAAAGAGGAATGTCACATGTTCCTTCCAACATTAATTATTCTATGATTATTTCAACAAGTGGCCTCAATAGTTTGAAAAGAGACAAATACCTCGTTCTCGCTATCTGAAAGTAGTCTTCTTGTGTAATTTGTATCTGGTATTATTTGCTAATAAATACGATTGAGTTTTCCATCTCCTGTTAATATACATCACCATTCTTTCCCAACAGTGACATGAGCCATACAAAAAATTAGCATCTTATCTTTCATATTCCCCCCACTAACGCTGTTGATAGATCTCAGTAGGTATAAAAACCAAACATGATACTGTCACTATCCCTCTTCCTTGTCCTTTTCCATCACAGTGTCCAAGGATCGGTTCTTACCACCTGACCTCACCATTGCATCTCCTTCCCTATTTGCTGGAACTCAGACTCCTAGCCTCCCTACAATTTAACAGCAAAGGAAAGAACTGAAATTTCTGATGATTAGAAAATAATCCTCTTACTCTGCAACTTACTTCAGTTATGACTTTCATGTCCTTTGTGTCTTAACTTGGAATCATGAATGAGCATGCACTAATTTCAAATTTCAATGGCAAACAGACTTTTATATAATTGAAGTATATCATATAGTAGAAAATTTAAATTTTTTCAAGCATTTCTGGAATGTATAAAACATTTAAGGACAGACATYTTTTAATCACATGTACCCACTTTTTATTAGAAAATATCAATCTCTCAAAAACCTTTGCATTTTAACATATTAAGGGAGACCAACAAATATCTTACTATAGCACAGCATCTATATTAGAATCTGACTTTTATGTAACTTCAACCAAAGCTCACTTTTCATGCTAGAAAATGGCTATAGACACAGTTCTCACATACAGCTATTTTCAAGCACAAAAAGCATATTGACAAAATATTGACAGCAGATTTCTCAGCCTCTACGTCAGGTTGTCACCCTAACTTAAAATAAAGAAATATATACCACAAAAGAAAACATCCATTGTTTACATCCAACTTTTAACACCATGGAAAAATTATATTAATCTAATCTTTGTAGTAATTTCTTCCTGTGATTTCAAGAGGAGAAAAGATGCAGAACATTCCAGTAATGCACACTGCAATGACCATATGCACCGTAACCAACAACCAATTCCATTTACTTTGCTGTTATGACAGCTTATCAACAGAGGAATAACAGGTCATCTTTGTATTTATAAAACCACAGAATTCATCAAGAGTTGCCATGTTTCCTTCCTAAATCAGAACAGTTTAAATTCCCCCAAAAATAAAATGACTAATGATAAAATTGTATGAAACTTAATATAACAAGATATTATATCATTTGCAGTATTTGTGGAAGAATGTGCACAAGTCTATGCCATTTTTTTTTGAGCATGCACAACTATAAAAGCTATCTGGATATTTCTTGTAGACATTGACTATTTGCAAGTCAAGCTGTTCTCGTCTAGGACTTACTTATCCAGAACATAATTCTAAAATTTGGAATAAAAGGAATGCTTTTAAATCACTCTTACCTTCATCTATTGAGGCTTCACTACTGTATCCATCATATTCTGCAGACAGGGGACTATATTTTTGTCTGGTTTCCCATATATAGTTTTTTTGCTGTCTGCCATCCACCACTGGCAGCCTGGAACTCTGGGTTCTAGACAAGGYCTCATGATATTTACCCAGTGCTTCATCTTCACTCTCAGATGATGAACCATGCTGGTCTTTACTCATATAAGAGTTGTCTGTTTGAATAAAATAAAGCAAATCGACTACAGCTCAAAATAGAATACAAGAAAATAACCATAAGAGGTTATCATTGAAGATATTTAAGCCATTTCAATTAAAATTTCTGTATAAAAATATCATCTTGTTGTAATTATAAGAATTATGTGATTTTGTAATTGGTGAGAGCTATTTTTATTTTCTAGAAAAACTGAAAGATCATTAAGCCCCCAAAAAAAACACTTTAAAACTTATTCAACAGAAAATGGATCCATCTATGTAAGGCAGCACACACTGATGTTCTTGAAACCCTTCATTAAGTAAGAAAATGCTCAAAATAATTTATGTAAAGTAAATCCAACCCTGCTGCAATATTACATTTGGATACCTAACATATCAAAAAGGCAGCTCCTGATCCTCCATTCCCAGCTGATTTTTGCTGTGAGCACGCAGTRTAACGTAGAAATGAAACTGATTGACAAAGAGAAGCCTACAACAAAATCGTCTTAGGATATTTATGTCAGTAGTGCTTAAACTCACAATAACAAATGGGAAAATGCTAATGAAAGATGTTTGCATGCACAATTTTATTTAACATGCAATAAACAGCCCCTTGTTCAATAACTGAACTTAATGCAGATTCTCATTGCAGACATCTGGCAACAGTTTCTTCTGTGCAATTTTTGCTATCTAGTTAATTCTTTTATACCAGTTCCTCTATAATGCCCACTCCTGTCGCCAACTTTTTCCAACTACATCTCAAGTATGACTTTCTCCCACAAGTCAAAGATTCAGCTGCATTTTTATTTCTGTAAAAGGAAAGCTTCCCCCTCCCTTTTCCAAACCTCAAATGGATTCTGTCCAAACCTAACATGCCATGCAGAGGTTCTGTAGATCTCAAACTCTAATAGGCATTAAAAGAGTTCATGTAAACTCAATAAAGGTCAGCATTACCACTACTCTGTGAGCAAGCCTATGGTATATGATTTGCCAATGGATTTCCGTTACCGGCAGAGCTCTGAGATGCCCATAAAGCTGTTTTTCAGCTCCTGATTCTGCAAGGGAATATTGCCTAACATGCTATCCAGCCACGCTCAACCGCTTCTCCCCTCCCTGCTTTTATGCCCTCCTCCCAGTCCCTGTCCTAGCTCTAGTTCTGCATTTCTGCTCCCATTAGTCTCTGTCTTCATGCTCAGCCAGTCTCACCCCTCTGCCTGAGTATTCTGACTAAAGGAGGGATTCAGCTTACCCAAAATTCAGCCATTTAAAATTAAAGTAACTCAACCTATGCCAGCCATCTAGGCTTCTTTTACCATCAAGCGTTTGCCTCTTCCTACTACACAGGTCCTTCCTTCCCACTTTTAGGTAAGCCTCTAGAGTAGATGAGTAAAATCACTTCCCATAGAAGTGATTCCCTGGTACTCATCCAGAAAAGCCTATGCTGCAAGTTTAGGTAAGACATCTTATACACGTAGAATCTTATCCTAAGTTCCTGTCTCCCRGCCCCAGACTCCAGGTTCCTGCTCCAAGCACCCAGTTTTGGTCTCTTACGGGGATTTCCTCCTTATTCTTTGTCTATTCAATCCGAAATTCTCTTTACTTGCACCTAACCAACTACTCATGTAACCTGAGTCTTTCACCCTTAGTCTCTCCACCTTCATATAATATTATCAGTTCTCTCCATAGCTGTCACCCATCCTACTTCAAATCCCAGTCTACCACTTGCATCGTGTCACATTTGTTCAGGAAGTTTCCGTCCCCACATAAGTCATGTTTATTCTCAATTCTTCTGTTCAAACTTCCAGTGTCCTTCAGTAACCGTAAGTATCAAAAGCAGGATAAGACCTGCTCTGTTCTTCAACCCCTACAATGAAGCACATGAGTGCAAATGGGATGGACAGTGAATTTAACAAGCAAATTATAAGACGTGTTTACTATGCCTTTTCCAAAGGCAAAATTTCCAAAGATTTGCAATTTGGTAAAACTAATATGTTTTTTCATAGAAGAACATGGGCATCTCTGACATGGGAGAAACGCTCTCCCACATTTCAAGTACATACTCCAATATACAAAGGTGACAAAGCATCTTAGTGAAGCAGATGTGGAATCTACTTATTTTTTGCACAGATAACCAGCATGTTTTTCCCATACTCTATTGCTGGAAACAGCTAACGATTTTAAACTATAGCTTAAAAAAAAAAAAGAAAAAAAAGATATCAGACAGAAAGCATGCCAAATTTCATCCCAAATATTTCAAATTTGGCACACAGTTATAAGCAACTGAAAATAAGGTCTTGAAATGGAAAACATCAGGAAACCTTAACTGCAGATGGTGCTACCAGCTCTACATGCAATGTGTACGTAATCTTAATTTAGTATTTATAGGAACACTCGTGCCTAGGAAGACTGCTAATGAGCAACTAGATCTTTCAACTCTAGGCTATCAATTTTAATTAAAGTCTGACAGATACGGTTCTTCCCATTGTATGGATGGCTATAAAGCAAGTTCAATTTCACTGATCACTTATTGAGAATATGACACCAAGCAAGATACATTCTGACTAGCAGATTCACTCAAGAAGCTGCCCAGAAAAAGGAGCCTCCTTTGCTGGTATACAGAGTAAAATTTTGTATCTCACATGGCCCTCAATAGGTTGAAACCTGCCACCTAGGAAACTTCTACAGATTTCCACAACTATAATTAAAGCAGGGCATACCAGGACTAACATATAGTGCCATACTTCAGTATGAGATGCATCATTTACCTTTACAAGAAATGTATTCACAACTATGAAATTAGGTTCATTAATCAGTCTGCATAAAGTATAAAGAATGGAATAGTATAAAACATGGTAGCAACATGTTTGAAAGAAGTGCTGAAAGTTATGCCTCTAATAATACACTGACGTTTGTAAGCATCCAGAAGTTCTCAGTGATACCAGATATTTTTTTCTCCAGTTCCTAGCATAAAAGAAAAAGAATGAGGATGTATACTATTATTACAAGTCATGAAACAAGACTTCTTCAGAGGACTTAAAAACCTCATTAAAGTTAAAACACAAGCTATCCATGCAAACATTTTTTAAATGAACAATACAAATCTGTTTCAGTTTCTTGGGAAAAAATAGCTTCCTGCACATTAAAAAAAATCCTCAGGGTTTTATGCCTCTCCTTGCCACTTCTCTTTTGATTTTTATATGTTAGTTGGAAACTTGCCTGAGAGAATTCATGTTCTTATTAAAAACTTTCCTTTATTTGGCTAACACAGGTCATATTGAAAGCTATTCATTTGCTTATTATGGGACCTAAAATGCCATTTATTATGGGACCTAAAATGCCATTTTTGATAGAATATACTTTACAAATATTGTATCACATGAAGAACTAACAGATAAGATCATAGTTTATCATACAAACATGGAAACCACCTCCTAAATCAAATACAAATAAACAAACAAAAACCCAAACCAAAACAACAACAACAACAAAAAAAACCCACAACAAAATGAATAACTGAAATTTTCAGATAAGGGAAAACACACACACTGAAAAAAAAAAACAACAACAACTGATTTCTATTATGAAATCATTCATTTCTCTACAGAAACAGCATCTCCAGAAAAGCTGTGTTGCTTTCTATAAATTCACTACCCAGCCTTTACACAAAACAATTGTATAAAAATGCAAGGTTTTACTTCTTACTCACAAACTATTATTGCAATCCCATTGTCATATTGTTTAAGATTGGATGCTGAAGACAGCACACACAGCATCCATATCAACAATACATAGGTTTTCTTTGTAAGACTACAACTTTAAGACAAGCCTCATTCAGTTCTTTCTATACTTAAAATCACTTAATTGCCACTTGTCATTGAGTTGTGTCTTGAAATTACTATCTTACATATCCTAGAAATACATTCTGAAGATCCACTATAATGTAAATGTAATAGAAGTTTTTTTTTCTTTATCATATCACATTTTATGCAATGCTTTTAAAATACACAAAATAAAAACCACTTTCACAGAACAAGTGTTAATTTCCAGTATTAATTAATTCATAGTTTTCAACAGAAACCACACAAGGCACTGCAGAGAAGATAAGAAAAACTGTATGTAGAAAAAGAAAAGTTAGAACATAGGAGAGGCATTTATTAATCAGTTCCTTTAAGTAATACTTTAAAAATTAACTTCCAAGAAATATCAACAATTAGAGAATGAAGCACTGAAAACACAGACCTACTTTCATCCACAGGAAACACTATTATTAAATGTGTAAATTAGGTGAAAAAAGTAGGAAGTTTCAGGAAAGGTTGAAGAACGCAGTTTGCTGACGGACTCCTCACCTTTTCCTGCTGTCTTCTTATTACATAGCTCTCTTGAATTCTTTTCTGATTTCTTTGATTTTTTCTTTTTACCCACTTTTGCAGTTGTAGTTGACACATCGTCTTCATCCTTTGATATGGATTTTCCTTTTGTGTCAAAAAAGACTTCAGATTTCTTTTCTTTGATTTCATTAATGCAATTGGGATGGTGATTGTGTGTCTTCTTCAAGCTGGAGTCCGATAATTTTTGCTTCTGTACTTCAAAAAGTTTTGTTTCTAAATCTTGGGGAACCTTCATACTGTGCACGTCTTCAGAATCCTTAAAATTAACTCCAGGTGACCGTGCTTTGATTTTTCTATGCAAGTAATTCTTAGAATTATCTGATACTGTGCGTAGGCAATTATCTTGTTCCTCAATAGATTGCTCCATTGTAAATTTATTACTTTTCAGGTTACTATCCTTCAAGAACTTACCATTTACAAAACACTCATTTCCTCCTACTGCTTCCCTTTTAAAAGGTCCTCCTACGTTCTTCAAATCCTGAGGTACTTCTGTATCACTTACATGATTATTACTATCTCTGCCTTTTAACTGGCACTGTTTTTTGTCCACAACATGGTCAGATACTCCATCTTGACTTGTATCCTTTTTTACAAAATCTAATGAATTAGAATAATGAGTCTCTTTATGTTCTGCAATACCTCTCTTCGCTTTCATATTAATTTCCTGAGAATGAGTTAATGATGGTGTATGTTCCTCTCTCCCTTGCATGGGTTTATCATTCTGTATTTTGGAGCTTTCATCTTCAGCACGAAGGCCATTTATCATGCTTGTTACTTGTTCTGTTACTGAATCAGCTACGCTGTAGCCGACTTCTCCAACAACACTGGTCAGATCATCCACAGCACTGCTAAGCGTGTCAACCAGAGAAGACACAGAGGGAAGGCTCAGATTTTGGTGGAGGCTTCTGAAAAATGCCATTTGTCCAACCTATTCAGCAACAACTTTTAATACAGAAAGGTTTGTTTGTTTCACAAACAGATCAACTCCATTTCTCCAAGTTCAATTTCAGAGCTATTTGCTTTTGCTATCTCCAACTCAATACATTTACCAGGGGAAGTTGCAGCTTTGCTCTTTCCATTCAAAATGCATTGAAAATAATAAGAAAGCAGCGAAGTAAATATCTTGAAATGAAGCCACAATCAACCAGCAAAACCATAGTTTTTCATCAACTGCAGCATCAACTAGCCATAATAAAATTCATTATTTTCAAAAATAAGACAACTGTGTGAGGTGGAAATATGGKTTTTTTTTATTCTAACCTGCAAAGAAGAAGTTGTGAGACATTTAAATTACGTCCTTTCATCAATGCCACACTAAAATAAGTTTTTAACATAATAGCTGCACAAAAACACGCATCACGGCGACTTCTTCACCCCAAAATATTTGTTGTCTTTTACATAAGGTAAGATATTTCGGAACATGAAGACTTGTTTTGTAGCAAAAAGAAAGTTAAGATGACAGACTTAATTTCCAGGCGGGAGAACTTTTTCTGACTCCAAGAAAATTGAAAATAAAAATTTAACTGCACCTTTTAAAGAGGTAGAAAGGAAGAAAACCTCTCAAATTTCCCCTTCTCTAGTGCCTGTCTCTTCCTCTCAAGTCAGCTAACAAAGCCCATTCAATTTCCACAGCCCAAAAGTAGAAAGGGGTTATTTTACCAACCCTCAACATCTTTTTCGAGGTCTAATTTTTTTCATTTCACATTATCATTAAAGACCTTGTTCTATTAAAAAAGTATAGAAATGATTTATTTGTTAGTCAGAGATAAGATGTCTTTAGTTTCTAACGTTTTACTGCTTTAAAATTATTTTCCATTTGAGTAAATGCAAGACGTTCTCCAAAAGTTTGGTGAAGGATTTTAATAGGCTGAAGTGAAAACCCAATAATCCCATTCACAAATTTACTTGAGAATATTTAATTATACATAATTATGGAATGTTTAAAATACATTCAAGAGTATTCTCATAGTGCAAGAGAAATATCTTCCCATAAGTAAATGTCAACTCTTTGGTTATATAGCTGTTGAAATTCTATGGCTTGTGAATACAAAGGTTTCTTCGTTTCCACATACTGCACAGTCACGGGAAAAGTCAACATTGTGTGTTTTCATCACTTGAGTCAAGTGATTATTTCTGTATTTCTACATATCCTTGTAAAAATGTGCGTTCTTATAATTAAGTTTGTATTTCAGATACTTACAAAGTTTATCTTGTGAATTCTTTCTTGTAGTGTATCCTGAATCGAGATCTGGGAAACCACTAACGTTGTCAAAACACATCTTCTTATTAATATATAGGAAAAGTAGCAACATGAGAATAATGAACACCCCAACAGCAGACAGGAATCCAATTGCTTCAGGAGATACTAAAAGAAACAGAAAGAAACACATTTTAATGTCTTGTAAAAGTTTAACTCGTAAAAGTTATAATATTTAGCAGAATATATCATTAATAAAACTACTAAAGTTCCAAATATATATGCAAGATATAACTGAAAAAACACCATTTAAATTTGAGTTAATGTTCAATACTGTTAAATTTCATCAGTTTTTTCTCTTCCAATTGTCTTTTCAAAGAACAGAAAAGTACCTGGTCCTAATCTAAGGGAGGACTGACATTGTGAGCATGAGGTTCTGCCAGAGTACTGGACCCCATAACAAGATAGGACCTCCGCAGAAAATGGGGAGATTATCAGCAGATGCCAAGGCTGCTGGTTTTTGATGGAACATCTGAGAGAGAGAGAGTACTGAAAAGGAGCTAAGAGCATCCCTGCTTTCTGGAAGGGGCTGGAGGTTTGGCTGCCTGGACTCAGGGCCAACTCTGAGATAGTGCTGCTGGGGAGGGACTGAGCCCTTGCTGTTGAGGCCTTTTTACGCTCAGCTCCTGGCTCCTCTTCCCTTTGGGACCACCTGGCCCTCGCTGCTCCCTGACGTGTGAGCAAAACACAGAATGAGAAAAAGCACATAATGGTATGTTGCTTGCTCTGGCACATGTGCCACTTTCATATAAACCAAGAAAGAGCTAAGTGGAACAGAGATAAAGCATACTTAATCAAAACCAGGTAGAGAAAAAAGGCTGAAGTAGACTGACATGTCTTAGGAAGTGTATAAAATAAAGAATATGTAATTGCTATTAAGCAGATAACTGAAAGGGAGTATCGGGCATCTTTTGCAGGGCTAGAATCTTGCAAGTCCATCAGTATCTAAGTAACAGCCTCAGTAATACCATTTAAGGCCAAGAGTACCTAGGACATGGTTTTAGAAATAAGAAATCTGGGAATGGATGTAGCAAATTGGACCAACTGGGAAAGAGTAATTAAGGGGCAGCTTGTTTATTTGAAAGGAGACTAGGCAGAGAAAGGGATATAGAAGGGCGGCAAAAAAGAGAGTCTAGAAATGTAAGAAATAATGAACAAGTTATAAAAGCAGTTCAAGAACAAGAGAGGGCAGATCTTTTGACAGAAGGAATGCAGATGCCCAGACTATAATGAAGCTGACCTGCTTCATTAATCAAGGCTTCCAGGATGTCAGAGGGAAGCCCCTTGGGCAACCCAGTGGACTCTCCACTGGGTCTACATCTAAGACTTGATGTGAGAAGTTAAAGAGTGACAGAATTGCAAATCTGTTAATAAGTAGTGTGGGAGGTTAAGTGAAGGGTTATAGAACTATAATTCAATAATATTTGGGTGCAATTTATAAGAATAAAGTGATAGAACTCAATAATTGCATGCAATTAACAATGGTGTAAAGCATTATAGAACTGTAAGTGATTCATAGTGGTATGTTTATTAGTTAATTAATCTGTTAATTGGTTTATTAGTAGTGTGCTGATCAATTAATAAACATTATAGCCTCTTGTATCAGTTACATCTCAAACCTGCATTCCAAAGAGGGAGAGTGAGACCTTGAGGTAACAGACACCTTAACACTCGGAGTGTTTTTTGTGGCCTCAACACACAGAGATGCATCTTTCATCTGGATGAAAGCTAGGATTTCACATATCCCTTTCTTCCTGCTGTTTTTGCTTGACTCTAAGTGTCCCTCTACTCACTACCATAAATCCTGTTCTTGGGGGTTGAATTTTTTCTATTTATATAAGATTTATGAAGATTTATCAGATTTATTAATTCCGTTTGCCAAGATCTTGGCATTTMACTTTAGGAGTCTAATGCTGTGTGGCAACATCTTTCACCATGTAAAAAGGAGTGGGATTAAAGAAAAATTGGCAACATACTCTGCATTCTCACGGATGCAATACAAAAGGACAAGAGGCAACAGTCCGAAGCAGCAACAAGGAAAATTCCAGTTGGAGATGAGGGGAAAAATTTCCAGAATAAGAAGAGTTAATCACTGGAACAGATTGCCTAGATCAGTGATAGAATCCAGCTTTAATGTTAGCCCTGCTTTGAGCAGGGGGCTGAACTGCGAATTACTTTCCCAGGAGCCTTCCAAATTAAATTATTCTCTGAGTCTACATATGCCCTTTGTAAATCTGGGCTCATATGTCTATGTGAAAGTGCTGACTGAGAAACACACGCAGTTCCACAACCTCCTCAGTTTGTTTTGCAGGGTGACAGGGAACATTTGTGTTTGTGGTGCTGTTCTTAAATAATTATACAGGTGTGTTTTAAAAACCAGAAAAGAAAGATCAAAAGAAATGCACCTTCCACCATCTAAAAGGAATTGGTCAGATTTGCACTTCTATTTTGAGCTGGACATCCAGACCTATCTGGAACTGTGAAAATTATTTTTGCTTCACTTTTTACCTCTGACCAGAAGAGATCACATAACATTGTGCCTAGAACCCTGAAAATTTTCACACGAAAAGGAACCTGCCAATAATTTTGAACCACCCATCCTGACAAAATTACTGAAGAAATACCAGAATGGCAACCAAACAAGTCCCAAAAGGATGAAACAGAAACCCCAATTACACTAGAACCTCTATTTAGTCAATATCAAACTTGAGTAAAATTTTTTTCTTGTTTTATTAGATCATACCAGAAAAGTTAGAAAAAACATTAGCAACTCTCAACTGAGTTAAGCTGGGAACACTGTCTTCTGAAGAACTGAAGGCAAAGCTAGAAATAATTGGAAACCTTCAAAATCTGACCTTCACCTTCCAACCCACTGAAGTCCCAGAAAGAACAATAAATATAAGAACACAGTATAACTGCTTAATAGGGACAGAATAAAACAAACAGTGCAACAGGGAGGAGCAGGCATGTGGTATTTTCAATTTCAGACAGTACAGCAGAAATACAAAGACCCACAGAGTTACAGAGTTCCCCACCAGTCCTTCAGGATGAGATGTCCTGCTGCATCAAGCAGAGCAACAAGGTGAGAAAAGTGGAATTATATTCTGGATCAGAGGAACAGAAGCTAAAACTTTTTTTAAAATATTTTCATTCTCAATCATGAACAAAGAGAAAAAAAAAAATCCCTTTGTTCACAAAAGAGATTGGCTGCACATCCTACTAAGATTACCTGGTGTTCTCTTCAGAAGTCTGTTTGGAGTTGCTCATAATTTAATTAAAATCACTTGTTATAGCTGAAGTTTATGGCAACCCTGCCACAAGGGGTTTTGTTTGGTTTTAAGTTCCAAAAAAAAAAAAAAAAAAATAGTTAAGCTGTGACCAAAAATGAGCTGAAGAAAAAAAATTACCGCTACAGTGGTGACTAATTTATTTTTTTTAAAAGCCCTAGTGTTCCCTGATTTAGAGCAAGGAAAATTTGGCATGTGTCAGGTGTTCATTTATCATTTGTCAGATGTCCATTTACCATTTTCACGGAATCTTCCTAAACATGGGAAAACTCTGAGATTTGGAAAAAGCCTCAGTTTGTGTATATTCATTTTTTACCTCAAAGTTTAACAGATGAAATCTCCCACAGTTCTCCTGGCAGTAGGCATGCTCCCTCCCCTCCCAAGACTGCATATGGATAGCTGAGAATGTCTGGGGCTATTGGAACAACACCCAGTTTTCTTTGAATTATTGATCCTGACCCAAATGAGACTAGAGACTGGGCGAAGAGCAGAAAATCTTCATTCTTCAATAACTTCCAGTTCTAACACGTATCAAACACAGAGGCAGAAAAGGCAGGAAGAAGAAACTGCGATTCACCAGGACACAGGGACAAACAGAAGTGAGAGTTAAGTGGAAGGTGGCAATTAGGCATAATTTAATGATGTCCAGTGAGGAAATGGGAAGTATGAGTTATGAAGAAGGTGTAACATTGGGATGGAGTACATAGAACAAGTTGGAAAGTGAAGAGAAGGCAGAAAAAGAAGAGAAATTAGGAAGACTAGACAGATAAAGATAATGGGACCACAGAAATTTATCTATGAGGATAATTGCTTTATTATTGGAGCAGGCTGTCCTAAACAACTTTGCCTGAATTCAGTGTCAACAAGGTTTTGAGAAGGAGATTGGACTGAATTCCAATCATTCTATGATTCACAATAAAGGACAGTGAATGTTTTCTTTTAATAGGAAAGATTAACTGTACAACGTCTTCAGAGGAAAGTGCACTTTCAAGTATTTCACATTTGATCTTTTAAAACTGTAGGTTTAATTTTTTTTTTTTTTTTTTTATTTATCTTATATTTTTCAGCAATCAAAGCTGCTTTGATCCATCAAAATATGTGCTTAAGGAAGTTAACCACAACCTAAAAGTTACTTGAAAACACAAGCCTTTTGTTTTTTTCTCGAGTACCTCCTGGATACTAATTAGTTAAAAAAGTCACTGTATGCAAACTGTATAGTTCTCTATGGAAACACAGCATCTGATGACATCCTTCTGGAGTGAAAAAAAACATTGGCTAATACCTTACAAAAAGAATGAAACTTTAGCTGCAGCAAGACTAATTAATTATTTATGTAATTCAGTGTGAACATAGGGCTTGAAAATTATATTTCCATATCAATTTGCATCCATGTAAAGAATCTTAGAATGCTTGTTCACAGATTAAGTATATTATCAAGTTAAAATCCTTTAATGTATTACCACTATAAAGCCAGAAAAAAAAAACCAAAGAAAATTGTACTTCGATTTTCCACATGTAAATGCGTACAGATTCCCATCTATGAATAAAGGTTTTATACATCACATTAATCCTTCAATTAGTTTCTCACAGTTGAAGTGTCAAGCAGTTATACTTTGTAGACAGAAAAAAAAAGTACTTTTTTGCATATAAAATATATCTGTGCCACATTCAGCACCAGAATTATTTTGATTCAAAACACAGTCATAAATTCTGATTGGTTTGGGCATTAATTGTACCATGAAAAGCATTTTAAAAACTCTCAAGAAGTTCCCAGTGGTTTCTTCTACAATCACAAACTAGTAGAAAGGCAATACTTTCTTATAGTTATATTTCAAATTCAAATGTCCTACTTTTATAAACTTCAGAATTATCCTCAGTTCTTAAGAAAAACAACAATGAATGTTTGAAATTCATAATAATATAACACAGTTTTAGAAATACTAAAAGAACAAATGTCTTACTACAAAGTTATTAAGACTAACTGTATTGCTGGCTATGGAAATGGCATAGAAAGTTATACTCATTACAGAAGTATTACATTAACATCACTTTAATTCACTTTTATTATTATCATCACTAGAATTAGAATTATCAGAACACAGAAACTTACCATCTCTTCATCTTAAATATCAAATTAGCATCTCTTTCTCAAATAACTTCCCTGTTATTAAACAATTTTTCTTTTCCAAAAGATGTTTCAAACGCTTCAGAAAATAATGGCATCTTTAAATAAATATCACCAAAACAACAAAAATCCTCAGACATATTAAAAAGCATTTAATGTTTTTAGTATTAAAATTAAAGAGCATTTCATGTTTTTAGTATGTATCTACCCCCCCAATTATATTTAATATCCAGTCAATTACTTTTGGAGCTCACACTCCACATCATACTGCTCACTTAGCTAGTAATGTACAAAGCCACATAGTTACCTTAGCGATGTTTTAATTATTCATTTACAAATGCAATACTATCTCTTTTGTGCACAAATGAAGTAACCGGGGGTATGATCCAAAGAACCTCAATTACCTTTAAGATCCTAGCACAAAAACATTTGAAATGAAAAATGTAAGCTTGTTTTTCATTTATAACCCGTTTTATTTTATTTTTTTTACAACTTGATCTAAGATATTTTAGCCTTTTAAATTCTTTTAAATAAACAGGACTGTTGTTTTGTATTTAGTCCTGAAGAAGAATTAGCTATTGTTACTAGCTTTTACACCATTACATCTTGACATTACATGAAAATAACCTGTGCTGTCCAGCTCAAAAATATTTTCATTCAAATGCTATTCACTGCTGCTTGTCACTTCATACCAACTTTCCGACTTGCATAAGAAATTAACATATTTTCAGAAAGCTGAACAGGTTACTAAACCACAAAATAAGATTCATGCCTCGATTGCCTTTTCTCCATGCTTGAATTATTTATCTCCAAAGAGCACATATTTATTTCTCACAGACAACTCATGTCATAATGGAAATAAACAAACCAACAAAACCCTCTATACCTCAAAGTCAGCTTGGAAGTAAAATACTTTGGTCTGACTGATTACTCAACAGGAGTAAGAACTGTACTTTCCTATGTGTCAGTTTACATGTAAATATTTTTTTCCTTTATGACTAATTACATAGGATGGTCRCTTCTCTAAAAGTAAGCAACTGAACTTGAAGCCTACCTAATATTTTGTGCTCTTTCTAAACAGCTTTTATTTGACAGGGTAAACTCAATACACAAAGTTTCACAATAATTTAGCAGAATTATTATCTTCCTGTTTGCTGGAGTAGTTGAAGAAGCAATCACAAGTGAATAGAACTTAGTTTACGTAGACAAAATGCTACACCTACAGGGGGCAATATCTTTTATCCAGTGTTGTGTTAGAAGACTTAAAAAATTAAATTCTTGACTACCTGCACTGTTTTACAAACAAGATAAACTCTATGTGGCAGCTGATTAGAATACTTTCCCATATAAAAAACAGAAGCAACTTTACCACAAAAATCAACTAGCTGATGTTTCTGCTAAAAATCAGTGACAGACAATGAACTCAGAATTCCCTCTAAACATTTTATTATACGTGTCAAAAGACAAAATTCCGAACGTATTTCCTATGCTTCCTGTTTTATTTTGTATTCATCTTTCTTCTTTCTCTCATATAAAACATTGGAACTATGTAATTCCTTTCTACAAATTTAGTATTTCTTTTATGTTTTGCCAAAACAAGCATCAGGAAAAGTATTTTAGCTCAACTTAAAACATGCCATTAAATTTCATCTATTAATGTTTTTAATTTTTTAGCTACATTTAGGTAACATTAAAACTGAAACTTTTCTGTATAAAGATGCTGCCTTCTTCAATTCAAACTTGTATTTTGCCTTTCTTCCGCAGCACAGACTTCTTAACTTAGCCCACTGCTAATGGCTATATTTGTCAGCTTATTATGTTAAATACATGTTATACTGCTAGTCTTATGATGTTCCTCCCTATGTGTTTGTTTCTCCTGCATCTTGCACTTTGTTATACAGCAAGTTTCCACACCTTCCAGTACAAATTACAAGCATGTACAACATAAGCTACCTGTATTTCAACAGTTTAAATATCTATATCCAGTATACTACCCTGAGTGACATGCAATTTTAAATGAACATAAACATGAAATAACAACTGAATTTCAATGCAGAACTGAAAAGAGCATTTCCTAAATAAGAAAATTATTAACGATTTTTAGTAACGTGAACCTTTCAGAAGTTTTGAAAGACTGACAGAACGAAATCAGGATGAAAGTGCTTATTTAACTTCCTATTTGGAATAACAATGCCCTTTAAAAATTCCATTTATAAACCTTTCATAGTCCCCCCAATACTGGGGAAAACAGAAAACTTACATTATCTGAAGTGATACATGATGCGATTTAAAGGTTAATTTATAAAAACTGTCATACACCTAACATTAAGTAAAAAATAAATGTGCCTGTTTACATGAAAAAATTTACTGGAATTACTGTATCAAAACAGCTACACTGGTCTAACTCCAGTGTCGCTTTTATTCCAGTGGAAAGTTATCAGGAATAATAGCAACTTTTTTCATCATTTGGTTTATGTCACTTCACACTGGCTGAAGGATAATCTGCACTGCTACAGAGATAAATCAGGACTTTTCCCCCCCCTCGTTTTCTTAACATCTAATTACAAGGACTAATAAGAAAAAATATGTTTTAACATCTAGGTTCCAGAACTTCCTTCACACAGGAAGAAAGTCTAGAATGTATTTTAATTAAAAAATTCAATTTATTTAATTTTATTATGAGCAATTAAATTACTTGACTAAATATTTACATCAAAGAGAGTTCAATATACTTCATAAATTATAGTTTGTGTTAAAAAGGTCTTGGTTCAGCAAGTTAACTAATTACAGACATAACTGCACAAAAATACTGGTATCGACTCTAGTACTGCCTCTGCAGTTTGTCATTTACAGGATTCCTTTCCCTTTCTTTTAAAATACCATGCTGAAACTGTCTTTTGGAGATAAATTTAATTATAGGAAAAAGAGGACCCTGGGCTCCAAAATATCACTGATCTAAGAAAGAATTTAGGAATAACAGAAGCCATACTCTGAGATGGAGATTTAAACTTTTGACAGAAATCTTTTAATTCCTAAATCCTTATAGGCTGTGGAAGTTGTCAGCCTGCCACCCCTGATGATTTACCAGTCCCTCAACGTCTTTTCTCTCTAATATGGAATTCATCTCCTATTAAGTAGTATCTCACAACAGAAATCTCTGAAAAGAAAGAGCAAAGGAAACATCACATTGCTACTTGGAATAGACATAGATCATGGAATCATCTCGATTACCTCCAAATCCCAATAATCTGTTGCAATTATATAGCATATTACATGACTGTATTCTCCACACAGTGGGTAAGAGAACAGCAGTGATTATAGATTTTTAATGGCACTCTCAAATAATACTCCCAGTGCAAAAGTATTAAAGATCTGCAGGGATCTAGAGGCTTGCGGTTTAAAAGTTCATAGCTACTACAAAGTAGCTCTCCACTACTGGGGAAAAAAAAAAAAAATCTATGTAATAAAAATCTTTTAAAACCACATTTTTCCTATCAGCCACTACAACTAACAACAAAGGGTGAGACAATCCAGGATCCAGATTTCTGAACAGCACAGTGATTAACTAGGATACATAGCAAAGTACTGTGCAGTAAAAATTATTAACATTTTAAGTGAAGAAATGCCAGGGTTTGGATATAGCAAAGTTCTTACACACAAAAATTGCTACGGAAGAAAAGGTAGTGCAATAGTTGGAGTTAAGTGACCCCAGTAGATGCTGCTTTCCAGAAGACTCCAAACAGGAGAACACACAGAAACATAACTTTGCTTCCTGTACAGGCATCAATAATTTCAAAGAAAAATATTTACTTCATATTAAATTTTCTCTAGTCCAAAATGTATAAATACAGATTAGCTTTCCAACAGAGTGTAAAATTTATTATATATTCCGGTGTTGTTAATTCTAACATTATTACTTTCATTTTTTTAATAGGTAACCATACTTTAATAATATCTCCCAGATTTATTAAGTTTAGTATTCATGGCATAAAGGACATAAAATGTCTTCTAGCCTGGAAAAAAAAAAAATGTATTTGTCTATTTAAAATTAATTAGTGCACAATTATGAACAGATTAATTACTATTTTCTGCATATATTATAAAAGTAGCTTTAATTGTGTATACTTTTTAATGAAGAGTTTTTATTCCTATCCCTGTAAAAAGAGAAAATGCACTTCACTTTGTACTGTCCACATCTGAACCCTTAAATGAGCAGAAACAACATATATTTATAATGTTTTACATTAATGTGAGGTTACCCAATTTAAAGAAATTTGCTACCATCTGTGTATCACCTTTCTCTTGACGAAGGACAAGAAGTTCTACCAACTGGATGACAGCAGAGAGAAAGGGGAAAAATTATTTTGTTTCTTTTTCAGAGGCACTTACTTAGTGTAGACTATCATAAAAACTGTAATATAACTTGAATATCAGATGCAGTTGACTTGCAATAAAATAATGTTTCTACTTGTAAAATGGAACTCATGAATAAATATGGGTTTTTTTCCATTTTAATTAAATGCAGTTGGCAACTTAACATTCAGATACATGCAAATGGATAAGGATAGTTGACCAAAACATTGAAGAGGACATAGTTCTACTTTAAATATACTTCTGACAAAACAAAAATTCATACCTTCTTATCTTTTCAAAATTATTATTAAAAGTGACATTTTTCATTGTCAGCCAAAGACATTGTCTTTTTGCAACTTCTTTCTTTTGCATATTAAAGAGCACTTCTGTTCCATTATTAGTCACAAAGGCAGTTTGCTGAATAATCTCCTTTGTTTGCGAGACTGCCACAACAATAGAAAGAAAAGAACATCTTGCAAAAGAAAAAAGGGCTTAAAAATAATTTTTAAAAATCTGTGCAACTCAGACCTTACTCAGATACTCAATCTACATTTCCATGAATTAAATACAAAATACATTGCTGAGTTAGAAGTATCACTTTGCATTACTCCAAAAATACACAAATGAACAATGAAAGGAGAGACCTAAAAATAACATGGGCAGCATTTTCTGCTTTAATGTCACTTCCATGTCATACAATGAGTATTATACATATCAGAATATATTAAAGAGAGTTTTTCTTCAGTTACAGCTCAATATCGTAAACACTCATCACAAGTCTCTCGTCTGTACAAACAGAACCTGAAAACAGCCTTAATTAAAATATTAGCACATCCAACAACAGCCAATTCCACATTAGACTAGCAGCCTAGCTACAGTGCACTACACAGCCAAAAAAGACACATTTTTCTGAAGTCTGATCTTAAGTTCCCTAAATTCTTTTACGTCCATAGCAAATAACCAAAGGAACAACTTAACGTAATGCTCATGACTCTCTCAAAAACATCTGTGTGTTAGGAAAATAGCCAGCAAAAAGGCAAACCTTTAACTGAGTAATTTCAGAAACACCCTGTCACCTTCTTCTGCCGTCAAGAACCCTAAGTGACTGAATGAAATGACTCAGTCACTACTAACTAAACTAAGCAGGACTCTTCTTTCCTTAG
Source organism: Phoebastria nigripes (assembly GCA_035582835.1). Taxonomy (NCBI): domain Eukaryota; kingdom Metazoa; phylum Chordata; class Aves; order Procellariiformes; family Diomedeidae; genus Phoebastria; species Phoebastria nigripes. The sequence goes on from JAYKAV010003167.1 coordinate 79,084, forward strand.
TCAAGTCTTCAATTTGTATTGTCAGACAAGAAGCAAGAATGTGAATGTGTGTGTACATAAAATAAACTTGCATTAAATAATAGAAGGAAACAAGAAGTTCATTTTTAATAAAAGCAAAAATATCTTTTCCCTTTTTCCAATTTCCAGAATTCAACAAGGTGTAAATACAAACCCACACAAACAGTTCAACCACTTAGCTATGTTATAACACAGGAGTCACAAATTTCAGTGCTGTATTACCGAACTTCTGTAATAACTGATCAAACTTCTTTAAACTTCTTTTCTATAGCTGGGAAGAGACTTGTTCTGTACTTTGCAGCTATTAGATGTTATATAATAGCCACAAAATATGCACATTTTCAGGACACACACCCCCTATATTTACATGTTTAGAAGAAGCCTCTATTTAAAAAATTACAAATTTCCAGAAAAGCCTATCAGCCTTCTTACTTCCTGATCAGCTCTTTGCAGATTCTTCTCAAAAATGTATGAATCTGCTAAAAGGAAACTGAACAAGCAAAACACTATAAAAGTACTGTAATTCTTCTGGTGCAGAATAGAAGTGGACCCACCACAGACTATCTTGGGCAACTATGAAGCTGTAACAACATTATGTGACATGGGAGCAGGTCCTGTGCTAGACAATTGCTACACCTTTGGTTAGCAAATCTGAGTTCTGTACTGATACTGTATTGGTATCATATTTACACTAGAATTCAGATAATCTCAGATATTCAATATGCATCATAACTGGTACTTGCAAATGTTTGAGTCTTACAAAGCTAAAAATAAATCTACAAACCAAATTAGTTTTATTTATAACATCAAAGACACTTTAATGATGCTTTTAAATGAAAATGCAACTGTTTTAAATGAAAACACAACTGTTTGCAGTCCCAGCACTGCAGCCTAGAGTACCTAAAAAATTAAAGGTAACAAACGTAAAAAAACACCCTCCATGGTTTTGGCTAATTTGAGAAATGCAAAACTTCAAAAAAAATGAAAAGTGAGGTTTCAAATTATTTTTATTGGAACAGCTGAATATTCTTAGAGCAGACATTTCCTTTTTAGCTTTGGGTTTTGTTTTTACAGTTATGCCTTCATATATAGATAAGAAATTTTCATTAAATAATTTGAGCTAAATGGTGTGGTCACACATAGCCTTGCAGACCTTTCTGGTCCCTTTCCACATTTCATCATCTGATACCCCAAGGTTCCTATTTTCCCAGCAAAAATGAATGGGCAGGCAAGAAAAAGACAATTTAGGAATGTGTTACTTTGCTAACCAGAAAGAAAAATTAATCACCAGCAACAGGTGTTGTTCAAGTCGTATAATCCCCATATAAATTCTAATTACACTCCATCACTTGAAACCGGAAAGTTTTCATTTGCATTATTCATAGAAGACACATGCTTGCTTGCTTGCTTGCTTTTCCCTTTTCCCTATTCAGTACAGGACAAATAAGATGGAACATCACTGTTTATCATATTAGTTGTTTCTCAACAACAATGTACTTGGAAGGACTATGAAAATGATGGACAGACAGGCAAAGCACAAATGTACACTGGACGTCTCCAAGAACTTTACTACTTAACGCTGGCTATTTACTACTAATCTTTATTTCAGAGGTTCCACACGGGCGTTCTAACTACAGTCACCTGGCAGTCACAGTTACCTACCGTCACCTGGCAGAAAGAATTGGAGGCTTTCAGGCAAATAGCAAATGCAGAACCATTTTGTCAAACACTGCACCAACTCTCAAAGCCTCATAGATAGCATTCAATGAAAATGAGTGAACGARTGCTAGGAGTGCCAGGGTGTACTCTCCTGGTGCCAGTCACACAGACACCAGTGAAAAAGGAGAGGGGGACAGTACAAACTTACCTAGCACCAGACAAGACTACAGGGAATTATCTATGTGTCAATGTGAACACTTAATTTGTGCATCAAACTTCCACAGTGAGCTCATGGACCAAAAAAGGCTTGGCTTTCAGGGCGCAGCCAAGAGATGGTGAAAGGGAAGACCTCTATGCCACAAAACTTTCCAGCTCAATCCTGTATAAGCTTGAAATGAGTACCCAGTGGCATTAAGGACAGAGCTGGAAGGTCTGATTTGACCAGCTCCAGACTGCTGGCAGCGAGGAGTTCTCAGCTTGGAAAGGCCTTCCTATTCTGAGGAGGTCAATATGGATCTTGAGCATGCTCTCTGATCCTGGCAAACAAGCAGGCCTGGACAACTGGCAAATAAAATAATCCTTAAGAGCCTGGCCATTAGTCAGACAATAAAAACATCTTGAATGCGTATCAGATGATGTAAAGTCTTAGATAAAGTAACCAAAACACTACATGACTGGAAGATTTGTAGTACGATGGCAAGCACCTTCTGCTTTATATGTACACCTCAAGTAGGGAGGGAGAACAGACAAGAATGCACGTGCTCCACACACTACAAGGAGAAATTTGTCAGTAACATGGCTGGGCACGGGGGCACGCAAGGTTAGAATACACATGGAAACTCATTATGAAGAAAAAAGGAACCCAACATATTGCAGGTATAAATGGCACTAAGAGGATACTCCTCTTTTAATCACACTTATCCCTAGGCTAATTTCCACCAATGCTAAAATACAGGTTCCATGCAACTGTTAATAAAAAAAATGTTTATAATATCATATCAATGACAAACAGAGATTAGAATCTAATGTTCAAACATAACATAGAACCTTAAAAAAAAAAGTGTATCTTTTCAATTTAGCTTCCCAGCAATAACATTAAAAACCATACAGCACTGCCTCCAAGAACGCAGAAAAATTGTTTTTCTTAAAATCACTACAGTACCCTGAAATAAATAGGGATTAGCAAGATTAATGGATTTTGAAATTTTATCAGTAGGCTTCCTGAACTTCCAATGAGTTTCATAATTCAGAAAGAAAAACAGAGCCTATTACAGAAGGAATACAGGTCACTGTGTGTACCGACTTATCCATCAACAGAAAAACAGAGACAGCAATAAAGAAGTTTTTAAAAACAAAACAAAACAAAAAACCACCAAAACATAAATAGGAAAAAGTAACCTCCCCCCCAAAATGAGAAAGAAGTATAAAAAAAAGCAAGAATGAAATGATTCACAGTTTAAAAAAGCAGAAAATTGTTTTTAATTACAGTATCATCAAACCACACACAACACTCAATTATTCTTTTAATAGATATTTGGATAAGATGACTTGTGACCATAAGGCTATTTTTCACTTTAACCGGTAGACTTAATTCAGGGGTTAGGAGATATTAAGTAAATGTTTCAAAAAAAGCCTGATTTTACTAAAACCTTTAAGTGAATGCAACGGAAACTAAGCTCTATTCAGAGGCCAAACAAAATTTCTTCCTACCAGGTATGATGTGGTTTGACAATACTATTGAGCCAGTCTGACACTTAGTTGTTGTCAAAATAGTCTTGCAGCCGTCCTCCTCTCCCACCACACTTTCTTACTCCTTTCCTTTTGAAAGCACTGAGACTCTTCTGACCTAACAGTGAGTCAAGGAACTAATCCTTGAAGAAACTTTTTTTTTTTTTTTTTTGGTTAAGATTAGCTTTCAGATCAGAACACGGAGATTCAACAGCAATGCCACAGAAAGGAACGTAGGGCTGGCAAAGGGGACAGAAAACAGAACTGTATCTAGCCATTCTATCAGCTGAGCTGTACTGTCAAACTCCAACTTCAGTCATTGTAGCTCAGCTTTAAACCTATAAAAGCCCGCTCTTCAGCACACCTGTTTCATGCTCTATCGATTACTGGTTTCATTACTGATACAGTTGTTCTCAAAGAAGTTTGAGTCATTAGGATCTCAGCTGAAAACACAGGCAGAAATTGCCAGTCCACTACATCAGTTGTTTAAAATACTCTCACAACTTTCTATTACTACTAAAAATCAAATCATCCTCCAAATATCTGGACAAAGCAAAGATCAAAGTTTTTGTGGTTTCCTATCACAGTTGAACAACAGTAAGAACTTCCATGTAACTCAGTGAATATCGGAAGAGCACATTTTTCCTTCTTGTGAAAAACCAAATTTTATTTTAGAATTTCACATTTTATTTCTTTTTTTTTTCTTTTTTTCATTGACAGTGTCAGCATCAAAAGATTTTGCAACACGAAGATACAGCAGAAAGATCCAGAAAACGTAAGATCGTAACATTAGGTAGGAGATTTCTCACCAGTCCTATTCACAAACTAAGAAGTTCACTTTCACAAATCATTGCTTACCTTTTCTAATGCAGATTAGCTCATGTACACCACAAGTTCGTTCTCCACCTATGTGGAAATAAATCATTAGAAAATATTAACAAATAAAATGTATTTGGCTTCTTATTAAGGCTTATAAACAGTGTAAAAGAAAAAGCTGTAAAACCATGTCATGTAATAAAAATGCAAAAGATTGATTTAACAAGTTTTCAATTTTTACATGATATCCTTTGGAGAAAACAATAAATGTACCTTTGGCTTAACATTGCTAATGATGGTGCAGTTTGAAGAGTTTTACATAGAATTTATACAGAAAAATTACAAATGCAAGCAAATTAACTGAAGCCACACTAATATTTCCGAAGTATAAAACATAATTTCCTGTTCTGAGGGAACTACCATCTACAGAAGAATTCTCAAAATATCAAAAATATTTGTAACATAACAGAATGCCAAAATAATGTTATGATTATCTTCCATGGTAAAAAAAGAGAAAACCCGTTACTAAAGGCTGGATTTACCTGGAATTTCTCCTTAAGAGTTTTTTTAAATTAAAATACCAGCTGTACAGAATTTGAGACATTTATATGAGAATAACAAAATTGTTGCTAGAAATATTAAGCTTTAGTTTACATTTTAATAAAAAACATTTTAATTTTAGAATCACATCTAGTAAACAAAACACCAACACATAATATACCTAGTGAGGACAATGAAGTAATCCACAAAGGAAGGAGAATACATTCAGTCAACAATGTTGAAAGAGAAAGGTGTGATACAGGGATGGGACATCAAACAAGCTAGTGCTAAGCCTTGTAGAAGGAGGAACGGGCAGTTACAAATTGTTGAAGAGATTCTTTTAATGGTATCTAGAAATTATTGGAAGAGTTGATTTTTTTGTTATGATTACTTTATATCGAATACATTTACTGTATTCATGATCCTCTCCTCTTTTAAATTAATACATGTTGGAATGATACACCCCATGGTCAAACCTTAAAATTCCAAGCTACACCAAGCTATGGCCTACCTTAACCATACCCTAACGCCCACTAAGTCTTTTTCCACTGACAACAAAAGACTGCACGTATATGAATACAGAACTGAAGGGAACTGCCTAGGTTTTCATACCCAGTTCTCTGCAATCTCATGAAAATACAAAACATACAGTTCCAAAAACTCACAAAACAACTATTCCATATGCATTAATCACTACTGGGCTCCAAACACTTCACAACACACTAAAAACAAGCTTTAGATAACAAAATTCTTTCAATCTCAAAAATGTGGAAATACATTATATAGCACTTATTACTCTCCTTCATTCCATAATAAAGGAATTATGCCATACAATAAAGGATATTATGATATAATAACAACTAATATTTAAAACTCATAGTTGATGACACTAACAGATGGTGGTGTAAAAGTTTTAAGAAGATACCTGTATTTGTAGTTAAATTCATATTTTAAAGAAATAACTGTAGGAAATGCATATATTAGAGGAAAAAAAGGATAAAAGAGATCAAATAAATGGAGTAAAACATAACTCTTCTAAAATAAAATTAAATGTCTGTGAGGTATGAAATTAAAAAGAATCCTCATTTTATGTCAACATACTTTTTTTCCGTATTCAGTAATATGTAATACAAGCCTCAAAGATACTCTTGAATGGGAAATCAAGTATCACTGAGTCTGAGGATCCCATTAGTTTTGCACAGACATCACCATTACAAAACCCAGTTATAACAGCAGTGTAACAACTCCCTCTTTTCAGTGCATTCTAGCAGCTGGACAATATCGTTTTCATTCAGATAACATTTTGGAAGAAAAACATAACAAAAACTAAGTAAAAAAAAAAAAAACTGGTTTTACGACAACAAGGCATTTTAAAAGAACAAACTTTGGGAGAAGATTACAATCTTCTTTAAAGTCATTGCAATCATCTTCAGGCTACAAAAGAGAAACTAAAAGAGTGACTGAAACTCTTCTCCCTAGATTTTCTTCCCCCAATAGACTTAAATTCAGCAGTGAAGAAAGAATAAAAATTACTGAGAAAAACCCAAGAATTTTTCATTACACAAATGCTAGACAGTTAGTTAAAGATTCACCTAGAAATGACTGAGAGAAGAACAGTGAGCAGCATTAGATTTTGTTTATATACTGCCCTCAGTGAAATCAACCAGCTTGAAATCTCATCATAAAATACTAATTTTAGGTTTGGATTTTGCATTGCTACCTATTATTTTCTAAAGAAAGATATCTTTTTTCAATCGTTTAGATGCTAAAATACGATGGTGTTCCACTAAATAAAGCCTTTACATTAATCCTCATGTTACTTTTTATTGACCACAAGGCTACATAATAAATTTACACAATTTAACATGCATTCATTCAGGATTTTAATTTTTTCCTTTTTATTTTGTTAGAAAATGCTGAACGATATTTCTTAGGTGATTAATCTATTACCCTTTTTCCAAACTGCTTTTGCACGGAAATCAACTGTTAAATAAAAATACATCAAGTAACCTACATGTTTTGAAAATAAAGTTGAAGAAAGCATCTTTTATATTTTAAATTAACCAATTTATTAAAACACATGAAATATTATCCTCAAGTGACCTGGGCAGATTCTTCTTTTCCCTAGTGCTCTTCAAAACTGTGGAACTAATACACTATTGACACCTTGCTTTTACTCACAGATTAACAAATGAACACAAGTTTTTCTGTCTTTCCAACTCCCAAGAAGTCTCTCAGCTTTGAATAACCTGGTCATTGAAGGAAACTAAACTGATAATATGAAAACATTTTGCATAACAGCAAGATGTCAACTGCTAATTTAGCATTTCAGTCTGAAAAGACTGGTTTTGTGTCGGTTAGCCCACAAATCCCAAAGGTTCAGTGGTGTGACCCTCTTAAACTTTACAGTCTTTAAATGTTACTTTAAAGTAATTGATTTTAATATAGTGGTAGGTCATGACACTTATAGTTAAATAAAATTTAAGTTTGATTTACATACAAATTATTACTAATTCTATTTCATCTTGACTATGAATATGATCTCCTTTTAACAGTTTAAAGTGAGTTTGCACATAAAACTACATAATACTTTGTCCAAAATGCAGTCTGAGAATATGGAAAACCCACCTGGGGACATCATAGAGCTTTTCATAATTTCAGACAATTGAAGTAAAATGAGAAATAATGAAAGATGAAGTAATTTTAGAATTGCACATTCAACAAAACATCTGAATTTTCTTGAGCAAGAAGGACCACCTAGTGGCCCTAAAATCTAAATCATTCAAACATTTAGCACAAACAGAATGGCCAGATGTTTTACAGAGGCAGCTGAAACACCTGATGAAGTTTAATCTTCTCAATTTAAGAGAGAGATTTTGTATACCAAGTCTCTATTTGCCAAGATGACTATCACACCAAAAAGATGAAAAGGTATATCAAAGAAGATAAAACAACACCTGAATTTTGTATTGATTAAATTGTAAAATTTTATGTCTTTCTAAAACTAGTACAATTCAAAATTCAAAGTTCTACTATGTTTGGACTTTAGCTGAAACTCCACTACTAGGTGCTAAAAATAATTGGCTAGGAAATTTAACATAGGCATTATCATAGAGGGATTTAGGTTGGGAGCGACCTCTAGCACTCCGAGAGACTTCAGAGCAGGACCATCTTTACAGGAGGTTCCTCAGGGCCTCAACCAACCAAGTTCTGCAAGGACTGAGATGCCATGACCTCTCCAGGCACTACCGGTTCCTACGGGAAGGTGGGGAAGGTATCACACCTCTCACTGTGAGTACTTCTTCCTTACAGCCAGTCAGGATTTCCCTTGATGTAGCTCATGCCCATTGCCTCATGTGCTTTCACTGTGCACCTGAAGAACCCATCTCCATTTCTTAGACCCCCTTACATAGTGAAAGGCTGCAATAAGAGTCCCCTTCAGGTTTCCCCAGACTATACAACCATATTTCCTAAGCCTCTCCTCATGTGCCATGTACTCCAGTCCCCTACCAGCTTAGTGGCACTCTGCTGGAGTCTCTCCAGTTTGTCAGTCTCCCTCATACTGGGTTAACACAGCTGGATATGGAGTCAGTCTACATTGCTGCAGAGGCACATGGCTGATCCACGTTCAACTTGCTGTTCACCAGGATCCTCAGGTTCTTTTGTGCAGAGTCGCTCCTGGCCAGCCTGTCCCCAACTTGTAGTGCTGCACAGGCTTGGACTTTTCATTTGTCCTTTTTGAAGTTTATGCAGTTCCCTTCAGCCCATTCTTTCAGCTTACTGAGCTGAAAGATAGCAGCCCTGCCCTCCAGCATATTAACTGCTCCCCTATCTGGCATCACCCACAAACTCCGTGAGGGTGCATCCCATCCCTTCAACAAACATGTCACACAGTCTCAGTTCCAGCACCAATGCTGTGGTGCAACTTAGTGTACTGCATATAAAATACATTATTCTTCAGTTCAGCAACAAATCCATGTTAGTAGCTGCAGCAGAACATTACACCGTATCACAGAGGTCTTTGTTGTTGGGTGTAACTTCTGGGACATGCTTTTTATATGATAAATTACTTTCCTGCTGAGGATTGTATTTTAATTAGCATTTTCATAAGTTTGGACTACATTCAACAAACATTCACTTAACATTTTATTCAACATTAGACAACTGTATTTTCCCTTGACAAATCCGTGAAATTCCACTGCAGAATGACAATACTGCACAGCTTGAGTAGCACGAACAGGGTGAGCGGCACAGCGTTCATTATGGCCCTTGAGAACCCACCTTGTCAAATTACAGAGGAGTAGCTGCTGCTCACGCACAGCAATGGCAAGGGATGTGCATTTCAGCAGAGCTCCTTCACCCCCGCTCTGTGACCCCACATCAGACACGGTCATAGTCAATCTACAGATCACAGGTAAGGCTGGCCACCTGCCTTGAGCATGCAGGATTGTCAAATGAGAAGGAAAGAACAGTGCTGTGCAGCAAATGCATAAAATAGAGGTGTTATGGTGCAGAAACATAAAATTGGATACAAGTGAAAAAGCCTACCACACTGCTAATGTTAACGTGTCTGAAGCATGTGGAAATACTAACACTTTTGCTATGAATACAAGATACTTAGGAAACCCATTCTTATGCTAAGCTGTTTCATATAACATACTACAAATTTATTCTAAAAGACAACTATAGTGAAAGTGTTCTGGCTTACATGTACCAACAAATCTACTCCTTGAAAAATTGCCTCATACCATGAGCTGATTTTAAGTAAGAATCTGGTTTTAGGTGAACAGACAGCTAACTAAAGGAAAACAAACAAAGCTGAAAATCAGACTTTCACAGAACAGCAACTCTACAGCTGACATCAGCATGGTACTTTTCCTAAAAAGGTTACATACACTCATTAGCCCATCCTCACCCATGGTGTAAAATCACCTCTGTATTCCTTTAGTACCCTTTTTACAATTTTAGTCTACAAATAATATTGCATATGTAAAAAATGAAATGTTTGAAGTTGAATCCCTGGAAGTAGTCAAAAAGTAAACTAAAAAGCAAACGATGTTTGCATTTATTAGGAAAGAGACAGCAAGTTTAAAAAAAATCAAATTTTCTCTTTTACATACTTATTATGTGCCCACTTCTTGTATATTTTGTGCAGTTTTGGTCTCCTCTCTGTCCCACCACCTCAAAGAATAAAATAGAACCACAAAAGTCACAGAAAAAGGCAAAGAAAGTCAATAAAAATGGTTAGAATACAAATGTTTTCCATATGAGGAATGATTTAGTAGACTAAGACTCTTGGACCTGGAAGAAAGACACAACAGATGGTGGATGTAAGCAGGTGAATAAAGAACAATTATTTACTATCTAACCCACTAATAAGGGAAATAAGTATCAGATTCGATTAGCAGTAGACGTGTTCAAGACCAGAAGTTTTCAAGAGTAAAAGTCAGAAATCAACGTTCTGGTTTTATAATACAAACTCTACTGTAAAGACTGTCTTCTCTGCTAGCACCATTTAAAATGATTGCTATCTATTAATTTCTTAGCCTAAGGATAAGGTCATCTACCTGTCCTGACTTAAGTTAGGAATATTTTGTTTGTTGTTACCTGACCATAAAAGTAGTGAAAACATTAAAACTTTTTTCACATGGAAAATATTTAATTTTTAATTATATTTGTAATCAACAGAACCAACGACACTGATCAATGAATTAGCAATCGATGACAATTAATCAAGAATAGCATACCAAATTTTGCATCTGATCCTACCCACACTGAAATAAATAGAAGCATCTCCATGGACTTAGAGAAGCCAAAAAGAAATAGAGATAGCACAGATTTTCTAAGGTGACTCTGTCATAAAGCAAAGAGGTTCTCGGGGACCTTCTCCTCCCATCATGAAAATAATATTATCTCAACTTCCTTTCTACCCAGAATGACCAGACACTTCTCCTTCCCCACTCTTCTGACAACTGAAGTATAATTAGCACTAAAAAAAAAAAGATTAACAAGTTCTTTAGTTCACCTTGTTCTCAGTCAAATACTTCTTCAGATAAGTCTTACTAGTGGAAATTAAGAGATACAGTAAATATAACTAGCAACAGAAAAATTCAGTATAAATGGTTCAAATCTGACCTGATATAAAACCTGTGGATATTTTTTTAAATAAGAATAAAAAGAGAACCAGCAGCTACAAGAAGAATTGTTACTTCACTGCAAATGACAGGAAGATTAAATATACATTGCCAAGCAATGTACACTGCTATCAAATGTTCTGGAAACAAAAAGGAAGATGTCAACAACAAAAGTTGATAGCAAAAAAGGGATAAAAAATTAGTATGACTTTTAGCTAATTCCTACAGTTTTTAGCTAACACCACTGAATCACCACTTTAGAGCAAAGTTTCACAACAGAAAGTAAGCTGAGAAATATTTCTTTTTTTAATGATTAATAATCTATGGACTTATATGTATAATTTATTTTAAAAGTGTACATTTTAATAATTTTAGTTACTCAAAGAAATGGTGAGAAAAATATACTCACAGAAATAGCGTAACTGGATTTCTCATATTTCAGATAAAACAGTAAGTTTGTGATACAAAGGGAAATTACTACCATGAATTTATATTTCAAAAGGTCCCAGATAGTAGGAAAACTGCTTATTTTAGACTACATAACAAAAACACCTGTAAGATGTGTGTCAATCATACTGAACCTACCACTTTTCACATTGAAGAATATGTTCCTCTGCAGAATGTGACCTATTAGTTCACAAACTCAACACTCATTTGCTGTCTTACAATTAACATTCAAAACCATCCCAAAGTTTCTCAATCTCACTCTAGAGACAGATTTACACAGAAATCAGAAAACGTCTCCTACCTCCAAGAGTTAAACACTCAAAAATTAGGAAGTGCAAGGATTAAATGCTGACTTGAAATCCTCACTTCAATTCACAGGTGCACATTTAGTTTTATATACAATATAGGACCTTTGCCTTATGCAGTCCAAAACCTGACAATATTCAGGAAAAAGCCTGAGAGTATGAGCTGTGAATCCCTCACATCATTCATTACAAAAGCTGGAAGAAGTGTAATTGAATCAGGCTGGGAATAAGGTGAAGAGAAAATATGACCTAATGGTTAAAGCAGTTGAAAGTTCGCTGGAAGACAGCAAGACTCTTTCCTCTCTTTCCTTTCTTATAGATCCCCTGTATTTTGATGGGCAGTAATATAAGCCAACATTTTTAATCAGATAGCGACTGTGTGTTTGCTTTCCTCCATGCCCATCTTGAACGCCAAGAGTTCCAATTTGCAAAAGTGCTAAGCATTAAAAATGAACAGAATTCAAGAATTTCACTCTGCAACACATCAACTGTTCTTATATCAAGTATGATAGTTTCATCTCAGCCCACGGGGAGCTTGTCAAAAAAAAGGCTGTAGAGCATTGGAAGTTAGATTTTTTTTTTTTTAAAAGGTAGCCCACTCTATTACCTAAAAGTTAATAGAGACATAACAGCTGTCTTTATTTCAACAGATCCATAACACTACAGTGATGATGGTGTAACACAAATCCAACCAGGAAACTGGTAATTTTGCATATGGCAGAAGGCTTTACTGTCATCAGCAAATAATGCAGGGAATTATCCTTACAATGACATTAAAAAAATTAATACCAGGTAACACTCACTGAATAGTTTCCACTACAGACAGTGAATGAGCATCAGACAGCATTAAACAGATTCTGCGTAGCTGATCAAATCTGATACCTGACATTTGATCCACTCTACGGGCCGAAGTACAAAATACGGCTTCTTACATTTAGGCTATATTTAATACTGCTGCTGCTGCTCAACCCCTGCCCTGGCTGCACCAACTTGGATTCAGAAGCACTACGGCCAATTCAGGTCAGCGCTAACTTGAGGATCTCTGTGTTATCTTACACCCTTCTACTACATGCTGCAGTGACACCTGAATATCCCAGGTAACTTGGAAGTCAAGATAAAACTGTTGCCTAGGCCAGATTCAACCTATGAGCCACATATGATACTCCTGCCTAAGCACTGTACACAGCTCATTGCTCTTTCGTTTCCTTTTCTGGATTCTGGAAATCTGCAACTACGCATAGTTTTCATGTAACCTATATGAAGCATTGTTCTAAATCCTCTCTCTTCTTACATCTGTAAACAAAAAGTAGGTTCATTCAGTAATTTTTGTCCTTGTTTCCCAAGGAAATGAGCGTTACATAATTAAACGGTTCGTTTCCTGCCCCATCCTTCTATTGCTTACAAGTTCACTGGCTAATTTAAGCCAAAATTGACAGAAAATTTTAAGAACTTAATACTTTTGAATTCTATGTTTCATAAAACATCAGTAGTCAAATACAACACAACCACAGACCCCACCAAACACACGGACAGCCAACCAGCTGATAAATCCATGCACAGCACACACAGCTGCAGCTGCCTGCTCCCAACCAAACAGCTGGCAGATGAGGAAAGAGAGGGAGGGACAATCTTGTCAGAAACATCGGAGAGCTCAGAACACTTCAGAGACTCTCAGGAGATGAAGGAACAAAATGAAAAGTATTCAAAAGCCTAGATACACAACGAGGACCTTGGCATACTATATCAGGAAGGGCAAGTGGCACACTGGTAGGATCACATGGGGAAAATATGGGAAGCCATGTTCATTAGCCTCATTACTCTAGCAATAACTTCTTAGAATAACAGCACCACCCTGTAATTCTTTCTTCTCTACTAGCTTCCTTTTATCTGTATGGTTCATTATTCTCTTTAATACTGCTTCTCAGTTCTTAACACTAAACTCCTCACAATGGAAACCACAGGAAAGAGTTTAAATTCAAAAAGAATTAACTCAGTATGAAAAGGTTCATCTCTAAATGTATTCTCCTCCTTGAGAAACGTACACTTTCGTATAGCCTATACCATGTTACAGCATGCTCAAGTGCAGCCCAAAAACCTGGTAAAAGTAGATTAATGAGGATATGCAAGATAAGCAATTCTCCCTTAGGTTACAAAGCATCCCACTGTGACCTTTACATTTCTTTTCCCTCCTCCATGAAATTGCAGTATGATTTCCATCGCTAGCTCCTCACCCAGACCTCAATTCAACAGAACTCTTAAGGCAGGTGCCAAAGTTTTGCTATTGCTCAAAAGAGGAAAAGCAGCATAAAGAAATCAAATTAATGCTGCCAGGAGGAACATTACCACGGCGATGCTGAAGGATTCTCAGAAGTGAATCCTCAACTCGCTCTCTTTCCAATCCCAGCAAACTGTCACAAGACCCCAGGCCTGGGCAGTTGTAGGTGATATGATCTTCATCTCAGACTGCCTACCATTCTGGTCTTACTACTGCTTTCAGTTTGGCCTTACTCTCTACCGTATTTGCCATCCTCCCCATTCTGATACTCTCCATATTAGATTAGAATCATAGAATAGTTTGGGTTGGAAGGGACCTTTAAAGGTCATCTAGTCCAATGCCCCTGCCATGGGCAGGGACATCTTCAACCAGATCAGGTTGCTCAGAACTCCGTCCAACCTGACCTTGAATGTTGCCAGGGACGGGGCATCTACCACCTCTCTGGGCAACCTGTGCCAGTGCTTCACCACCCTCAGTGTAAAAAATTTCTTCCTTGTATCTAGCCTAAATCTACCCTCTTTTAGTTTAAAGCCATTCCCCCTTGTCCTGTTGCAACAGGCCCTGCTAAAAAGYCTGTCCCATCTTTCTTATAAGCCCCCTTTTAAGTACTGAAAGGCTGCAATAAGGTCTCCCCAAAGCCGCCTCTTCTCCAGGCTGAACAACCCCAACTCTCTCAGCCTGTCCTCATAGGAGAGGTGTCCCATCCCTCTGATCATTTTTGTGACCCTCTTCTGGACCTGCTCCAACAGGTCCATGTCTTTCCTGTGCTGAGGGCTCCAGAGCTGGACACTGTACTGCAGGTGGGGTCTCACCAGAGCAGAGTAGAGGGGCAGAATCGCCTCCCGCGACCTGCTGGCCATGCAGCCCAGGACACGGTTGGCCTTCTGGGCTGTGAGTGCACATTGCCAGCTCATGTCCAGCTTTTCATCCACCAGTAACCCCCAGTCCTTCTCAGCAGGGCTGCTCTCAATCCCTTCATCCCCCAGCCTGTATTGATACCGGGGGTTGCCCTGACCCAGGTGCAGGACTTTGCACTTGGTCTTGTTGAGCCTCATGAGGTTCATTAATTTAACCTTTCCCTATCAAAAAGTGGAAATATTAAGCAATAAATAACCTTGTATCTTAAAATAGAGCTCCTACTTAATACTAACACTAATTTTGTTTTGGAAGAGAAATATACAGAAATAAGAACTGTAAATACAATTCTTTAATCTCATTTGAGTCAAAACTTTTCCAACTGGGTTGCCCTCTGCTGTTTCCTCGCAAATCGGAGATTGCCTGACCTATGCAAACTATATACCTGATGTCTTTATAAAGAAATAAAAAAGAACATGTTTTAAAATGACATTAACTTTCTAAAGAAAAAGATGTATTGTTCCCGCAATCACTAAATTAGGGCTTTGACCTCGGTCACATGAGGAGTACTTGTCTTTTAAAAGTSTGTCAGTGATCATAATGCAAAAAAGTAACAAAGCATTTTCACTGACCAAAATGACAATGGTCATTGGCCATGGCAAATGGCTCCCTGGTTCTCTATAACACTTGATACAAAAAGCCTCACTTTTAGAAAAACTTTGGGTTAGTGTCAGAACCAATGTAAACTGGTATGCTGGCAAAGTGACACTGGAAATGGTACTTACGGATTTTTAATAACAGCCAAAAGCACTTAATTTCTTGCAGCTAACAAATCCTATTTTAATTTGAGCTCTTTTAATTTTGTGCGCTCTTCACATGTAACTGTATATGTCCTGCTTTGAAGGAGTTTTGAACTATTTTATATTTATTCTTCAATCAGAAGTTTTCAATCTTGCTTATTTCCCATGCCTTTACCCAAAAAAACCCCAAAAAATCTGGACAACTGCAGTGTCTTTAAAACTGAGCAAAGTATTTTCTCTGTTTACTTAATTAAATACACTTAGTACAAATTTACTTGGACACAATGTAAATTCTGTATTTTGTCACTTTAGACTAGAAGTCCTACGGTTTGATCCTGACTTCAAGAGTTAGTATTCACCCAAATCAAACTCACATTTCTAAACACTGCTGGCCAGGAAATAGTACTGCTAAACAGTACAGTCAAGGCAAGGTACTGTTGCACAAACAGGAGGGAGAGAACACGGAGATGAGGAATAAAAATAGTAACACCTACTAACAAATCTACAGCAATCAGCTATTCAGTTGAAAACAAAGAGGATGCTGCATGCCTGCTGCAGACTATAGCAGGAAAATACATTGCATCTTCTGTCTTCGGGAAGAGTACTAAATCAAAACCTAGCAGATCACTTTCATTGATTGCATTTTTTTTTATCTCGCTTCACATTTAACTGTAAACTATGCACCCCATTTTCTCAAGAGCTTAAGTCCCATTTTGGCAATTTCACGTAAGTGTCTACAAGACAGTTGGGCTATTTCTGAAGTCTGGCCCTAATGAGAAGTGTTGCATTCTTTTCAAAGGCTAGATTGCTTAATTCATTCAGGAGTATTTGCTTTAACTTAAATCCTAAATCCTCTGAAAATATTAAACATGAATTTCACATCTTGTGAATATTTTCAGAGCTAATGAATTCTCACAGATTTCTGGAATAATGCAGCCTAAAATGAAAACAGAGACAGATTTTGAAGGACTGATGATTTTTTTTTCTGAGCTTGAGTTATGTTAAAAGTCCAGACCCTGCAGAATTTTTTGCTATATTCTTGGTAATATTAAGAGGGCTTTTCAGCAGAAAAGAACCTAGCCAACTTAAATCTGGCCAACTTAGACTGCTGGTGTGCACAGCTTCCAAGATAGGGTGAACACGCAGCTTTGCTTGCGCAGTGCAACTTCTCCTTACAGAGGCCTGAATTACTAATTCAGGGAAACTGACAGCACAGAAGCATCCCACATGCAAAACAAACAAGAACAGTTTGTTTCCCCCCCCACACCACCACTGTTTTCCTAGATTCTTTAAGTTATAACAACAGATGCTTTCAGAAAGTAACACCACGGGCGAGGAAGCAGCAGACCTTAAGACCTCCTTTTGCTAGAAATAAAGTTCTGGGGTTTATTTTTTTTTAAGGATTTTTAACGAGGTGTAAAATTACTCTCAGAATCGAGAGGAAAGGTTTCGAAACAAAGCTCAGAAGCCCTGTCTTTTAAGACGACCATCTCCAAACAAACCCAACAAGTGTCTAGTACATCTCACTCCTTTGTTGTTGTTAAGTGATGACTAGAAAGATCTGCGGACACAAGCTTCTATACAGCCTGTTAGCTCTCAGCAGCTGGGCAACCGGCAGAGAGCGGGGAACCTCCCTCGCCTGGGGAATCAGTTTTCAGAGACTTCAGGGCCAGGAGGGACGATTAGTTTTGAAACAGTTGGCAAAGTCTCTCCGGGGAGGATGGATAAGGCTGCGCACGTTCAGCAACTGACATTTACAACCAGGGTGCGGGTTGTTCCGAGACACCCCCTCGCTCCAGCGGTCTCGGAGCAGGCAGGGGCGGCACAGCCCCGGCCCCACGGCCGGCCCCCCCACGGGGGGAGCCGCCCGCCCCCGCCTCCCCACCAGCGCAAGGGCGGCTCACGGCACGGAGAGGACGGCTTCGTCCTCCTCAGGTCCCCTCCGCGGCGCCCACAGGCGCACGCCCGGCATCCCTGGGGCAGGCGGCGGCGGCGGCGGCGGCGGAGGAGGAGGAGGGAGAGGAAGGATGCCGGCCACCGTGCCAGGGATTATTTACCCCTCCCGGCTCTCCGGCACGCAGACGGGAGGAGCGAGCAGCGACACTCACCTCTCCCCCCCGGCACGAAACAGCCCCTCCGCTGCAGCCCCCGCCGCCGGGCCGGGGCGGGTGAGGGGGGGGGGGACAGAGAGGAGAGGAGGCGCCCCCCTGCCGCCCTCAGCCCGGCTCCGGGCAGCGCCGGGCGGGGGTGCCGCTCGGCTTCGGTGCGCCCCCACCTCACGCCGCGGTGGGAGCCCTCCCCCCCCCACCCGGAGCCGCCCCCCTCCCCGTGCCCGGGGGAGGAGAGGGAGAGGAGGGGGCTGGGGGAGGGGAGCGATTCGGGGCGAGAGGAGCCCGTTATTGGCCTACTTACCATCAATCGCCATGATCCCCGGGGTGGGCCGTACCAAGTGGAGCGCACGCAGGAGAGGCGCTGGCAGGCGCCGCGGCTGCGAGACGGGAGCGCCGCGCGGGGCCGCGTGACTCCTCCTCCTCCCCCCACCTCCTTTCGCCGCCGCCCTGCGCGCGCGCCCGGGCTCGCCCGCGCTCTAACGGCGGCGGTTGCAGCGGCGGGGCTTGCCGCCTGGCGCGCGCGCCCGCCCACAGCGGGCTGGAGACCCACCGCCCCCCGGCCCGGCTCGGCCCGGCCCTCAGCGACTGGCGGAGCGGGAAGTCCTGAGCACCTCCCGGGTTTGGGGAGAAAATGCTGATTTTCATCAAGGGAAGWTCTCATCACTTCCCGTGGTTCCATTTCGTGGGTTTTCTTCCCAAAGCTATTGGTTGAAACATAAAACAAAGCTATTAAACCACTAGTTTCAGTCAGGCTGTGGTTCCGTAAACATCTCCAGAACTTCGCACCCAGCACCTGTGGTCAAGTGTGTGGAGCTTCCCTGCGTTCACGCAGGTACGGCCGSACTGAGTGCCCGTACAGCCCCGTAAAAATGCTAAAAAAAGTCTTAACTTTTGCTAAGTAAAGCAGCTGAAAGACAGGAAATGTCAGGATTAAAATTACCCGTGCAGCCTTGGCTTGCTCCACAGCGCAGGTAATAAATACATCACGACATGGTACCGCTGCATGATCACAGACTCTTTTTTTTCCTCCTATCGTACCTCTGACTGACTTGGTGCACAAGACTGATGGCATCTGAGAGGGAATCAGGATCCTGTGGTGAATAAAGATACCATAAATCTCGGGTTTGGTGGCTCCCGTTTCTAACCGTAACGTTCTGTAACCGTTAGCGTCCGATTTCCCGTAGTTTTGGGAGTGTAAAACTGTAATAACGTTCTGTCCCATGGAGCCACATTCACAAGCACGCTTTGTATCTTCAGAGGAGCTTGACACCTTTGAATTTATAGCAGCCTTCAGCAAACGCTTGAGGTGAATTTAATGCTAAAAGGGATTCGAAGAAACAAGAAGGGGTGAATAGATCTGCAGTACTTCACACAGGGCTTTTTTGGGGGCGCGGGAGGTTGTTGTCTCATTGAAACTTGGCTATGGCAGGCACTTTCCTGTGGCTACACCCTCTGCCAACGACTCCTTTCCACCCCTCAGGTTCTGAGGAGCCCATAAAACTCTGTTGCTGTGTAGGAAATTCTTGCTAGCATTTGGAGCGGTAAGGAAACAGAACACGTTAGTACGTGCGAACAGGTTTTTCGGACACTTATGGACTGGCCAAACGTAGGAAAATTTTCACAAGATCRTCGGGAGGAATGTCTTTGGTACCAATATATTCTTTCTGCCAAATGTTAAGTCACTGTTCAAAGCCTGGAAGCATTAATCTCCTTCAGCTTAGCAGCCTTCAAAAATGTTTTGTCATATGGAAAAATCAATGTGTTTTCTCAGTTTCATTCTTCACCTCAGTTAGAAAAAGCAACTTAAAAGTGAGGAGTTTAAAAGCAAAGTCAGCCTGAGCAAAATGGCCATCTTGGAAAACCCGAGTCCCAAATGACAGACATTTGTCCAGACAAGAAGCAACTGTAAAAAGGATCTTAAAAGAGAAAATGTCAGCAGAACTTAATGGCAAAAATATTTCTCTGTACAGCACTGACATTTACCTCAGATACCCCGATGATTTTCTATTCGTTCCTAGAAAGTGTTCCAGCACTGAAGCTTTCTGTACAATTTGTCTTGATAGCCATCTTTCTGACGGTATTACTGTATTGAACACAGGAATGAAGACTCCTGTGGGATCAAGTACATAGTTAGAATTATTATTCTTCTCTTTTTTTTTTATTTCTCCCCCTGCTTTTGGAAGCATCCCAGTCACTCATGTCAGCAAAACTTCCCAGGGCACAGATGTCCACCCATACAGAATCCGGGATTCAGTTTGCGAGACATTTAAAAAGTCATCTAAAATTTTTTGAGCGCCTCACATGTCATCACATTTCTGTGATTCATGTATGCGATTAACATAGTGGGATGCAGAAGTTCGTATCATTGGACAAACTCTTTTTGAGGGTGAGGAATGAATATATGTTTGTAAATTAATAACATTATGATTAGAACTCTTAGTCCAGGCTTTTGRTTTTCAAAACACAAAAGAAACATGCAATTTCTACCAAAGGAGTGATTTGCTCAGTTTGGAAAAACAGTTTCAGGACAAGACTAACAAACATCACATCAACAAAGAGATGGTATGAAAAGTAAGTGCGAGGAACCAAAACGTGACTTTTCAGAGCAATGCTGAATCAAATCAGTTCTATTTGTGCTTTACTTTCACAAGCACATGTTTAAAATTACTAAGCTTTATTCAAACATCAGATACTCCTGCCCACCACCAGAAGAGTCTCATTTTTCCACGTTACCAGGAGGGACAAATCTTGAACAAACTTCCAAAATTCAGCTATTTTGGTTTTGTTCCCATGGTATAATTGCGACCGTATAAGCTATAGCTTCATCCATTCCCTGCATAAAAGAAGCACAGCTGATCAGTTCTGGATGTGTCAGAGGCTTTCTACTAAATCCAATGGGCAATTCATTCTGCTGAAAGCATTTACATGTGATCCTACGAGTCTGCCATTTGCAGAGAAGGACAGCTGCACACAAACATGACTACAGCTCAACATGAGACCTTAAGTAACGGTGATAAATTAGTAGTCTACAAACGATCAAGAGTTTCCTATCAAAGGGAAGAAGTAGCACCTGTTGTGACAACAAATTTGCTGACAGCAAGTTTGCCTCGCTAATACAACTAACGCGTACAGGATAAATTTTATCCCATAAGCCCTAAAGCTTTCAGCGAATTACCTACACAGGAGAAACTTTTCCCACTGTGCTGATGTGAAGCCGACTGGTGATTTGGTGATTAAAATTGAAAGCTGCTGGAAACTTTGGCATAAGGGCCATAGGAGGATAAATACATTAAAGATCATGAAGGTCTCAGTTACTGGGAAAACAAGTACGGTAATAGAATATTATATACCTATATGTATGAGATATAATATATTCATATATATATATAYACACACCATGGGCACATAATTCCATTTTAAGACCAAGACTGTTTAATATATCTTAGTGCCATTGTTTATAGACATTTTTTCTGTGTGTTCATTATATAAAAATATTTGCTTTTTCTGAGTAGAACTCTGCACCAATTTTTCTCAAAACCCATAAATGTTTTATGGGAGATTACCTCATAATTCTAAGTTATCTGATCCTTGTTATAAACTGATTCTTTGCACATTTAAGGCATGATCCACGCCAAACCTATCTGGATTTTGTCTTCTACCTTAGCCATGATCTTAGTACTCAAACAGATATGATTAAAGAGCCTATGCTTAATGAAGACATAGAATWTATGAAAACCATAGCATATATGGATGAAAAGACTAACTAACTGAAGGGTTAGAAAACACAGGCTATCAGTAACCAGAAAGGTTGAAGTCCTAGATGCCAGACAGATAAGCTATCTGTATTTGTCATGATGTGAACAAAATGAGTTCACAATTAAACTAACAGTGGAAGAAAGCTTCAAGCAGCTGGATGTAAATTTTCCAGTGGAATGTTGCCATTTCATTCAGATGTAGGTACTTTGCAGAAACATAATGGTTTCACTGAAATGCCACTGGGGAAGGGGACGAAATTAAGAGCATATGCAAGGTCTTTCATTTCAGAAAAAAACTTTTAATCTCAAGCCTTTTTACTTCATATTATATTTTAACATAATATTGACATTTAAATGAACCATCTTGATTTTATCAATATAAAATCTTTCAGTTAGAAAACTCAACCCTTTGTTGAAATTTCACGTAATGGGGTGTTCCAAGAGTGTGTGTGCGCATGCGCACCCGCACCTCTGTCTGTGTGTGTGTGCCTTTTCTCAGGTTGTATTTCAATCTGGAATGAAAACAGATTTTGAAAGAATAGATCAAAACTCCCACAAAACTGAATTTCTGTTTTTTTAACCAGGAAGCTTACAAAAGTCCCAGCAAGAAGCAGAATGATGTGCAGTTCTAGGGTGTTCTACCCTTGTGGATTATTTATAGGAATGCAAAAAAATCTGGTGCAGCAATGTTGAAACAAACAGACAGACAAACTCAAAAGCTCTAACCCATGATGTTGAAATTAAAACGGGACCTCTGAGATATCTTCAGGAGATATCTCCCAAAGATATTATTGCTCCAGCAGATGAAAAGTTGGCTAAGAATTATGATACAGTGCTATGCCCTAATTGATTTGGGATATCAGTTTACAACTTTCCCTAAGAATTTTTGGCAGCAGTATTGTGAACGCTGCCAATCAGATTTGCAACTTAATGTCCATCCAGATTAGTTTCTCACACAAAGTGTTCTTTATTAGGACATTAAATACCTGACCTTTCAATATTAAGGTTTGCATTATCAGGTTGTTGGCACTAAGTAAATAATCTGTGACTCTTAGTCTTAGTTTCTCATAGGTTTTGAAAGCTAGGAAAGACAGCCTGGGCCCTCTGACAGAAATTGCATAGCTACATCTGGTAAGAGCGATCTACCAGATACCCTTAAATCTGCAATTGTTGGAAAAGGATCATAAACCTGACTCTTGAAGCAAACTATTTGGCCAAATACCACTCAGTGTTTAACTTCATATTCATGAATAAATGATTGAGAAACTGGAAAATAATATTTCCAGCAGCACCTTCCTTCTGCCAAATTCAGGACTCCACAAGGTCAGATTTCCAACTAGGATACAGTTGGAAAAGGTCCTATGAGCTAAAGCGAAGAATAAAGATTTTTGTTCAGTTTCACATTGTTAATCTATGGGCAATTCATCTGCTACAGAAATAAAAACTGAAAACATAAATAAAACCATGAATTTTGGTGTCTAATTATTCTAGCTCATGTTCAATTAGCCACGAGTCACATGCAGACTTCAGAGCTGGGTAGATTAGATAATGACTCTTACTGGTACACTCGTAAAAAACTTAACTGGCTCAAGTTACTGAAGTAGACATTATTACACTGTGTTGCCTTGCACTGTTCCAAAACAAAAGCATCATGAAGATACAGCTAGGACTGTTAAGTGCAATTCCAAAGAAATGTGCCTATCAATGAGCACATGTGCTCCTACAAACCACATAAATTATAAACCAAAACTGTGCCAAAAAGTCCTGTGCCCAATTAATCCAAAATCCATGTGGACATGCGGGTTTTTCCAAGAGAAGCTGAACTAAYGAAGCGGGTTTCCTGCAGGTGTAGTTCTTCACCACTTACGTCCATCCCTCCTCAGTGGGATGTCCCTAGCTCACCCCCATGACATCCTCTGTTATATCCCCAGCAAAAACAGCACGTTGCAATTATTCCAGAGCTTTGCACATGCTGTTTGAACAGTCAAGAAGCTGCCAAACAAAAACTAAATGATGAATTGTCATGACTGATGAATTCTCCTGGCCTTTTCGTCAATGCGGGCACTAATTTCATTCTCTCCTTCTTCCTCATGGAAGTTAGTTTCCATGAAACTAGAAGGAACCTAATTATTTCTGGGACCTTGATGAACTTGACCAACCGTTTCAAAGCTGAGGCTTCCCTCAGCTATGACAGGCAGAAGCATTTGACAAAGAGAACATGTTCACATAAGCCTCATTTGCTTGGGAAATCAGGCTAAAAATCTTGAAGCCCAGCAAATGGCCTACACAACTCCAGCAAAATATGAAAAATGAGCCATTCAGCTACACTTGCAAAATAATACATACAGTTTAATACAAATGAACAACAACAAAAAAACCTTGCTATTTCAAAGACAGGTATCACATATGAATCTCTCAGCATACAAGTAGATGGGAATTACGGTACTTTCTTACAGAACAGTTCTATGGACTTCTAATTAGAGAAGCCATAGCATACAATAATGATATGAAAATAGGCAGATATGTGGTGTGAACAAACAGCCATTCAGAAAGTCATGTCTATTTTTTTAATGGAATAAATCTTCTTCATCAAAAAGCCATCAAAGGTAATACCATGGAACAAAACCAAATTCAATTTCTGTTATTCATACTTAAAATATTAAAAGGGATGGGAAGATACGATCCAGCTCTCCTGGAGGGCTATTTTTAGAAAGAACAAGATCCTGGATGCTAACAGAGCCTACTGGTCTGGTTCATGCCAGCACAAAATGAATGACCTTGCTCTCACGTCCTGATCTGGTAGAGATGAGAGGCTGCAAATGGTTTGAATGGAGACTGTGCTGCATCAAGCTGTAAAACCGTAGCATACACAGAGGCAGAGCTAAAGTTGTCGCAGTGTTGGTTACTAAAATATTTTAATCTCCAATTGCTTGAACGGTACAAAGATTTTTCTGTCAGGGTGTTCTTAAAGCTGATTGCTCACCAACTGGCACTGAGAACACGAGAGTGGGAGAGATTGCCCTCCCTGTGGCCCAGGTAGCTCGTGAAAGTGGTGGATGCATAGGCGGTGGTGGCAGCACAGGGAGTTAATTGTCCTCCCAAGGGAGGGGAAATGATAGCAGATTCACAAAGTGGTTTATGGTGTTAGTTAGTTACAGCATGTATGCCAGTCCTGTTTTATTGACTAGCCCTGGCCAAATCTACCCACGGTTGCTGTTCGTGGCTAACCTTGACAAAGTCATTCCCGTTGCCATGAAACAGCTTCCTTCGCTCTCACTCTTCATCTCCCTCTAATTGCCTTTAGTGCATTCTCTGATCTTCTGCTTTGTTTCTCTGCCCTCCCACCTGTAACCTGGTTAGCTCTGGTTAGCTTGAAGCTGCCACTGCTGGATTGCATGGAGTACTTTTGTGTAGCTGCTCTGCATGTAAAGGAGGAGAAACTGGTCTCTGTAGAGAAGGATGACAGCATCTATTAACAAAAGAAAGTGCTTGACAAACACTGTCCCCTTAGCAACCGGATGAGGCTGTAGCTGCAGCCAGACCTCTTAGGGTCTCTCTGGAATGAACTGGTATCCTTAACCGTTCCTACTGGGAGGCTTGCGCAGAGTATATAATCTGCATTTAATTTCTTTCTAATTGTAGTGCTCCTGCACAGCTGAGAGCTCAAGCTTGTGGAGTACACAGTACTTTCCTTTCCCATTGGACTTAGTCCCTAGGAAGAGTATTGTAAAAGTTATTTTAAAAGTAATAAGGGTTCAAAAGGCTGCATCCAGCTAATTTCATGCTTCTTTTTACTGATAAAAGCTTTAGCGTGCCTTTTAATTATTTCAAATATTCCAAAGGTATACAGCAACATATGATCTACTCTGATTTTTGGACTTAGCAGAGCTGTTCTTGATGCTGTTTCTGAACATATGTTCTGTTCTTACTTTTAAAATAACTACTAGAATATGTCATTCATTCTGATGGCACCACAAATATTCTATTGATGCATTAATGACACTACTGAATTTAAAGAAACATTTTTACTAAAAATGTATGCAGCCTGCAGAATTGTTAAAATCACTGTTAAAGGCAGGAACCTATTTAAATACATTTTTTGATTAACATTCCTATTGCCTTATTAGAAGAGTTCCTTCTGTGAAAAAACCACATTATATGTAAACTGGAAGTGTAGTTCTGGTTCTTTTAAAGATTGCTCCTTTATACAATTACAGCAAGATTAAGAATTCTGCAGAAGAGCAGTAGAATCACAAAGTTAAAGTATTATTTGTATGAAGTACTCAGGCTTTATCTACATCTTTTATGGTAATTAATAAAAAGCTACTCAATTGGTTCATTAAAACCATTTTATATTTGCTAGCTTAAGCATGTGATTTTGAAAATCACCCAACTTCCAGTCTGGCTGTTACTTAGCAGAAACTTCCACAGAGATTTCTGAAATGCAAATACTCATCAATGGGGAACTTCACAGAGGCAGAAATGATAAAAAAAAAAAGAAAACTCAGTAACAAACAAATCTGAAGTTAGTTTGCAACTGAGTATGTACACAAAAAACTGAAGTACATAAAACAAGCTGTTTAATAGCCAATCAACTAACCTGCTTTCTCCTTCCCCAAGACCCAGCTGCTTGCATTAGACGAAACAAAGTGATACATATTCTAGTCTGACCTCCTTAATTCCCTTCCAGCCTGAATTATCCTCTGATCCTACTTATACCCCGTGGTAATAAAGAATTCGAATATTGCAAACTTATATTTAACTGAGGACGTTGTCTACAGAGAAATAGCTCCAACTCTAGAACAGCAGATAAGTAAACATGATTCCCCCCGGGATGCTGGCACTAGGCAGAGCTGCCAGGGCATGATGGCGCTAGAGCAGGATTGGTTTGGTAGGGGACTGGATGAGGTGTGTTTGTAATGTATGGAAACATATAACAGGGGCAGTAATGCATTAGCCATATAGCTTTAAAACCTTTATTTCTGCTTGATGTGAGTTTGACTTTGGCATAAATTTACATTAGCCATCTAAGTGTTTTTCACAAAAATATGTATCTTAATTTCTCTGCTTTTCAAAAAGCTTAAGAGAGACATACTGAAATAAAAGTGTTTAATTTCAGATGTATTAAATGTCCATCTAGTACTCACATCTTTTCTAATAGAGGTAGATACATAACTACCTTTGGGAAAACATGTAATGGAAAATTCAAAGGAAATGTGAAAAATATTCACAAATCCACTAAGATAGTTTAAAAAATTATCCTAAAAACCAAGTTACTCTGCTGTTTTTTTTTATTACAGTATTGTTAAAACTGTGAGGCAACAGCTGTCTAGAATGGTGCTTTCTAACTCTCTGCCTTCTTTGTCCCTTTCCAATATTAAACTTATTTTTCATTCTTTCCAGCTACATGTTACCCTGCATCTGGAACCTCTCCACTACTGATCTCAATCTACACAATTACTTTGCCTTGGCAGTTCTTGTTGGCTGCCAAAATTGTTTTCAGTCCAAGAGGTGGTCCAAGTGAAAGCTGTATTCTCCACCACCGTTTTCTTTGCCAATTCTCCCAAAGTCATTGGTCCTTGTTGCTGGTTATCATCTCTGTGCTTCATTCCCTCTCCTCTACACACACTTAGTGTCCTTGGTAGGTCATTCTTTGGCTCTGCATTTCATTTGAACCCACTCCCAAGCCTCACCTTTGATATTCCTCCAACTGCAGCCTGTGTGACTCTCCAAAAGAGAAGAGTACTCCACTGGAATTACATCACTATAGTTTAGGACACGATCTGGCCCTCCTTTAAATTATTTAATGAGATTAATAATTTGTTGCATAATAGAACATTTTAGTCAAAGAGAAATCAAGTTCCTTTGGCTACATCTTCATTGTATTGATCCCCACAATACTACTGCAAGGTAAGAAAATGAGTTTTCCTTTATTTTACAGATAAATAACAGTGATTTAGAAGCTGTAACCACATTGCTCAGTAAAACAGGACCAGGGACCATCCTGTGGCTCTGGGGTCAGTTGGCACAGCCTGGATGTCTCCACACTGTGCATGGCCCCGGGTTCTTTTTTGGTCTCATGAAGTGCCTCTGTGGTCCTAAGACATTATTATTGTATACATGATTTTCTTCTACTCAAAATGTCTCAAATAATGTAAGARCTACATGCAGTTCACCAGAGTGTATATTCATGGCATTTATTGATATGTGGGTAGGTGTTACATGCCATTGGGCATGTTATGATGGTACAAAGAGGTAGTTAAGGGTGAAAAGTCTGCTGGGAATGTGTTGGAGAACTATGTAGGGTACAGGGACCTTGTACAGGTTTTTCTGTACCACCCAGTGGCAAGAATTTTGGTGTGACAAATGGCTTACAAGCTTTTTATGAGGCTAAGGAGCGGTCTTCCCTGAAGCAGGGCTCTGTATCCCTTAAAACAAACTTTCTGGGTGG
The DNA here is from genome assembly GCA_035582835.1 of Phoebastria nigripes. Lineage (NCBI taxonomy): Eukaryota > Metazoa > Chordata > Aves > Procellariiformes > Diomedeidae > Phoebastria > Phoebastria nigripes. The sequence goes on from JAYKAV010003167.1 coordinate 106,978, forward strand.
TCTACATGTACTATGGTCACTTTGCCTAGCCATAAAAATCCAAAGGAGTAGATTTTTTTACATTAATTAAATGCAAGGCACATCTCTAGGATGTAAAGTTACACATTACAAGTTGTATTTCAGGGTATGGATAACACAATTACACTGATGCCAGGCAATTCATAACATGGAAGATGACACCATTGTAAAACAATTTGGCTTTGTTCATTCTCTCTATGGAAAAGTTGCTTCCATAAGCCATTAGGGAATTTATTTTCAAACAGATCTCATCTTCAGCAATGTTTCTCTGGTGGCTAAGTTCCCTTGGGTTAGTATTTTTTTATGAAAAGTGCACTGGTATTTCTRTTACATGTCTCTAGCCTAAAATACGGCTTGAAACAGAAAGAAGTACTTACTCATTTAGCTGTTAAAGTAAGTTGGTAAGATTCACAATTCATGAACTGTGAATTAATATACAAACTGAATTAATGAACTTACACAAATTCATAGACTTACGTTAAATGAATTAATATACAAACTGTAAGAGGAGATAACATATGGGGCCTGATGTTGCATGGAAACACTCTGCCACTCAACTATACGTTAACATTGCTATCAGAAACAGACAAACAGAAATCCAGCATATTCAGTCTAGCAGACCATTGCCATCATTTAATCCATCCAAATGACTAGTACTACTAGACCTTTTCCTTGGCACAGAGTACAATTCTCTTTGTTAAGGCAAATCTGCCTAAGTCTAGACAGCCAGCATTCAAGTGGAAGCTTTTTGCTGTGATGATAGCACAGCAAACAGAAGTTAGAGCTTACATTCTGACGTCATGATGGGTTATAGACCACAAAATATTCTTGCTTGATGAAAAAAGTAGTAKGTAGCTAGAGTACCTGATGATTACTGAAGCATAAGCAGTGGGGTTTTTTTGTCTTCTCATCCTTCCTCAGTTATAAAACATGCCCATTAGGATTATTTCTTCCCATTGGTGACCAGCTTTATAAAACTACCCTGCTTTGTTTTATCAGCATACTAAAACTACAGCTCACTGAAGTCAATGCAGTTGCACCAAATGAGAATTAGGAAACTAATTGCCTTTTGCAATAGTGACACAATAGAGGACAACTGGTCATAACAAAATCACGACATACCCTCCTGCCACTCATAATTAACTCTTCCTTGGAATGAGAGGAACATGCTGTCCCGTTGCAAAAATAACAGTGTGCTTGGTTGTGAGCCAGAGTCAGTGATAAATACATTTCTGATTACAGCCAGCAACTTAATTTACAAGCATCTGATAAAAAAACAAAAAAACAAAAAAAAACCAAAAAAAACCCAAAAAAACTCACACACCACAAAAAACAAACTCTCAGAAAATACAGCGATATAAACAAGACAATTGTGATCTAATGCACTGAGCACAAGATTGGAGTCATAAGACTTGGTATTCCCACTGCTGCCACTAACCTGCTGCATGACCATGAGCAACCCATTGGATGTCTCTATCATCTCGGTTACTTTGAGTTGGTAATTAGCTACCTTTGGACACAGGTTAGAGAGCTAGGCTTCAACTGTGGTCTATGGATAAAGTGTCCTGTTTATACAGAAAAAGTTTCCATCATTTTAAGGAGAGATTTACAGTTTCAACGGTTGAAACTCTTGAACTGAACTACACCTTGTCTGCAGGTATTTATACTGGGGAATTTTAGCAGAATTATGTGCCCACGTGATATGATTAAGGCCAAAGGAGTAAAGATAATCCAGCTTTATGCAAAATAAGAGCCACGCTGTACAAGTCTCACTCAAGGTCTTGCCACAAAATATACTGATCTTCTGAAAGTCTGCATTTACTTCAAGCCAGCATATTACAACTGTATCAGACCAGTCAGATCAGCAAAAGGAATATAATTTATCTTCTGAGTTAATGATCAGACATTTATTTTTAAAGATAATATACTGCTCTGTGTCCTAAATGAGCCAGCAATATGTGACTGAACAGAAAGTATGCAATTACGTGCTGATGTTCAGTAGAAAGAGAATAGTCCTGAGTGACTCCAGTGATAAATGTATCATTGTATAAAAAAATGCACTGAGCCATAACATCAAAGCTAAATGCCAACCCTCTAAAACTTTTGGCTTCTGGAAAGGAAATACGCAAACGTTTGCCATCACTGCCTGCGAATGACCGTATAGCCTTTTTAGTAACAACTTTAATGGGGTGAGCCTTTTAGCACTCCATTATTTTGGGTGTCCAACTTTCCCTGTAATATCTTGTTTTCAATTGCTTATAGAGTTGGCAAATTTAAAACATTTGCCCAGCATTTTCTATCGTTAGTCTCAGCTTTAAGAGTAACATTTTGGAAAGTGTAGACAAACTTTTTGCTGCTTGTGAGAGCGTGCTTAGAGGAAAAGATTGTTTCAATAACATTAACCTATTAACGCTTATCTTGCCCCTGTCTATTGGCTCTACTACTTCCCTGGTTCAGTACAGGAATTTGTAACAAGTCAAAGTCTAAACCCAACATATCTTTTGTGATCCCCTGTGGAAGCCACAGTAAACTACCATTTGCACAGATGCAGCAGAATCTGGAAGTTTGCTCTGAAAATGTCAGGGCATTTCATTAAATGTGCCCACCTTGTTCTGAAGTAACCAAAGACACCAAAACCCATGGGGAATGGATCTTTGCTTTCTGGGTGCATGCTTGTTTTCATTGGAGCTTTCTCTGATTCAGAGCACAGACTGAACAGAGCTCTTAAATCAGAATCACTCTTATTTTGTTAAAGTCTTCTCTGGAAAATTCATATCCTTTATTTTAGAAACTGTAAGATGTGCACTGTAATAGATGAGGAGCTGTAGGGAGAGAAAGAATAGTTTTCTCAATAAAGAACTGGGCAGGCATTGGAGAGCTGTGTTTTATTGCCAGCACTACCACACGCTGCTCATGCTATGCTAGACAAATCAACGTTTTTTAGACAGATATTCCTTATACAGCTGATAAGGGAAAGAAAAAATAAAGCTCATGGTTTCTTTTAAAATTGTTTGTCAGAACAGTTTTTCATGGGTTATCTTTCCAATTTTTCTGGATTTCAAAAACAATTTTTAAAACATTATTGGAAAAGATTGATTTTTTTGATGCTTTGGATAGGAAAGAGACAAGGAGAGAGAGAAAAAAGCCATGTTTCACTTTCATATGTGCATAAATTAAGATCATAAAGCAAAAAAATTCAAAGGATCTGACTTTCAAGCTTTCAAACGCATTATCCCATCTGGCTTACATTTTGCCCAAAGAAATAGATTCTGCTATCTGGGGACAGGGAGAAAACCACACTTAGGAAGCGTGTTCAGCAGAGTCTAACCAGGCTTTGACCTGTGAAGCTGCGCTCCTACACTGATCCATGGCGGCAGTACAAAAGAGAGCGTAGGAAGCGAGAGGAGGCGTATGGTTGATGAATCCATGCCAGTGTCATTCCACTGGCAAAATCCCCTCTCGGGAAAGGGAAGCTGATGCAGAAGCTCCTGCACGCTGAAGGCTGCAGCTGTGTGCATGGAGTACTTATGCTAATTTTGCCCAACCTGGGAAAGGATCAGGGGCGGCTTTATCACCAACACAGTATACCTCTGCTAAACACTCTCATTTTTGCTTGGGGCAGTGAACAGAATTAAGCTCCRAGAACAGAATCTATTAATATGAATGGAGAGAAATAATCAGTTTATTTGCTACCACACAACTTGGAGATGTCAGAGTTTTTCCACTGCGTTTTGAGGTCCTGTTGCCATAGTAGGCATAGAAGTTCAGAACAGGGAACTGCTGTTCACGGGAGGGACTGGCTCTGAGGAGTTACAGAACAGCGGTTCAAAACAGGACACAAAGGCAATTACAGAAGCTGCAGGGAAATGAAATATTTTTTCTTTTATCACAATGCTTGCAGTTTCTTTTTTGACACTGCTGGCACAAGAATAAATGCCAAGAAAAGAAATTTAATCTACATTCAAAGAAATGTGATTTAAAAAAGACAGATCAAACGACATTCTCAATACATGGTGACAGTGTTCTCGAAATCAAGCACTGCTTCATGTAAAAATAGTCATGGATTAGACCTGAATTTTATCCTAGGATCAATATTTTATAGAACTACTAACAGTGGTGTATTTTCATCTAAAAAAAGGAAGAAATATTATGGGTTATATTTACCTGATACTCAGTTCTTGTTGGTAATTAATGCACATAACAAGACACTGTGGCTTTAGATACTGCTTTCTTTTGTTACATAGCTTTACAGAGTTAATTTCAACGCCTGGCAAGCTGAGAGAAACTGCTATTATGGGACCCTTTTACAGCTTGGGAAGACAAAGTTAACAAACTTATAACTTCCAAGTACTTACACAGGGAGTCCATTTGCAAAAGAATTACATAATACTACATTTGACTGCAGTTATTCTTAATAACATGTATTTTTTAGACAGCGGTGCAGTTCTAGAACCTAGGCCAAAAGTTCTTGTTCATCCAATGCTCATTAAAATCTTGAATCTTTAACAGAAGCAGGATGGGATCATTACTATAAAACTACATAAAAAATGTACAGAGCTTTGATTCTGGATACATTCAATTTTGCATCACTGAAGGTAAATCTGTTTTGCAAACGCAGAATGAATATGTCTTCATATTTCTGCCAACACCCACCTTAGTTTACTGCTGCTGACAGAGAGGCTATCGCAAACACTGTCGTTTGTAATATAAGAACAAAAACCTCCTGGGTCTCTGGGGCGGGAAACTACAGTAACAATTATCAACTTCCAATCTTTGTTCTCGTGAATTGATGTGGTGACACATATTTGCATTTCTCTGATAGCAAATGATAGGGCATGCTAATAGCTATTTAATAGTTGAACAATTATTTAAATTCAGGTTAACCCTAATTACATTTTCTATTAAATCCAGTGAGCTATTTCCCCACCTCCAATGGAAAGAACCATGTGGTGAGGCTTACATGCAAAGAAGGGTCTCTGAAGCTTTTCTCATACTGGTTCCTGGGGGGAAGTCCTGCGGAAGCCATTGCTTTTGACTTCTTGCCTCTTTCCCCCATCCTAGGAAGCTGAAGGATCAGAAAGGATCAGGACAGGAACTGTCCTAAAGCAACAATATTTAGCTTTGCTGATCCTCTTTGGCCTGGTAGCCCACTGGATGTATCCACCTGACCCAGCCAATAAAAATAACCTGGGGCCCAAACTCTGCCCTAAAAGCTGGATACACGGCAATTAGAGGGCAGCAGTTCTGTTTCACACCACTATCTTTTTTGTGGAAACTCTGATATGACCCTTCAGCGGAGGGTTGCCCAGGCAACACCACATCCCCAGGTGCAGAAGACATCTCTAGAAGTGTTATCACCCAAATGGCGTGAGGAAGCCAGCAGACCCAGAGGACTTCTTTTGCTGAGCAGAGCTAAGGGAGATTTGGTCTTCAGATGCCCTTGCTTATTTTTGTTCAGCAAAGAAGAAACAAAAGCATATAAGTAAAAACAAATTCCCTCTGCATCCTCAAAAAAGATCAAATTACTCCCTCACATCTTCTGGAATGTCAGCCCTGATTCTTCTTTACCCTCTAATTAGTTTATTACTGGTGGATAGCTATTGAAACACACATGTGGTCCATGTCTACTATGTAAGTAAAGGTTTTATTTAGGAAACCTTGAGACGGTGTAATCAGAAATGTGGCCATTGTTCATTCTCACTGATGACTTATTTAATTTAGCTTTAAATGTGTGATTAATTTTAATACTATGGGAAATTAATTATGTTTGTGTTCTAATGATCAGTATTAGCCTAATTAGTGACCATGAAAATTCCCAAGCAAAGCACTTTTACTTAATTATATTAGAATTAAGATTGTAAATATTTTCCTAATGGAAAACTTCCAGTGAAACAGTAATGCGCTCAAAGGCTACAACCACAAGAAAACATCAGCATTTGTAAAATGACTTCCATAATGAGTTTCTGATTGCTAACTCTGCTACACAAGGTAACAGTGTTTGTAATATGATGTTAGAAACGTATCCATACATCACAAGTAAGCTATGCAATACTTAAATCAATGCTTTTAAGCTTCAGTTCACCACTTATAGCAGAAATCCTTTTCAAGAATCTCTCTCTAATTCCCAGACAGAAGTGGTACCCCGTCCCTACCCCCAAGGCCACTGAAAACTGTTTTGGGGACAGGAACAAATCCTTCCCTCAACCTACTTGTCCTTCATGTGCAATCATTTTCCTGCTGATAACCCCTGGGTGCCCACTTCCAGCCTCCCTCCCATTCACTCTTCTGTTTTCCACTCTTCACATTTTCTGTAGCATTGTAATGCACAGCAAGTAACTCAGAAAGGAGCTGCTGCACCCTGGAAAACACGGGCCGGAGAGGCAAATTAGATGGGTAGAATAGAGAATGCCACTGCCAAATCATAAGACGAGTGTTTTTGCAAATAAAAGAACAATCTCCAAAAAAGCAGCATTATCTTCTGTCTTCCAGGAGACATATAGCCTTCCTAACCTAAGCACAAGTCTACTGTAAAGAGCTTGCATATACAGTGCCCACAGAAAACGTCTTAAGTCCACTTTTTTGTTAAAAGAGTTATGCTCTGCTATGTTATTCTACACAGCCCTTCTTGTAATTAAATGACACCAAATAACTGAAAGAATCATTACAGTTCCCCTGGGATAATATAGTTATTCATACCTGAATCTGACCCTCCTTTCATTTACTTTGTTATAAAAAGCTTTCTTCTACATTACTTGTTGCGAGCACTGTCCCAGATTTAAGCAATTTTGTAATACAGGGAACATATTGCTCAATATGATCCCCACAGGCTACCTATCATTCCCAGATACTGGGATGATTGCGATTAAAGTATTTATTTAAGATAAAAGCTTTGTATTGAATTAGAAATTGATCTTCCAATTGACCAGGCAGTATTGTTTTATGTATTCGTGTACAGGTCTCTTTTGAATGCTCTTGCATCTGTATGCTGCTCAGAGTGAGCGAGTGAGTCTTCCCCAGACATGCAGAAATAATACTTGGAAATATAATTCCCAGCTTTTGTGGGGCTCAGGATGAACGGGGCAGGCACTGATTCTCTTGTCACCTCCCAGCTCTCAGTTACCAACTGTATGCAAAGAGTGCCAGAAATGTATCAAGTCAGTATTACATCTTATCAATTATGTATTGTCTCCAAACACAATACAGTTCATGGAGTCTAAAACACGAAACAGAAAAATAGAGAATGTGTTCCTCCAGAGCTGCATCATATCATTTGTGCACAAGATAAAGATTTTCACTCTGAAGTGAATTCCTCCCTTTCCTCGCAGCTTCTTCCCTTTTTATCTTATCCTGTAGTTTCTAGTCTAAGTTACATATTTAAAACATAGAGACAACCACTCTATTAAAGAATTAGTGGAGATAAGATCCTGAGGAGGTGCTGGCTGCAGCAAACTATTGGTTTACCCTATTTGAAAGAATTTGTAAGAAAGATTTTTAGTTTCCTGTTTCTTTACATCTACATCAACTGTGTTACATATGCATTTATGCCTGAGCAACCCTCTCCTGGGTAGTAAATGCACCTGCATCTCCCAGTGTTATTGAAGGTGTTTATATATGTGAATTCATTAATGGGTGGCTGTGCTCCAGCGTATGCCATGGACTGTTTACTGGTTTGTCTTTCGCCCTACTAGCTTCAGTACCTTGTGGCAGCATATCATGGATGGTAACATTAATGATAGAGCTGTCCCAAGCTGATAAGATCTCTAGTAAATGCTTTATGGAGAGCAAGAAATAAACAAGTCAAAATAATATTCCAGTATTGATTTTGGGGACTGATGTCTTAAAAGATCTCTATCAGTTTTCAATATCCTGCAAAATATATCTATTTCCAGAGACTTGCATCACACTAATGTCTACACACATGGAGTTTTTTTCAGTCACCTTTAGGTACTAATGGTTGAAATCAATGCTTTGGACTTCAATTTACCCTGACATGGAAAGCCTGGGTTTGTTTTTTTCAAACATGCAGAACACAAAAAGCTACAGGTATTGTGTAGGAAATTCATTCATGCAATAAATGTGTTTGCTGTCCTGGCTTTTTGAAAATCAACAGGTTAGGTCATTAATCATTTTTAAAACTCATTATCACGATGAGAAATAAAGCAAAGCCAACTTTTTTGATTGATGAAGATTTATTAATGGAAAGCTTTTATTGCTATATACTTAATTTTGAAGCTACTGACATGAAATGTTATAAATACAATATATGACTGAATTAAAATTTCATTTTAGATAGTGCCAATCCTTAAAACCTTGGTCTGTCTCCTTCAATCATACTCTACAAGTTCAAACATCGGTTTGGCACCAGCACAACATTTGTATCAAGCTCACATGCACAGGGCTAAAAAAAAAAAAATCCTCTAAACTCCTGTAAGAAAATGGTTTCGTGTTTGCAGACACTAAACTTATACAATTGATTAAGACTGCATTGACAATATTAGTAATAAACTCATAATTAAATCTTGGAAAAGTAACTATAGTATCAATTTTGGTATTATTTATCATTATGAAACACCTCTCACTTAATTTTCCACAACCACAAAAACCCTAACATCTGGGCTTTAACATTTTTAATTCAATGTATATGTCCAAAAATGGATGAATACCACATGAATAATTAAATGCACAAAACAGGAGGGCTAAAGGCATCATAGAGCAATGCAAACACAGACAAAGTACAACTATGATGTGGGACCTGACCTACCATCTTTGTTCAAGCAAATTTTCCAGAGGAAAACAGGGTAAATACAATAAATGCAGTGCAGCCTCAAAGAAGTGTATCGTTCCTCTCGACATAAGTGTATCTACTCTAATATACTAAAATAAACCTCTGCTTGCTACTGAACACAAAATTGAGCACAAACATGCAAAGGAAGCCTTGTGTTATCCTCTTCCTGCTAGCAGAGAAGGAATGAATAGAGACACGTTCAGGGACACAGCGACGGTGTTTTTGAGCCCCACCAGTCCAACTGGTTGTTTTCCTTTTGAAGGCCATTTGTAGTGAGAGTAACTTAAAACATCTTTAAATTATTCAGGGAGACTAGACCTGCACGCAGCTGACAAACAACTGGGGAGCGTTGAGTTTACCTTTGGAGGCTTTCCATAGCTGTCTGGTAGGGTCTCTAGCAGGACTGGATCACCAGGACCATCAAGCGGCTCCTCTTCTCGTGAAGTCCATGGCAAATTCGGAGAGGAAGGGGAATACTCTCCTGCATAGCAAGAGTTTAAAAAATAGTTTTGTATTGCACAAATTAAAGCACCAGGAAGTTTTATATTTCTGACTGGAAAAAATTAGTATTTGCCAATGCCAAAGAAAGGCAACAAGTTGAAGATGTTTTTGAATGTTATTGTTCTTTCATCCAGATAGAAAGAGCAGCTTTTAAAATTCATTCCACCGTTATTTGGAACAAACCCAAACAAATATAATGGTATATATAAATTCACCTTTGAGTCAGCATCTCGTGTTTCAGCACTTCTAGTCACAGCATCTTTCAGAACAGTACATCATCCATATGCTTCATACACATCTTTTACCTTCTCAGTAAATCAGAAGATGGATGCTAAAATCCAGAATGCAACCTTTAAAATTCCTTTGTTTTTTTAGCAGGTTTTATTGATACTGCTGATCGAGCATATTTTGTAGTGGGAGATGGCAACCCCTCCTTTATAATTCAGACAAACAATTAATTGGAAATAAGAAAGAGATTATCCAGCAAGGAACATTTGCGATAGCTAAACAGGAATATTCTAAACTAATGGAGAAAAACAAAATATATGCAGATACGATAAAGAAGAATAAACTTATTTTCACTGTAATTTGTATGCAGTATGAGAGAGGTATAAAAGCATCACATGGGTCCCAGTCCCACAGCAGCTTCAAAAAGGTGCTTTTGTTTATAAGGAAAATGGGTGGGGTTGGGATTTTTATTTAAAAAACAAAACAAAACAAAACAAAACACAAACCCAAAAAACCCCACAACAAACCACCACCAMCAACAACCAAAAAAACCCAAACGTTTGTTTGGTCAGGATTTTTGCCACTGGGAAATAATCTCAAGATCAGGTTTCCAATAAAACAGATGTACTTAAAACACATTTGATCAGTAGCTAGAAGAAAATGGAGACTGGCCAGGACTCATGTACACTGTAACTGGTACCTTTGTGAGCTTTTTATTCAGTCTCATCCTTTGAACTTTTCTTCAGCTAAATTCCTTCATATTAAAGGAGGGTAACAGATAAAGTTTGCTAAATTTCTTATGGTGCATGATCAAGCCCCTTTACTTGTATAACACTCAAATAGCAAACATTTATGTTTTTCAAGGCTTGTTGCTGCCACTTTACCTGTGTGGACTATGACCACATTATTGCACGTCTCAGGGGTCCCTCAAACCAAGTGATGACATTCAATCCTAAACCACCCTCACATCCCACTAATATGATGCCCCCTCACATTTATTATAAGAACATCGTTAATTGATAAAGCAAAATTATGACAATGAGAGCACAGAGTCATCTACATCTGGAGCTTCGTAAGAATGTTGTGCTAGGTAATTCTGTATCCCTGTTTTGGGCTTTGTTACAAAATTGAGATGAGCATCACCAGCTGAATTAGAGTGTGCTAATCATGGCACCACTCCCACTGACTTTCAGCTGAATTTGAGTATCCACAGCCCTCCCAGACCTCCAGAATCACAGCTTGTTGCCATAAACATACTTTCCCAACTGTATGCTTACTCAAAAAATCATCTGCTTTGTACTCACAGCTTGTCCCCTTCACTATTGGCATCTAAGCACCCTAGTATAAACCTGACCATTTCTGTCAATGTTTTACAGATAGTGAATGCTTTATACTTGGCATTTTCAAGCCTTCCGGAGGTCAAGAAGGAAGGAGGGTTTGCTGTATTTCCAAACAATCCCTCTGATGACAGTTGGAAATGTTAATAACTAGATGAAAAGCTCTACCTGTTCTTGCTGAGGATTCTGAATGTAATTGGATTTCTTCCTTCCATTAGGTTAGGGAGAAAATTAATCTTATAACTCATCTGGTGAATATGAACTTTAGGAGCACTGTCAATTTGCAGCTTGTGACTGAGCTAAAGGGATGCCAGTTTTGAATTGTTTGTTCTCGTCCAGTCCAGTCCTCTTTATTTGACTTTGAGCTTTTACATTAAGCAAAAATGTTTTTCAAAGTGCATTTTATAAATTAAACAAGTAAATGAATCTGAGGTATGTGATCTAAGTCAATTTATCTTACATTTTGAAATACAGCTGTGGGTCTCGGTACTCAAGTAAGACAGTCTCTTCATCGTGTCGTTCCCTCAGTTCAAGAGCAGGGAGGGCATAAATTGGCAACGATTCCAACCTCCTGGCCTGGTTGTATTAATAAGCTACTTAAAAAAATAATAATAGCAGTAATTACCCAAAGACCCTAAAATTATGCATTTATTATGTATAATTTACATTATGCTATGTAATATTTTGTAAGAATGGTAAACAGGAGCATATTGGAATAATTTCTCCCAGCAGTGGAATTTAATCACTTACTTACAAAAACAAAGCAACTGCCTAGCACAAGAGGCAAGTATTATACTAATAGTTTAGGACAGGAATCGAAGAACGTCATTTCCAAATAAAGGTTCACCCAGAAATCTGGGAGGCAGCAGGTGTCTTCAGGAGCAGCACCTGGTCTTTACGCCACACACCTGAGCAGCAAAAGGCTCTGCAGACTTTAGGAGGTGGCAAATCAGTCTTGAGCTGAGCTGTGAGCTGCATAGTGGAAGGCTCCGTCAATCCTTTTGCATTAAAAGCAGCTGTTTCCTCCTTCTCAATACATATTTGTAAGCACATGATTTCTTTTTATATTACTTCTAGTTGACACTCTACTTCCACACGATACAAACATTTTGTGTTTGTTCATAGAAATAAAAATAGTTAATTATAGAATTTGTATTAAAATAGATTTCAGAGAATTTAATATAAATTTACTGGATTCTTTTAATATCACTTTTGAACATTTCTTCTCCAGAATAGCAAAAGAACATCAAGAAATTTGATTTCCAAGTGTAAACTCTGAGGGGACCCATTGACATAAGCATTTCTTGTATAGTTTGGTTTTGCAGCACTTTGACACGGAAATATTAAACTTCTTTCTTCAGATAGACACTGGAGTGAGAACGTACATCCTCTCAAGCTGCTTCAGGAGCACTATTGCTCTCCCTTCACAGTGTCAGCCCACCTTAGCAGAGGTCATGCACTGCCTCCTCCGGTCAAGTTTACCATGACTGTTCTCAAACACAGAGTTTGAATCCTCGCCTTCAGGACTGGCATCAGCAAGGAAAACATTAATTTCATAGTGAAACAAGAAAATGAGACAGTATAAGATACTAGAGGCAGTACTGGGGACATCCAGAAGACTACTCTAGAGACAGCACTAACACTTACAGGGTAGTAGACAACTTCTTTGATTTCTCCTGGGAGTGGAGGTACCATACCATCCAAAGTCTCAGACACCTGCACCTGCAAGGTACTATGGCAACTTCTCCCCTACACCCTGGCCAGTGATGACATGGCAGCCAAAGATACTGCTCTCTTTTTAGTCAGCACTAACGTTTTACAGGATAGTGATTTCTCAGTGGGACAACTTCTTTCGTTTTTATTCACAGAAAGTCTCCAAAACCCCAGAATAGATGACAGAACTTGGAGAGGAGGATGAGTAATTCAGTGGGTTGTATTTAGTTAGTGAATAATGATATCCTTGCTGAGAGAAGCATGTTTTCTATGTTTATTCCTCGGATGACAGCAAACTGCCTGTAATTATTGTTATTGTACAATTACAGAGTGGGGGGACAGGAAGGGGTAGAGCTGATAAGATTAACTAATTAGACTTCTTGTGGACATGCAAGCAAACTGTGAAGGCAAAGAGCTATTCAGACGGACCTGGTGACTGAAAACCAGCCTTCAGTCCTGCCGCTAGTCCTCGTTGCCCTGGCTTCCTGAGATCATCCGTTTTGGTCTGAACGCTGATCTGTGCCACATATTAAGCCATTTTTTCATAATAATGCCTGAGTAGATCTCACACTGGGTATGACGGGTTGCCTGGCAACTTAAATTCATTTAGCAAAATTTAATTTCCTTTATATTATTAATTTTATTCTATAACATAAAGGGCCGAGTAACAAATTCTTATATTTTGCTACCAAGAAAGGATTTAATTGCTGTTAAAACTTTCCTTTGGAGTGAACATAAAAGCAACCAGAAGAAAGAAAGGAGGCAGGGAGGTGCAACATAGACCAACGTTTTGACCTAGCTTTAAGTTACAGTGAAGCGATAGAATGTCACAGTATGCTAATTATTTAATCAACCCACATCTTCTCTGCTGTTCATGTATTATTCTGACTATCAGTCGAACACCATCTGCCCTCACAGAAAAATGTTCCTGCAACGTACAGAATATTTAGCTGGCAAGCAACTATCACCATGTTCATAGAATCATGTTTGCACTAGAAAGTCATGAACCCGGGAAAGCTTGAGGAGCTTTGGGACATTCAAAACAGCTCCAGCTCTCTCTTGGCCTTCCTTCTCTGGAGGAGGAGGATAAATAAATGATTTCCATTTAAATTTCAAATAATGAAATAGTTTCATTAACGGCTTTGAATGCAAATAGGAAGCTGAGCTTTGGAATCCGGCATTAGTTTCAATGAAAAATTTCTGTCACTTGGAGAAGCGTGGGAAGCAACAGCGAGGAGAGGGAGAGGAGGGAGAGGAGGGAGAGGAGGGAGAGGAGGCAGCTCTGGCTCCTCTTGTCTGCTGTGCTGGAGCGATGCGTCCCCGCGGGGGGCTCCCAGCTGCCTGCCCCGGCTGGGCTCAGGCTGCCACCAATGCTCTCCTCCCCAGCCCCGGGCAGGGACCCTTCAGGGACCTGCCTCACATACCCCAGGAGAAGGAGCCTCTCGCTGTATTAATGCTCATCCCTTACCTGGACAGCAAGTCCTGGCAGGGTATGCACTTTATAAGGTAAAGAGATAATTCCGGTCTCAAACAGGAGAACAACTGGCTCTGTCAATGAGATCCTGGTAAAATACTCTAGGGAAAGGATTTTGGAAAGGTTGTTTAGTAAGCATAGATTATAAGGGGATGTTTACTTCAAATAGATAAAATGACGTATAAAACCTTGCTAAGTGCAATGAATAACAGAAAACCTATGCCAAAGGAGGATAATATTACTTACTTGGTTACATTTTTGTTTAAACTACTAAAATAGATAGACAATTGTGAAACTTCATCCTAAATTGCTCGAGTTGGAAGTGCAGCACAGTTGGCCTCTCCATCATTTTCCAATCAAGCGCCGCCTGTTAAGGAATCCTGACCAGCTCTCCAAATAAACAGGTACAGGGATTGCATGTGCTATAAGACACCAAGTGCAGAGGCAGCCAAAATGTCTTTGGGTGCTATTTAGAAACAGTTTTTGGAAAAAAGCCACCATCTTTAGTTAGTAGGCTAGCTACTAGATGTTGAGTCACTCCCTCATCCCCTTCCGTCTTGAAGCCTGGCATGGAGCACGTAAGTCCACGCCTTACCTGCCAGAACAGCCAACAGCTTTAGGGCAACGTCCCGTATACTGGTGAAGAGTTGTCGATAAGGCAGGGATGGATCCACCTACCAGAATAAAAACACTGGGCCCTGATGTCTCTGTTGTCCTTATCCTGGATTCCTTGGAGCGGAACCAGGGATTTCCAGTGGGACTGGAATTTGGCCCAGTGTGCCACAATCCCATAAAACACAACTGTCTATTGGTTAAACAATGCCAAGCGCGTCTCAGCCAGATGCCTGTTTACTGACTACTGAGAGAGAAAAAAAAGCTCTCAGATGCTATTGCTTGGGTTTGCAGGATGTAGGACATATTAATTATGAACAAATGAGAGGATCACAAAACAGAGATGAGCCATGTAACTTGGTTTGGCTGCAATTCTTGGTATATGAGAAAAATGACAGCACAGGGCTGGATGAACATAAATTCTGCATTAAAAATAAATGATTTTGTTATTTGCTTAAGATAGTAGTTCGTTTTCTTCTGCTATATGGGATAATGGACCATAAAATTTGTTAAATTACTGTCCATTTAGCACAGTAAAGGAAGAACCCTGGTTCATTTGGTCAACAAAAAGCTGTTCTGCTAAAAATGTCTGTTCTTTCCTAGCAACAGAGAACTCCAACAATGTGAGGTGGTGTTCACTCGGGAAACATTGCTGAGGCAATTGCGGCAGGACGGTGGGTAGGTGAGCACTTTAAAGAGTGGCCTTCCCTGGGACTTCACCCACCTGACTCAATCCAAAGCCCAAACCCAAGCTCTTCAGGTGGCTCTTGATGAACCACAGAGCAAACCCAGCTCTGCCAGGCTGCACCACACCAGGGCAGCCCGGGACGTCGGACACCGGGGTCCGCCCCTCTCCTGGGGCCCCTCCAGCCCTGGGGCACCCCTGGAGGAGAGCAGAAGGATGGGGAGCTGAACCCTGGGGTGGGGCAGAGGTGGCAGAGCCTGCCGGTGCCCTCAGGGCCCTGACCGCTCTCCCATTTCAAAACACAATCACACAACCCACCCCCCCCGCCATTTCTCCCAGCCCTGGCACAGATGCGCAGTTCTTCTTCCTGTGGCAATGCGTGCAGCAGCAGTTTTGCTTCCATTTATGCCAAGAAGGCATCAATGTTCACACAAACGCCACCTCCCCGAGCAATCAGTTCCTGTGCCTTCATACCATCTCCATTAAAATGTTTCTCCTAATTTTGAACTTTAATTTTCCTTGTTGTTTATCCTATCCACCATAAAGAGCAGATGTTCCTGCTCTCTGCAATAGGGTTTTATGCATTTGAGGATCTAAGCATTTCACCTTTCAGTCGCCTCTTTTGTTTTCCAGTCTTCCCTGGACTAATTGGCCCACACCTGCTCTGAATGCAGTGTCCCAAATTAGATGGTCTGATTATTTTTGAGTAGACGGGATGGATTACTTCTACGTCCTAAAGATATACTCCTATAAAGGTAAACAACTCTGAATTAGATTGATTTTTTCTCAGTATCATCATACTGTGGACTCTTGTTTAATCTGTGGTCCACAATACCACCTTGTTGTGCTTTTGCAGATCTTTTTGTTAAGCAGCATATTTTGTTACCTTGTATTGTGCATTTGATTATTCCAGCCTAAGACCATGATCTTGATCTTGTCCTAGTTGATTTTTTTTTTTTTTTCTTTCCCAGGCCATTTTTCCTATTTGTTGATAACATCTTGAATTCAAATCCTGTTCTTTAAAGACCTTGAAGCTTCTTATCATTTGCAAGTGTAATAAGCATAGGCCTTTGTCCAGCAGTGGCTATTAACAAACCCATTAAAAGACTTGCTCCAGAACAGACTATAATGGAAAGCTTGTGATGTAATGTCTGCTGCCACCACTGCTCTCCAGGGATGCTACTCGTCCAGTTGGGCATCAGACCCCTCCCTCAGGCCTTTCAGAGTTTTCCTAGGTTTTCTAACAGGAATGTTGTGCCACACAGCCATAGCCTTGCAAAGCAAGATAGAGAGCATCTGTAGCTTCTTCTCTGGCCACTCTTTCCTGAAGGAAATGAGCTTGGTGTGATGTAGGTTGGTTTTTTTTTTTTTTTTTAAATCAGTCACTTCTCTTGTAGGTGCTTTTAAACTGTTTTGGGAATTTGTCCTAGAAGTTTTGAGCTGATGCAAACTGCTTTATAATTCCCTAACTTTGCTCTACCTGCTCCCAGATATACCTCTTAAAGACAGGCACCGTCTTAGCTTTTCCGAGGCTGCTGGTATCTTGCTTGTCCACAAGAAGTTTTCAGAAATCCTGCATCACATCTCTGTGCATTCAGGGACGCAGTCCACCAGGCCTGGTCAATCTTAAAACATTCTGCTTAAGTCTTCTCCTAAGTCTTCCCTGTCTTAGGTTCACCTTGTCCCTTTGCCTCTAGCATTAGCTGCCCTAGCCGTCTGTTCCTTATTACTTTCTTTCAGTGAGCACAAATGCAGAATAGGCATCAAACACCCAGTTCCTCTGTGTCATCTGTAGATAGCACTTCTTCTCCATTGAGAAACAGGCCAAACCGTTTCCTGGTCTTCCTACTACTACTGAGATAATGACTTTTTCTTGTAGCGGGTATCTTTTAATAACTGCAGGGGATGAACTATGACCTCCGAAAGACCTTTTGAAAACCCTCCTGAGAGCTGGTTTCACGGGAGACTATTTCTTGAAGCTCTCAGCTCAAGAAAGCAGCCTACAGAGACGAACAGAGCAAGGGAAGAGCAAAACAGGTGTGTAAAACTCAGACCCTGTTGATCACCTCCCTCTCTCGCCAAAAGCATGCAAGTGGTGAGAGAAGAAGTGTAGCCATTTCCCTGCTCCCAAGACCCTGACTAGAGGCCAGAAAAGTCTCCAGGGCCCATAGCCTGAACCACAAGAAAATATGAAATAGTTTGTTTTAAAGATAGTAGAAGGGGAAAAAAAACCAAACCCACCCCATCCCTTTCTTGAACTTTCCTTAATGACAGTGAGATGTTTCTTTCCCAGCAAAAGCTAACTGCTACTCTTGACACGCCTGATGTCAGCTGGAGGAACAGATGGCTCCATGGTTCATTTCAAACTGTTCACTCAGCCAAACAGCACAAATTGCATTAATTGCCTCACAGTACGAGCAGAGAACGGAGCACTTCGCGTGTTCTAGCCGTGAATCACTGAGACTTCTCATCATTATTCGCATTTGACAGGTCAGTCAGGAACGTATCCGCGTGCTGGGAGGGGTGGGGGTAGAGGGAGCACAGCACAAGAAAATGCCTGAGCTGAGCACTCTGCAGGTAACAGAAGATCCCCAAGAGCTGATTTGGCCTTCAACTTTTGCCTTGGCAGTAAAATGGTTTCCTCAGCACAGTGCCACTTTCTGAGGTATAATTTCTTAACACGAGAACGTACACAATAACGCACCTACTGACCGGCTCCAGGGAGCAGGAGGAGCAAGATCTGGTTACTGACCTTCTTCTCCGTGTCCACACTGAGACCAGGAACACCTCAAATGCACTGGAGGCACTTCTAGTCTACGCCTTGCTTTGCCCCTTCCTGTGGCAAAGGTAGCTTACACACCAGTGGAGGTCTTGGTAGGCCACCTACGAGAAAGCAGGTGTCCCAGAACCTCCCAGCCAGAGTACCTGGGGAGGGAAACCACAAGAAGGGACTGTCTGTGCCTGCCTTCAATGAGCCCCTGTGTCCAGGAACTGAAAAAACTGATGGAGCCAAAGAGTTTGAAACAAGTTACCCCAAATATCTCATTTTTTTATTTCTATAAGCTGGGAGCCTTGTATATATTTAATTTACTAGTACACGTGTGCATGAGCATCTGAAAAGTTCATGCAGAAGGTGAGTCCAGGCAAAGAGCTCTCCTTTAGGTTTGACTGCTCTAAACCTTGCCTAATAAAGTGATTTATTCGATGCTCTATATCCTGTTGAAAAATCCTGGCACCTTGCTCGTCATTTGCAAATGGAAGGTGTTGGCGTTTTGCCCACTGAAGACATTACATTTCTTTTGACCAAGGAAAAAAATTTGGCAAATTACCACATGAGACCAGAAGTTTAAGGACACAGCCTTCTAGCTAATATGATCACCGATGCTTCTCTGTTACCTACTGAATATATTTTCTTTATTTCAACAATGTTAGTAAAATACAATACTGGGAAAAGATTAACCTTAGCCTCCCACAGGCTGTTGAGATTTCTGCTGCAAAACTTATGGGCAAGTCCTGCTGCTCTTTCCTCCCCTCTGCTTTAGAGGGAGCAGAACCATGGTGGTTTTACCAGCGGGGGCAAAATTTCTGTACCACACCTATGTGCATTGTCAAATTCCGCTTGAGCCCCTCCTGCAGGAAATTGAAAGAAAAAGCAACAGCAATACACACAGAAAACCAGACCCCCCAGCTCTGCTGTAGCCCTCCCTAAATCACAAAGCGGCCTTAGGTCTGATTATTGTAAAGGGGTGACAGCTGAGGGGCGGTTCGTTTGCTCCAGCCCTGCTTGGCGCAGGTTCTGTCTGCACCCTCCTTCATAGCTCCCTCTGTGCTAACCTCAGATCCCACACGTTTCCAGAGGAGAGCGGACCTCCGCTGTTTTCCTCTCTTAAGCAGAAGTCAGCAGAAGGGAAAGGATACCTAGTTGTATCTGACTGAGGAAAAACCAGAAGTATCTGTTTATGTTTTTATAAGCTCTGCTTATGTGAAAGTTACTTCATACTATTAATCGCTTTGCCTCTCACAAAGTTTGGGGAAACAAACCTGGATCTAAGTTTGGTCCGCTCTCTGTCTATTCTGTTCCTCTAAAGGAGGTGCAGCAAAATTCCTAGAGTCAAGTCTTCTCACCCTGGGAAGCTGTGCTCTTGGTGCTCTGTACCTTGCTGCTTCGGTCACGCCGTCTTGCTCACTCTTTACTTACGCTGATGGCTGTTTCTGCACCACCAGAAACACCCCGTCCCCGGGCGCTCGCAGAACTACTGTGGGACCTCTTCTAGTGTGGGACCTCCCCACACTGTGGGACCTCTTCCAGTAACTAACAGAGACTTTCCCTGGTATATTTTCCCCCTCAAAAGTGGCTTGTGTGGTGCATTTAGGTGCTCAAATTTTGAGCACTATCATTTGGACTCCCTTCTTTGGAAACAGGACCTTACTGTGCTTCTGACATCTGCTTCAGTACTTCTCGTCCATGAGGACAAGGTGGCCTCCTCTGTGCCTACGGGCTCCCCGTCTCCCATGGACTAATTCCACCAAACATACCCATGCCCGCATTTAAGGTGAGCTGTTTCACAAAGCTCGTAAGCACTCCGACAGCTTCTGCACCGCAACGCAATCTCTGAATGATCTCTCCTTCCTTTGGACTCAAGCAAGCAGCCTCTGAAGTTACTGGAAAGCTTCCAGCTTGTCACAGGAATTAATTCAGACACTAATTTATTCCTTTGGGGCTTCTTCCTGGTTTAGCTGCATTTTATCAGCATTTGACTGCATTCCGCCCAACTCCGCTCACAATACCAACGCGGGAGAAGGGGCGTGAGAACTGAAGTACAAAGCAGCCTGAAAGATCTGGAACGGCAGGAGGAGGCGGTGTTCATTACCACTGGCTCTTCCCCTGCTCTGGGAGAGGGTAACAGGCAGCAGAGCAGCAGGAAGTCAAGCTACAGACCTGCAACCTCAACCGTTGTTTTTTCAGTTAATTTAATCATGTCCTTTAATGTAAAAGGGAAAGAGCGAGACCATGCTTAGGAGCAGATAATTTTAACTTTTAAGTCATAGTGCTGTGTTCAGTGATGTCTGAGAAACATGAATTGTCAGAAAACCTGGCTTATTCTCCAGCTACTCAAGTTTTCTGTCAGCACTGGCTGTGCCAGAGGAACCCACAAGGTTTCTTTTAAAAAAGGCACCCCCCGGCTGATCATCCGTTGCTTGATGCTCCAGTGGTCTTTTCTGGACAGGTCTACCATGTTGACCCCAGCCCCAAACAGCTGCAAGGCCACGTATGCTCCCCTCCCTTCAAATTCTTTCCCAGGCTAAAGGAGTGTTAATGAGGTGATTAAGCTGGACCTCAGTAAAGCCTTCGACACTGTCCCCCACAGCATTCTCCTAGAGAAGCTGGCAGCTCATGGCCTAGACAAGTGTACTCTGCGCTGGGTAAAAAACTGGCTGGGCGGCCAGGCCCAGAGAGTTGTGGTGAATGGAGCGAAGTCCAGTTGGTGGCTGGTCATGAGTGGTGTCCCCCAGGGCTC
>JAYKAV010003167.1:136450-254036 GCA_035582835.1 Phoebastria nigripes
AGCAGGCGAACCTCCATTTAACAACAAAATAAATAAAACAAGATAACTTGTGTGTGTCAAATTAAGAAAAAACAAAATCTGATTTCTGACATGAAACAGCTACCCATGAAAGAAAAGGATCAAATAAGTACCACTGCAAGAAGAGTAGTTCTTCATGCCTTTGGCACAGCATTACAAATTGTCATGCAGCATCATGGAGATTCAGACTGAAATACTTGGGTAATGGAAATGACTGGCACACAGAGTGTCTTTCTACAACCGAGTTGTGGAATTTTTTCCACGTGTTGGGTCTTCTGTTCCTCTCCCCCTCCSTTATGCCAGCATTTAAAGGAAGGCTTTGAGCTCATCTGTGAACTCACCTGCCCCACATAATTGAAGCAGTGTTTGTTGAAGACAGAGTTAATCTGGGGATCCTGAAGAGCGCTGAACAGCAGCGTCTGGCGGTAGTACTTGGACCAGTTATTGAGATTCAGCATTCGCACTCGGGAAAAGTCTACCCCGTGGGAATCCAGAGGCAGCAGGTTAATGTGCTTCATCAGGTGCTACACAGAGAGAGGAAACACATCGCTACTGACTGACATCCCTGCATCCAGACTGCAAGAGCCTCAACTGCAGCGAGAAAGTGGGCAGGGACGAGCAAGACAGCACAGAATATAAAACAGTAGTGATCTCCCAAGACACGACTGTCTGGAATTTATTGACCAGAGCAAGAGTAATTTACTTGAATTCCCGCCACAGAACTGAAAGCTACCATCTCTTTAGTCATCAGTAACAGTAACCTTTGCTTCCAATTTTCTCCCACGGGGCAAGTATAATGGATTTGTTTGTTTGTATTAAAGTCAATGAACTGGCCCAAGGTTTCTGAGCTCAAAAAAGCCCAAGTGCAGTTTCCCACTGCATTCAGGGAGAGTTTGGGTGCAAGTGAAGAAATTCACTTCATTCTGGCCTCAGTGAACGATGCCTAGGACTGGCATCGCTGCCGCTGCACGGCAGGCAGTCGCACCCAAAGGAAAAAGCAGGAAACAGGCTCCAGGACTCATTCCTGGGATATCATGTAGGCTGATGTGCCTTTCCTGGGACTCCCCAGGAAACAAGACACATTCTGGGCTCATTCAAAATGTACAGTAACATGATGCCGTCGAAATGCACGGCCCAGGTACCTCAAAGGTGTTTCTATGGGGAAAAACCCCCAACCTTTCAACCTTGAAAACTTTTATTAACCAAAAGGCAAAAAGCATGGGTACTACTGCATAGTAGCCACAATCCCAGAGCAGTATTTTCACTACACCTACAAGAAAATTTTCTTACTGTTTAACTTTGGACATGACTAATGCTTAGTATCTCTACAGTCAGTGGAGACAAGCACCAGCTCCTATTGCTTTCTGGAGGAACCTGAATTAGGTTGTACAGATTCCTCACACGTCTGCAATCTGACTGAGACACTGGGCAGTCAGACAGCTGGCATATTTTCTCCAGATGTGATTAAAGGCATCATCGTTATCTCACCCTGCAAGATAATTAAAACTGTCCAAAAAACTCTCTGATGACATATGCCACTAAAGCACCAAATACTAAGAATTATAGAGAACAGGTGCTGAATACTACCAAAATCTGTAGAAAGAATATTCTTAGTATAAGGAAAATATCAGGGTGGAGGGAGAAGAAGGAACAAGCATACGTGTCTGGAATCAAGTCAGTAAAAAAATAGCAATACTGTTCACTGCCAAAACTAAGTTATATCAGACTAACAAGACACAGTGCAACACAAAAATGAATACATACGGAAAACGCACCAGAACATGTTCCCAATTCTGCATCAGGTAAATATCTGCTTGATCAATTATGAGAATTTCTACTGATGATAGAAAATCAAAATCTCTCTTCTTCTCCCCCTCTGCGCCAATTATAGTCCTCATACCCAGGGGAGAGGCAATGATGATATCCGATGAGTAAAATGGTGCATATAGTCTCATACTCTTTTGAAGAATCGCAACCCCTGTCCGACAACAACCAACAGCAATTTCTTAGTTAAGGTCAATTATCAACCATTTTCTTCCAGCAGGCTGTGTAACAGTACCTCCCTACATTTCCTTTCCCTTAACACGTACTAATGGTTACAGCTGGACAAAACCAATCTGTCTGAAACTCTTCTTTCCCTGAGAAGTGCTTACCCACCCCACCCCCATTTGACAAGCATTTGGCAGATTTTCATGAAGTTCGGCAAACTCTTTCAGTACTACTTTTTTCCAGATTTTTCATCGCCTGGACAACATTTTTTAACTGAAACACATTTTTTGTGATTTTCTGCTAAAAAGGGGGATGAGGGGGCTGAAGAACTTAAGGGGGGGAAGAAGAAGAAGAAGAAAAAAAAAAAAAAAAAAAAAGCAGAAATGATTAACTACTCCTTTCTCCCTAAATCCTAGACTTTGGTCTCTGCCATTAGGTACTATAGTAACTGTTACCTTAATCTGTCATGAAAGATTCAGTGTGGACCTCTTGACTATAAACTGCCTTTATTCACAAGGCCACAAGAGTTGCTACTAAATCGCAAAGGAAAAGGTTCTTCACGTTACGAAGACTGAAAGCATCACCAGTCTTGCACCTTCCCTGGCATTGCTTCTCACACCGCATGTTGCGGCGTACATTGCTGAACTAGCTCATGCATCACCTCTCACGTTAAAGAAAGGAAAAGGAAGGAATCAAAGGAGTTTGTTACCTGTGTTATAACTACATGGCAACATTGCTAGAACCCACAGTTTTCTGATCTTAAAAATCCAGGTAGTCCGGACCATATTCAAACCACCCACTACAGTCTGCCCAACAAAGGTGTCTCTTCAACTCCTCTCCTGCTCTGTGTGAAGCCAGCTATCATGGGCACAGCTGAAGGCACTTGCAAGAATTTCACACAGACCGCAATAGGGACCCCTCCCGCTATCTATTTTAACCCAGTGATAAAAATGGGAAAAAAAAAGAAAGGCACAATTGGTTGAATTTCCAGGAAGAAGATATCACTTGTCACAGCATATACACAGTTTAACAACATCAAGTCTTTTTTCTGTTTAAAAATGTGAAAGGGTGGTTTTAGTAAGGCATGACAAATGTGCTTTAAATTAGATCTTTGTGCAGAAGTAACAGGGTGTGAGGCACAGTAAGAAAGAATAATTATTCTGCTTCTATGATTTGCTTCTGCAAGTAACAGCACTGAAAGTTTCTTCAAGCATTTCTTCACACCTAGTAAGTGGATCAAGCAGACTGTGGTATGGGAGAGGACCAAAAGGAAAATTATGATGCTACTGAAAGTAAGATGCTCTCAGCCAGAGATATTCACTGGGGAAGGAAGAAAGACTGAGTGGGACCTGCTTGCATCTTCCACTGTATCATTAAGTCTCTTGGGATGCCAATTTATCTTTCATGGGGCAATAATTTCGAAAGCCTCTGATCTGTCAAGTTAAGTTAGAAAAACTGCCTACTCATCACGGCAGCTCCAGGAACCAAGCCACTGGCTAATTCTCTGCATAATGAGTTACTAAACCAGCATGAGATTACAATATTATGAAATAGTCTCAAATTTGCTGCTTGTCCAACAGTTCTACTTGCTGGCCACCCCTTTGCTTTCAGAAAAACTGTGGGCAGCACAGGAGAAAACTGCTTTGCTCAGTACCAAGCTTTAATTTTGTTCCAACCATTACTGATTACAAGAGACATAGTGAATAGGCTGATTAAACCCAGAAGATTTTTTTTTAATAACATGAAAGACTTTGCTGCATAATCAAGACTATCCTCTTTAAAATGAGGTGTGGGCAGTTCTGTTACAATAAAGCAATCATTGCATTTTAAGTGATTCTGAACTTAATGTGAAAATCATTACTTCTGATTTTCTCTTCAACTTCTGGCAAGGCAAGAAAGATTTCAGAAAAATCCAAGTTGCCAGTGCAAAACCAGCATGAATACCACAGAGCCTAGAGTCTCACCAGAACTTCCAGCCCTGATGGCTGCTAGACATTTAGGAAGAACTAGTTACTTCTCAGTTCTTTACAAGCTAGAAATCATCTGTTTAGTAGGTCATTACCAATTCTGAAGTGGTCGTCAATGTTGCCAGCAAAGACGGCTTCATAATCTTCAGGTCTTTTCAGGTTGGGGGGCTTCTCTTCTGGGTCAGAGCCAAACTCCCCTTTGAAGCGCTTTTTATTACTTACATCTATTTTCCTTTTGTCATTCACTTCAAGAAGACTGATGAAAATATGCACAATTCGCAAAGCACATTCCCTGAAGGGCACTATCATCAGTACCTGCATAGATCAACAGTTACAACAGAACAACCCATAAAATATGAACACTCATAGTTAACTCTATGCTAAGTAATTTTTTTGACTTGGATCTGCCCCCAGATTGTTGGGGCATCCCGACAATCAAAAGAAAACAATTCTGACACACAGCAAGGAGGGAGGATGCGCTGGGACACAGCGTGCTYGTGAACGGGTACTGGCCACCAGCTCAGTTTGGTTCCCCATCTCACACCCAGGGTACCATTACAAGGGAACTGAAAACTAAGCACATTCTCCTGTTCTCCCTACCCCCCAAGCAAGCAAGAGCTCCCACGATACACAGACAGGGTCAACGGCTGGCTCCTGGATGGGTGGCAATAGCCTCTGCACAGCACTGAAATATAAATATCCAACTGGGGAGTCAACACAGAAACCAAAGGCATTTGCCAGATGTGCAGCAAACACCAAAACTCAACTTTGGAACTGTTCAACAGGTAGTTGGCACCACCAGTGACAGGCTAGCCCTAGCTGAATCCACTTGGTTATCAACTAGAGGATGCTGTGAATCCAGGGAGYCTTGGTTTGAGGCCCGCTCCACCAACTATGACAGGTGGCCTTGACGATGGGACTGGGATTCCCTGAGGTCTCCCAGGTACAGGAAGATCCTTCCATGCAGGCAAGTCCTTACAAGTGCCTAAGGACAAAAAAATTTTCTGGGACATCCCACGTTGGGTGACAGCCCACACTACCTGCACTAACACTGAAGATCAATATGGAGGCACCTTTCTGTACTAGAAGATTTAGAAATGGAAGGAGGAAAAGGTGACATGTCAGTCTGTAGCGATAGGGGGACAAAGAAAAAGAGAAGTCAAACTCATGGCTCAGCACAGAAACAGGCTGAGCTGTTTCTGACAACCCTGTGCTCACTGCTTCTCACAGGGTATTTCCTGGGGCCACGGCAGGCAACTTCCAGGCACGATAAAGGGATGTGGAAAGGCACAGCCCAGGAACATGTCGCCTGAGAGAGCAGCAACAGAAATACTGCTGGATAATCTACCAGGATGTTTATACAGCCTGACCAGACAGCCAGGGTGGGGATGGGGGAGTCACATTAACGAAGCTCTCTTACCTTAGGTCTAGTGAGCCCCTGATCCCTGTAGTCATCATTGTCAGTCCCTGGCTTTTGGTCTCTTCGTCTGGCATTGTTGCTGAGCACCTGGGCGTTTGCCTTCAGAACATGGTTCAAGGCATGCAAGCAGTAAGCATGCCGGATTTCTTCTCCATTTGTTAAAGCATTTCTTTCTGGATAGAACAAGTCCCGGTATGTATTCATGATACAGAAGAGCTCTCTTTGTAATGGGGTAAAAGAGGGATCGCTTGGTTTGTTGACTGAGGACAGAAATTGTTTATTCACTTTTGGCCAAGTGGATTCTAAAGGCTTGTGAAGATAGAGCTGTTTCACATCAACTTCTTTGTCTGCTTTCAAAGTTTTATGTTTCTCCAAAGTGGAAGAAAAAGTTAGTTGGCCCAGCCTTGGCCACTGAAAAACAAAACAAAACAAAACACCACCAAACAAAAGAGGAGTCATATGTACCAAACTTAGTACACTTAAAAGCACACCACCACAGCTGGCAGTTTAATCAAGTTCATGAAATTTGAGAAATATCTTYTCATAATACAAGTTGAAACCTTTTTTCCCCAATATGCAATCTCTTCCTTAGAGTCTACCAGGGTAAATAACAATAAACTTGAGCTCAGTAGATCTGAATGTATTCTGCAGTGATGTGTCTGTAACTGTCCTCATTTTACAGATGAGAAAACCAAGGAAGAGGAAGGATGTCATTTCTGCCTAACCCATCCAGCAAATCAGTGGCAGAAACCAGGGACAAGATGAGAACCCTGGAGTCCGACTACGCTTATAGACCAGCCGCGCTGAGGTATGTACTTTGTTTAAAGATTAAAACAAAACCCCATTAGGGACTAAACCCAGAAGTTGTGAATCAGTTGCTAAATGCAATCTTGTTGGGAGTCTGTCTGATTTTGAGGGCAAAAGCTATCAGTGTAGTAGGGGAAAACTCTAAACTTGAAGCCTTCTGCTATGCAAGTTGTCCCTATCTATCTCCATAAAGTAGCTACACCAAGTTAAGCAAAGATGTATCATGCATTGCTTCAGGTGGCACTGGTATTTTTGGCCAACATATTCCAAAAAAGAAAAAAATAAAATAAAATTTAAAAAAATCACAGCTTTCTCTCTGACTGACTAACCATTGGATATCTTCCAATGAATGTCACCCAGCATATGGCTGACCAGAATGCAAGGCAACCCTCCAAAACAAAATCAGATGTGAAAAAGTTAGGAAGCAAAGGTTTGTCTAAAAATGAATATTTTGAAAACCAATAGTCTCTCTCAAGCAATGAGATGGTTTTCAGGTACTGTGATTCACCTATTATTTCCAATGTTAACAATGTAAGTATTAAATTCCCCTTTACTGGCTTGTAAATGTGTACAGAGATACAGCCATCTTGAAGCACGAACGTGAAAGTGCACCACAAGTACTTTTAAGACTGTACATGGTCACCTCACAAGTTCAGTTGCAGAGCACATCCCTGGCATTGTGCTGTTACCACTCAGAAACCAGTCCTGTTTCTACCCGGTGTCAAGAGTACTAAACCTGTGGTTTTGGGACTACAGATCAAACTCTAAAGCTATGTTTTTCAGATGGGTCGCCATATGCCTACTTAACAGCAGACTTTAGATTTCAACTCTCGCTCAGCACTAAGTGAAGAAGAAAACACTTCAGCAACAACACAGTGACAAAATCTTGACAATTCCAGTGCCAACAGCTAATAGTAACAATTATGAATCTACTTCACTTGTATAGAAAAAGAGTTCTTTTAATCCAGGCATCTTTAAGAACTGGATGGCTACAGAACACTGTTACCTTGCTTTGACTTGAAGTTTTAAGAAGTGTGGACATTTTTTCTACTTCTTTTTCTTCAAGTTCTTTGTCCATGTGCTGTTTAAATGGATCTATTTATAATAAAAACAAAAAAATATCCTGAGAACTATTGTGGCTAATACTGGAATCAAGTTTCAGAGTGGATTTGCAAATGACACCAACAGTTTCCATGCTGGCCAACACCACAGTTAAAACTAGTTATTTCAAAGCTCTTGGAGATGAGAGAAAAAATGTCAAATTCTCTCTACAAGAACAGAGAGAACAGATTTGACAGATTGCTTTAAAAAAAGAAAAAGAAGCACTTATGGAAGTACTAGAACTTTCAATCACAAAACAAATGTTGGACAGGAAAGCAATATGTAGTAGAAAACACTGTGGCAGTTTTCTGCCTTAAGCTCTGACACATCCATCCCTTGCAGGTGAAATAGGCTGTCAGTAGTAAAGACCCAAGTGAACTTACTGCCCTTCTTAATTTATAAACAGCTCTGCCAAGGGCTTTGCATCTTTGGCCAGTGATATGAATACAGTTTGTGATAACGCAGAGAAAGATTAGGCGGGTTAGGGGGAAGGGAGGCAAAAATTGCCTGAAGTGAGCAAGAGTCTGATTTATCTAATCAGCATTTCTTTTTGGAAAGGAAAGGAGAAGCAAGGAACTGTAAAATCATATTATATTCAAAGACACTGGCATGCACAAGTCACGTGCAAAGCTTATTTTGAAAACCAAGCTCTCTACACTGCTTGCAGCACAGCAGCACTCACTGCATAAAAAAAAATTAATTAGAGAACACTAGTGCTTGCCAAAGGATATCTAGCCCACATACAAGTTATCCAGGCAAAAGTCAAGACATATGCTAATTATGACACTGTTGAGAATCTCCTCCCAGCAGCGCAAATGAACAGGATACCATTTAGCTGTAATGCAGGTTCTCTCTTCAGTTGAGTTTTACTGATTCCAGCATTTGTCAGAGAAAGTAGAGGGAATAAGGTGAAGCATTTTCAGGAATTCTAGTGGACCAGAGTAGAAATCCATCCCCTTTCTGCTATTGTAGGTGACTCATTTTCTGTAATAGATTATAAAGCCACTTCCAAGCTACAGGAACCCACTGAAAAGTAGTGCATCATTTATAGGTTGAACGAAGCTGTTGGGATACTTAGCATGCAGTTGGAGAGCTATGGTTCTCATTAAAATGCAATGCCAACAGCCTAAGCAATATTCTCATGGTAACAAGAATGAGCTGTTTYTTCTATCACATGGCCCTTTGATGCTTCCACACATTTCATGTATCAGCTAGGCTGCCTCCCAGATCTAGTGTCAGCTGCTGCTCCAAGATGACAAGCCAGCATCACTAGGGATGCTACAAACATATTTCTCTCTCTCAAACTATGCCATCTGATATTAAAACCACAGAGCATGAAATACGAATAGAAGCTCTGCAAGTGCCAATGTGTGGCATATCACTGAACGATCACACACCCGTGCACACAGTTATTTGTATTACACATGGTGGGACGACTCCAACACTGAAGCTCAGATTGCACCCATCAGCGCACTGCGGCGTTGAGATTCTGGGCTACACCCTTAGAAGATACCACACAGATGCTCCACTGATGCCTCATGCCTTCCTGATCCTGGTGCAGTCAGACTCCTCCGTATAACCTTCAAAATTCAGAGAGCCCTGAGCATTTGTCTAAATTACTGTGGCTGCCCCAAGCTTCCCAGAATCTCACCGCTAACTCCACTGAGTTGTGAAGGATGCCCTCACAGGTCAGCTTTGTGACTACCTCCTGTGCTGTCTGTGCCAAGAATATCTGCCACAGTCAAGTGCGGGCTTGCAGGGCCCTTCATATTACACTACCTTTTTAAACTACTATTAAAGCAACAGAACAAGATAACCCCCTCCACGCACATTTCTAGTTCCTGATATTTCAAGCTTTATCGGTCATAACAGAAACTACGCACAAATCCCAGTCCACAGGGCCTACAGAAAACAAATGGTTCAGCAACACGCCTGCATTAGTGTTAAGCGTCCCTTATGTAACCAGCTCACATGTGGGCAATACAATGAATAATGTAGCGGAAGAACTCAGAAGCTATATAGCGTATCATTAGGGCGTTTGATAATTTACACATTTATGGATACTCCTCTAGAGGCAGATCACTAAACACAAACATACTGTGTTTTACCTTCTGAAAAGGCTTGTGAAGAATTGCTGTCTCTCTTATCTGCATTGCAATCTCCGATCTCCTCTTCCATGAAATTGGTTTCCAAGCTAAATTCAGATTCATGTTTCACATCAGTAAACTCCTCAATTACTCCACGGCTTGGGTCACAAGAGGTATCTGCGCCATCAGCCTGCTCTGGGCCAAGCGTCTGCTCTGCTGTGTCTGTAGCTGTAACTTGTTAGAGAGAGAAATGGGTTATATTCTCCTGGAAAAGTTACTGTCTATAGCTACCTCTTGCTGGCTAGGTTGTTCCCTTTGAGTTACCAATTCTTTTCCTTTCAATACTCTTTCCAAAAAGATAAAAGCGGGCTTTGTATTCTACAGTAAAGACGACTTTTGGCTAGCATGCCATATGTTACATAACATACAATGTGTGTTTCCCCAGAGAAAATTAAAGAAATAACCTATCCGGGGAATGTAAGTTTTAGTTTCCAAAGACCCCAGATAACTGAAACTAATAAAAAGTTGACTCCCCTCTCTCAGAACTTCTCTGCGGACTTCATGAATGAGGATGCCTCGTCATAAAGGAGAGGAGGTTTCCTTCCAGTTTACATATTCTTTCCTCTGCCACGAGGCAAACCTTTCCCTCCTCTCGGTGGCAGCAGCCAAGCCAGATGCTGCGTAAGAGAACAGCTTGCGTCTCCCATGAGTGGGTGAGAACCCCTGGTATGCTGCTCCATGTGGATTTCCTCTGTGCTGCCGCACAAACAACATCTGAGGAAGCAGCAACAGGCTGTCTGCCGGAAAATGAGCACAGCTACCCCCTCCCCTGCTAAATCCTTCGGCA
Organism: Phoebastria nigripes; assembly: GCA_035582835.1. Classification (NCBI taxonomy): domain Eukaryota; kingdom Metazoa; phylum Chordata; class Aves; order Procellariiformes; family Diomedeidae; genus Phoebastria; species Phoebastria nigripes. The sequence continues at coordinate 146,687 of JAYKAV010003167.1, forward strand.
GCTGCTGCTCCCACCCACACAGAGGCAATGGCGCAACAAAGTCTCCAAGCCAGAAGAGCACCCAGCCAACAAGCCAGTCTACACCAGGATCCTGGCTAAAAATATACGTTATTCGAACTTTCTAACTGAAACAACATTTACTACAGCATGGGAGAAGACAAACTACCTTCTTCCTGGTCTGGTACATCATTCTTATCTTCTTCACTGCCATGTGCTTCTCCCGTCTCCTGGGACCCTTCGCTGTCCGTTTCTGTCTCACTTTCCCCAGCTTCTTCTGATTCACTTTCATCTTCCTCTTCCTCACTCTCAGACTCAGGAGAGGTCTTCAAGGTAGCCAGGAGCTTATGATACACAGAGACCTGTTCCACTTCAGTCTCCGAATCGCTTTCTGCACTCGATTTATCAGAATTCTCAGACTGGAAGGGAAAACAGGAGTGTAACAGCAACAACAGTAACACTCCATTAAATAGAGAGCAGGCAAATACCCTCACCTCTAGTTCCCATGTTATGTTTTCCCTCTCCCATCCCACGCTTATGCAGATGCAATGGAATTTTTCAAAAATGACCATTTTATGCAAATAGTTATGCTGGACACCTCCATCTAGATTTTGAAAGCATCTTGGCAGACTTAGGCTGAAGTGCCTCGTTCTGCACTGATTTGACTTAGAGCATCACAAAATTTGGTTCTTTCAGTCTCAGCCGAGTGAGGACATTTGATCTCCTCAGACAAGGCATTTACTGAACTGGCACTGGATTTTCTTAAGAAAACCACACACAGAGCAAAAATTGTAGAAGGGCACACATACAAGGGAGAGAGCACACTGAAAATGCTTCTGGCTTTCAAGAAGGTAAGCGAAATAGCTGTCAGTTGACAATAGCCCACCAGGGAGTGGGTCAGGTTTGGCTCAGCTGCAAAGCTCTGAGCTTCAAACAAGCCAGACTCGGAGCCAGTTCTGTCCTGGGCTCACACAAACCAGCGACAGTGTGCCAGGTTATAGCCAAAATCATAGTGAAAACAGGAGTATAAGCACAGCACCATTTAATTATTTTTTAGCTCCTTTCAGCCCAAAGACGAAAACTCAGTAAATATGATATTAATGCACAAATGCTAAAGGAAACAATGAACCAGAATAATTAATTTTTCCTCACTGAAACTTTGAAGTCTTTTATTAATCTGATGATAAAGGAGGTTAACAAATCCTGACTGAAGGAAAAGTAAAGCACTGGCAATCTGAGGAAGAGGAATGAGCATTGACATATTTCTTTGTTCAACAGAKAATGAAACATCTCCTAGCTCGTGCAACACTAAGTTTATTAACATTATTAAAACAAGTTAAAGCATGATTTACTTTTCACTGTGACTAGGTAATATGCAAAAAACCCAAGAGCAGCTATGTTATTTCCTGCTGCTTCTGCCCTCTCATGGTATTACAGTTTTGAGTTAGACACCGCAGAGAACAATTCAGAGCCATACAAAAATCACATTCATTTTTTTCCTCCTAAACGCAGGTCTTCTAAAGGGAACAACTTAATCAGTCTGAATAACTTAGTAACGTGAAACGCTAAGTGTTTCACTTCACTGAACTACACAAAAAATGAAAGTAAGGAAGAAATAAAAGTATATTACCAGTTCACAGATTTGAGTTGCTTCTGGTCTTCCAGAAACCCTGAAAAGAAAGCAGTGAAATACCTTACTCCGTCAATGATGTTACACACAGGATGAGAGATGAGGGAGAGAAGGAATTGATGAGTTACACAAGTCTTAGAGAAGTTAAAAAGAAAGCTTAAAACCAAAGCATCACACAATTCTCCCTAAGAAAACAGACTCAGCACTTACCCTGAGAGGTTACCCCCTCAGGCGATGCTACACTCCATATATGAAGCCTAAGCGCTCAAGCGTTATAACCGATCAAGTGAAATGTTTTAAAGCAGAATCTGGCTTTAACGAGAAGACGAGGTGTTAAAAGGAATCATCTAACTACAAGGGTAGTTTGTACAACAAAGTTAACCAGAGCAAGAGCCTACCTATTGACCTATGAAGTCGGGAAAAACAGCATTAATTAACCAGTGTTGGGACTGCAATTCTCCAAACAAGACACTGTACAAGCTGGGCTTAAACTAACCTCAACTCTTTCAAAAAGATGCAGAGCCTCGAGTGGGACAGAGCGTCACTGCACAGGGTGAGACACAGGAGAGGCTCCCCGCCAGGCCAGGACTCTGCCTTCCATCCCAAGCGACAGGCGCCGGGAGGATCCCAGGGTACGCACAAATAACAGACCTTAACGCTATCTGCCTGCTACCAAAGGCGAAGAGTGTTAAACTGAAGGGGTGACCTGAGAGTGTCTTCCTCGCAGGCTTCTAAGACTTTACAGCAGCACCAAATCACACAGCAGCTGGACTAAGCGGCCCGTTCCTCGCAAGTTTACGCGGGGGTCCAAAAGTACGGTACCCTTTTTGACAGACGGGCATCCTGCCGAGGAAGCCACGGTTCTTGTCACACAAGATCTTCAGTGCTGCGCTTTCGCAGCCTTGGCGAGATCAGGAAGGGGCGTGGAACGAGCAGTGGGAAAGCTGGAGCCCTGACAAGCCACGGGCCTGACCCTGCGTCAAAAGAGGAGCCCAGCGCACGCTCCTCCGCTCCGCCGGCCAGCCTCCGGGCTGCCCAGCAAGACTTCACGACGTTTACTGCCCGCAAATCCGAGCCCAGGTTCTCCTTCGCCTTTCGAGGTTTCAAGCTCACGGGCGGCAGTGCCAGATGCCGACGCAGCTCCTCGCCTTCCCTCGGGAGCCCGGGGAAAGTGTGCGAGGGAGCAGTCGCTGCCCAGGCCGGCCTCGGGCTGAGCGGGGCTATCGGGGCCTGCAGCCCCAGGGCAGCCGGTCCCGCGGCTCCCACGGCCGCCCAGCGCCCACAGTCCCCGCGGGAAAGGAGCGGCCCAGCGCGGGTCAGCCCACCCCGCGGGAAAGCCCCGGCCGGCCGAGGGCATCGGGGCTCCCGCATGCTGCGCCCGGCGGCTCCCGCTCGCCCACCCCRGCACTCACTTGTCGTAGAAAGGGTGCTCCTCCCCGAACTCCCTCAGGTGCTTCTTCTGCTTCTTGCTCAGGCCGCGCAGCAGCTCCCGCCCGCCCCGCCGCTTCCCCATGCCGGCCCCGGCGCCCACCCACGTGGGGCGCCCCACCGCGCTTTACGGCACGCTCGTAGCGCGCCGCTGTCGCGCTGCCGCACGGCGGGGCCGGGCCGGGCCGGGCGGGGCTCCGCAAGCCCGGCGGTGGGCGGTGCCCGGCGCCGCCCGGTGATGGCGGGGGAGGGCGTCTCGCCTTCGGCGGTTGGTTTAAGCCGCGTCTGGGGAAGGAGAGGCCGCGGCCGCGGGCGAGCTCCGCGGGCAGGGGCCGGCGCTTGGCAGAGGAGGTGGAAGCGTCCCGTGAGGGGGGTAGGGCGGGCGTTTATGCCTGCGAGCCTCCCCGGGGAAGACAAAATGCCGGCAGGGATTACTTGTCCCACACMGTTTTCGAAACAGCGTCCCGAAAATGCACTGCGTGACCGAGACCTTCGTGCGGGCTGTTACGCGTTTCCGCCGCAGTCGAACGTCACGTTGACTTTGCGATCACCGAAAGCTGCAGATCGGCGTGTTCTCGGCAAACTGGGCATCTCAAATACGCCCCGCTGCCGCCCTTCCTCCTCCAGGGGGTCCCTCTGCGAGGCCCGAGAGCAGTCCCAGCCACGGTTCGGGCTGCCTTGGCCTCTCTCTAATCCCCCCAAGACGAAGGAGCGGTGAGTGTAGTCCCACCGCAGACCTGCTGCTTCTCCCTTTGCACCGCATTCACTGCAACTTGAAGCTATTGTATATTGCTAGCATAGTATTTTTCCCGTGTACATTTGGGGATACGGTTAGGCAAGCGCAGGGCACCTGCACAAGCCAGGACTCTGCCTGAGGGCTCCCATTTCTGCTCTGGAAACGGTCATTAAGAGGAAGCTCTGAGCTTTAGTCACATGAAGAAAAATTTTTAAATTCTTGCAGCAACGTAGACTAATGCAACATGACTTCTGATCTCTGTTTAGAGAGAGAAGCAGTAATAACCTAAATGCAATCTAACCTACCTAAGAGACTGACCCTCTGCATACGAAGGGGAATGCTGCAAACGGCATATTCACGTAGACACCACTTGAGCTACAGCATCTTCCCGACCTGACCTATGATCTGCAGTGCTTTGCTAAAAGCTACATGTTTTCTGGGAAAACCTCTACCATAAGGCTAGAGGAGGAGGAAGAAGAGGCCCAACAGAAGTCTTTAATGTTCAGACTGCTTTAATCTAAAAGGTAACATCAAAAGCTCCAAATGAAATCACACTAAATTCTGGATCTTGTAACATCTTACTGCTGAATCTTACCGAACGCTGCTGTTAAGGGTGAAGTTTAATGCTTTAGCGTGCACAAAGATATACAATTCCCCAGAAACCACCTTACATTATGCCAAATAAGAAACTAAATTCAAACTCTACTCTTTCCTTTAATGTTCTTTATATTCCTTATATCCCCGTGTTTCTGTACAACCTAGCAGAAACTCCTCTAATGTTGAGTACAGAGGGGCTGTAAATGGGGTTGCGATGCAGGACTCTGCAGTCTACTGCTGCTTTCCCTCTTGTAAAGTATGCACAATAGACTCCAGTTTGTCTCCTGGAGAAAAGAGTACCAGAACTAAGTAAAAGCAAGGTAATTCCAAACAGGATGGAGGCACGGAATATTTTGGGGAAAAATGTTTTAGCAGCTGGTGATGTAGCTTCTAGGTACTCTGTCTTGACTTGAGGGCATCTATGGATTTGGCTGAAGCAAATAAGCACATTAACTGCACTACAGTTACACAGGAGCCTCCAGGAGTTCCTCCTGTGTGTTGTTAATACCACTGTCTGCCCGTTCAATAAAACCAGCAAAGTTGACTGACTTTACAGAGAAACCCTTCTGGTGTGGAGGAAGTTGTCTTAGTCCAGGTCATTCTGCTGGCCTGGTTTACTGAGTAGCCCCCCAGCAGATACATGTTAGCCGTAGTCAGCCGTGGACCAGCAGCAGGAATTTCCTTAGCAGGCTCTGTCAAAGCCAACACATTGTATAACACCACTGACTAAAATAAACTATTTCTGACTACTAGGTTTTTTTTGTGGAATTGGCAGCCATGCTCTGTAAGAGGACAAATATTGCCAATCAATCCTACCTCTGTCAGAAGTGTGAAAAAGGAGGCTTACTTTTACGTTGCAGTAATTGTTTCTTACTGACTTCTACAACTTGGCATTGGGAGACAGCAGGAAGAGCAGGAGTCTTTGTTCAGAATGACAACCATGAGGGCTCAGGAGCTTTGTGGGGACTAAACTTAGGCACAACTGCTAAGGTAGTGAACAGCTGGAAGCCTGTGCATTCATATACATGTTAAAACAAAAACAAAAAGGGGAAGTTACAGGAACTTGGCAGTAGTGGTAGTAAGGATATAGCTTGGATTTAAGTGTTGTTTGTACACTCTTGCAAAAATTCTGTCTATGATAATATTTCACACTACTTAGTTGAGTTTTGTTCTTTTAATGTTGCCTTATGAATTAAAAATGCATTAATCTTGTTCTTTTGTGATGCTCTGAATGCCAGCACTTGCTTCTGTGATCATTTATTCACACTTCTTTTGACAATAACGGGGAAGTTTTTCTACCAGTTTACAAGATTTGGGCCTGTAGCTTAGTATCTACTGTCACCACATTTTCCTTCATCCTGACTTCAATTTAACCCTTGAAATCAACTGTACTCCTGGGACTGCTGCCCCCTTTCTGCTTGACTCCTTCCTCCCTCCTCCCCACACCTTGTGTGAGAAGGATCCTGCTTGGGTAGCATTTGGTGTTTAGGATTAAACTGTTTGTGAACTACTTAAAACATTTACAGACGTGCTCCCCAGGATATTAACACCTCAGCTTCCCTGTGGTGAGGCACAGGCAGTAAAGCAGCACTGACCTTGATATCCCATGGAACCGGAGAGCACGTAGCCACCCAGTGTGGTATGATAATCCTTTTCTTAAATTAGCKCTCTCTTCCTCAGAGAACATGTAGCAACAACAACAACAACAAATTTTTTAATGTTGCCAACTTACAGGCCAGATGCAACACATTTTTCCTAAGGCAGTCAAGAGGAGGAGGATGTAATGGAAGTCCTTTCTGTTTGGTATCAGGGGCCATATGAGTAACAGCTACAGGTCAACCTCTGCAATCTGTGTTGAAGTGTTTCTTCCACATTAGACAACTGCAGGCATGCTAACATAGGGGCTCGGTAACATACCTGGCAGGCTCGGGCCGTGCTTAGCACCGTGACACAGGCTTGTACGGATGGGCCTGCGTTAAGGCAGTGTTTTCGCCTGAGAGCGGGAGCTGCACAGGAGGAATGCCATCCGGGGGGCACCAGCAGAGCCACCTCAGGTCGGTGGGCCCGAGCCCATAGCCGTGACCCAGGTCASTCTTGTCAGCAGTCAGAGCTCTACACCGGGCTGGCTGCCACCCGCCGGCACCTCAGCAGCGGGAGTGCATGTAACCCGGGCAGGCAGCTCAGCTGTTGGGTGCCGACACCCTTTTTCCGGGCCGCTTCCCTTTCCTCGCAGCCAGAGGCAGGCAGGTGGGTGCACACAGGGCCTGCCTGGCGTTCTCGAAGTCAGCCCCGCAGGTGGGAGCAGCAGGTCAGTAGTCAGAGGGCCCTCGCCTCTGCCGGTAATGGTGGGGGGACTGCCCGCCGCCCGTGCTGGGCCCTTGGCAGTGGCGCCCGGGTGGCCCGGGGCTTTACAGCCTGAACAAGCAGTGGGGAAAGGAAAACGCAGCGGGGAGTGCTGAACCTGGTTCCCCGGAGGCTCTCTCCACAGCTTTTCCACAACTCTGTTCTAAAGGAAACACAATTGCTAATCACTCCCTTGAATTACAAATTTTAAACCAAGTTGCTAGCTGAACTTGCATTTCTGAAGGGAAATCACATAACTTAGACTAGAGCTTCTAGTTGCTAGCATGATAACATATCACCAGCAATATTCTTTTTACAGATTTCCTATGCACCAGCATCTTTGATTCAGGCAATAATATTGGAAAGAAAACCAAGGCAAAAATCTTGAATTATTTGTAATCTGTTCTGCTGACCCAATTCTGTCAGCAGCCACGATTAAACCCTGTCAGCAGAAGTCTGCTGCTGCTACCTGTGTATCTTCAGCACTTTTATCTACATGACACGTTCCAGAGACACATGGATTATAAAAGCCGTTTCCTTTATTTTAGAGAACTCTGCTAATCTAAACATAATGGGTTGCGCATTGCTAGCTTACTGCCTTCATTCTTTTGTCTCATTTCATTTATCAGCGCAGCAACCCACTTTCATGCTTTTCTCCATCCCTGCTTTTCTACTTCTACTTTTGCCTTTTCCCTTGTGAGATGCCACTTTTTTCATTTTAGTGTATGTTTTTAATTGGAATAAATGTATTGATCACACTCTTTTCCCATCCAAATGCACAAATGGAGAGCTAAACTTGCAATCATTTTGCCATAAGTTACTTAGGCAGTGGAAGTTACACCACGGACTGTAGCATATAGCGTATAAAGTGTGAATGCTGATTTATTCACTATATGCTGTTTTGTGGCATATAATAAAAAGAAAGACACATAACTCTTAAGATACTGGCTTGAAGCAATGTGAAGGGTAAGAGAGGAGTTAATTTCTTCCTTCATCTCAGTCTATCCTTGCTTAATCTTCTCTGTTGCCTGTTTCTATACATCACTCCTTTCCTGGTAACAGCTGGCACCTACACAAAGGCAAGTACCTTGATGCTGCCTTGATGTGCTACTTGCATAAGAATAACAAGAAAATAAATACCAGCGAAAAATCAAAAAGCAGGGCCATGACCAAACACAGTGTTTGGYGGCTGCTGACTTAAAATATAAAACGAAATTTTTATCACAAAAAAAACCCCAAACCTTCTACTTACAGGCTACTTAACAAAACTGAAAGTTCTCTGCACAAGAACATGAGTACCTCTGGAGTTGGCCATTTCAGCAGGCCAGTTCAGCTGCAGGACTTTCAGGATGTGGCATGATTTTTTTGGTGAAAGAATGATGCTATTATCTTCTAAAGGGTAACACAATCACCCTTTGAAGCTAATTGGAGGTGGTATGCTGACCTATTGAAAGAGCAGACCATGGCCATATTTAAGGCAACAGATTTTTAAAACTTCATTATCCCTCCTCTAGCATTAGTGATCAACAAAAAGTTATTCAGGGAAATAATATTTTTACTTACGTATGCAAGTTGCTTGTTTGTTTATTCTTAAGCAAAGCTAATTTAGCTAAGAACAGAACTGCCGGGTGCTTTTGTATTAAACATCTGTTCTCAAATAGCCATATTTAGCCTAATATTCTTGTTTTGCTGGTGGAAACTAAGTTTAGAAACTGCTTTGCCACTTTTTCTTTTTTTTTTTTGCCAGTGTGAGCTGTATTTCGAGTGATGGTGTTGAAAAATCAAGCTGCAATTCTTTTGACAAGAAAATGGCTCGTATGTTTACTGACACTGTAATTCCTTACACTGCGGTTACGATAATGTATTGTTAGTGTAAAAAACACTACAATGAACTTAGTATTCTTGAAAGAACTACCAAGCTTACACACTGAAAAAATACGGACTATGGAGAATAAGATAGCATCTCTTAAAATTTCAGTCTGTTTTGTGCAGGCAGGGGGAAGCATTTTAGAAAGATCCAAAGTACACTAACCACATAAGCTGCCTGAATCCATGTGTTGTCTATAGCAACATTAGCTTAAAAAACCCCAAACCCACAAACATTTATGTAGAAGCATATATAATACAGTAGATGGCTTAGTTGACAATTTGGTAGACATGTGCAATCCAGCTTGTATGCCAGAAATGGAAAATGGAACATAAAAGAAGGGGATGAAGACATAGCCCACCCAGAAAAAAGAGATACATTCTTTTCAGTGTTTCAAACTAGTTCTGCAGTACATCCATGCCCAGTTTGTTGAAAATGGTTTGGAGAGAGCATATAAGGCCAGGTTTTCCAATCCTTGACACCCTGCATTGGGACAGGTTATTAAATGTTTGAAAGTGAAGTAGAGGTATAGATTTGAATGAGATGCTAGAGAAAAGAGGAAAGAAATCTGCATTATGACTTTCTCTGCTTTTGAGTGGGTACTGATGTCAGGGAAGAATTGGTCAGATGAAAACAGATCCCGTTTAAAATACTAGAACTCATTTTTCTGCCAACTAGTTACTGAACTAATCTATGTATAGAACATTAGTTTTATTTATGTTCCCTCTTGGATAATACAGAATGATTGTTTTGGTCTGAAAGTTTCATCACTGCATTTGATTTTTTAATGGCAAACTAAACCTTCTGCTCTTTAACTTCTTAGCAGCATGACCACCACAGGCTAAAGGGGCTCTAATCAGTTCTAGGTATCTGAAGTTGCTGTACATGTTTGGAGTCTTGTTGGCGTTACTCAGTTATGATGTCATTGTGTCTCCATAATTAGATATTTTAACTTTCTCTGAGCAAAAAGGTGAAACTTTTGTACTCTAATGGCTTAGGGAAAAAACCCTATGAATGTTTTCAGTAACATAAAAAAACCTACTATTTTGAACTGGAAACTTATATTCTAATACTGAAGCAAAGAAGAGTTAATATTTACATGGCAGGAGGGAATGAAAGATGAGTGATAATAACGTGCGGATGTACAAAAGACCTTGCATCAGCAGATGTGATACACTGACTGCATGCTTTTTGATACTATCAAGTAGCATTTTATTTAAGTAGGAAGAAGAAAATGTGTTTCTTGTAATTCAATAAATAGCATTTCCAAAGCAAGGTACTTTTTGTTAAGAGAACTAGGAATTTCAGATTGAACAGTGAGACAGTAACTTCTTTTTCAGAGGGAAGCAAAACCCCAAATCCTATAATGCTGTCCTCTTACTGTACAAAAGTATGTAGAAAAATGTTATAGAAGTGTTACATGCGCTGTGTGCACCTACCTGAACAAATAAATTGCTTGTATTAAAAGGGTTCTTTTTATATTTTTACTGTAAATGAAATACCTCTCTGATTCCTGTATCTTGAAGAAACTGGGTCAGTTGAGGTACTGAGTATATATGGGCATACGGTGGTACACCCATTCCCTGGTGCACTGATACGCTGTCATACACTCAGATCCTCTGAGAGCCTCAGTGATTTATCATGCTTGGCTTATGGATGACTGTCAGAAGTGTAGCTTCCACTTTTCACCACACAAATGGACAAGGGTGAATACTGTTTTCTGTGGAGAAAAACTGAGAAGTTCTGAACTTGAGAAGACCACAGAAAACTAGTCAGAGGGAAACCTGAAGATGAACTGTTTAAATAGGAGCAAGAAATCTCCCCAACTTTTATGATAGGAGTTATTTTTAAAAGCCAGTTGTGCTATTTTTGTGGCTGCAAAAGTGTGGAAACTAGAGGAAGGATGGCATTTCCTAATGKCGCTTGCTAGGAAGCGCCATGATCAGCATGTGAGGTTCTATTCCCAAATTCCTAATTCGAAGGGACAAATATTAGACTCTGCCTGTTTTAGTGCAGTCTGATCTAAGACAATAGCAGACTTGAAGCAGTTTTAACTACAGCTTTATATTGCACAAAGAGCAAAACTTTCTCATGTCACAGCTTCCTGGGTAAATGACTTTCCCTTGGACTTGCTTTATATTTCCAGTGCTCCCTGGAATAACAGATAGATAGTAATTAATTTCCTGGCACATGAAATGCAGAGACTCGCAGGAAAGGCTTCTAAAACAAGAAGCTTGCTGTATAGTCATATTAAACCTAACATGACAATTAAGTTGTGATGGTGGTATGATTAAGACTAACTGTAGAAACCAAAATTGAAGTAACATTCCAGGCATGACTGATGACCCCTGGCATGTATAAGAAAGGGAAATACATACTCTAGAGCACTTTGATGAAATGCTGAGAATAAATTCGGACTGCCTCTTTAAATACGTTACTAAATGATACAGAAATTACTATTCACAATTTTTTTTTGTACTGAAAGATATGGTCATATGGCAAATGAACCCTGGGTATCTTGGAAATGCAGGGTAATTTAGACTGTTTTTAAAGTATCTTTAATCCATAAGTGATAGGATTCTGCCACAACTGCCTTTGAGCAGAACCTCCCTGACAATTTTTAAATGGTTAAATGGCTCAAAGACAAGTAACATAAGTGAATGCTCTGGATTTAGTTTTAGATTATTCTACAAACCTGAAAATTTTAAACAGCTGTTATATTATTTACATAACATACTGGTCTGTATATTTTTTGACACCTAAAGTAGGCTGGCAGCTGTTAGTCACAAAGTATTTGTGAAAGGAAATCCACCTCCAGCTTACTGGCAGTCACCAAGGATTTTAAAGGTTGAATGGACTTGAAAAACTTGTCTATCTTCAGTGCCAATATTTAGCACAGTTCCTATTTAGACTGAGACATTCTAACCACTGATGGAATGAAGAAGTTCACTGTCATATCTGGCAACTGCTTTCATGATAGTTTTCTTAGTATTTGCTACCACTCTGTGGGTTTCTCTAACAGCTTTACATTGGCATCTATTTTCTATGACCCTTGGGAAAGTATTTTCTCATACTGGCAGATAATGCTAGACATCTACCCATACAAGCTTGAGTATGGCCATAAAGCAGTCTTCTAACAGTGAGGAACTGTACTCAGAAAAGCACCATTTTCTTTCTGTTAACGCAAATAAGTTTGGGTTGTCTGCCTTAGCCTTTAAATAAGGGAAAACTTTATCAAATATTTGCTCATTGGTCTGTCTGTGTTCTTGAGTATTTTCAGTTTTTTCTATTAAAGATGTTCTAAAGCGCTCAGTGAGAGTATACCAGCAGGCTAGAACTGAATACAGCTATGTGCACAGGGGTAGAAGGAACTTGATTGGATTTCAGACTAGGTGTCTATCCTTCCATGCCACACACAGATTACAGGGAAACCTGAATTGGGGGGAGGGAAAGCAAAGGTAATTAGGTTGAAGGTTTATTGTTGCCTAAGTTCATATATAGTAAAAAACTCCATCTAGAAAGACAGAGCATTAGCTTAACCAAACATTTTAAAATCTCCTCTGAATGACTGTCTTGGGTTAAACTTGTTTGCTAGATGGGACTAATGAAGTATCAGCCAGGGGTGAGAGCAGCAGGATTAAGAATCTGTGTCCTGATTATAGAGTGAGACTGCAGGCTACTGGATACTGAAAGTCAAGCTTTGCTACTGCATGCTGTCAAGTCTTTTCATCTCATCTTTCCTTTATAAAAAAGGCAGTGCTATTGAACTGATCCTAAGCATTTAGTTCAGTTCCACGCCTGAAAGCCTCTCCCTCTCTCCTTAAGGGGGAAGTGCAAGTTTACACATAGTGATACTGACAGTGGTTTGACTCTTTCAGATTCAAACTGGAGTCCTAGGAAAGCAGGAATGCTTTGCTGTGATGCACAGAACATCCCATGTAGCATATGTTGCCTTTATTTCAGGGCATGAAATTGGCKATTCTGGCAATTTTGCTGTATGAATGCAAAAGAGGGCACTTCAGACAGATTACAAGTCTGTCTAGGTATTATTTAAGCTTTGGATGTCTTACTCATAAGAACACAATACAGCATGCTCAAATACTGATGTTTATAAATGGTATGAAGCATGGCATTTTTATTAACTTCCTCTACAATTCAGCTAAAAATTTTCTGATTGAAAATCAGATGAGATGGTCAGTAGGTAGAAAGATGACTTGAGACAAGACCTAAAGCAATGATTGGAGTGTTGTGTTGGCACTTGCTAAAAAAGGTGGCAGAAAAAGCGAAACTGGAGAAACATGTAGTAAAAGAATGGGAAAAGTAGTAAAGAATGGAAATAGTTTATCCAACAAAATAGTTTATCTGAAGTTTTATAAGTGAGGATCAGGAACACGCTGTGAAAAGTCAGAAGCCACATTAGTAGATGGAAAAAGATTGAGTGCATTGCATGGTTATGGTGTTATGCAAATGCATAACTAGAGATAAAGACAAAGATGTTCTTAGGCCTTAGGAAACCCCTAAACGTGAAGGGGAGGACAGAGGAAGCAGGGAAGGATCACAGTCTTAAAAGGGAGGAAGTTTCATACAGGGAAAAATAAGGATAAGAAGTGTGGCCTACTGAGGTTAGTAGATGGCAGTGCTAGTAAATATTGGTCTGTAACACTCAGACTCTGCATAGGTCATTCTTCTGCTTTTTTGGGGTGGAGATGATCTGTGATAGCAGTTAGCTATGGCTGTCAACGCAGTTAAGGTCCAGAGATCACTTTACATGTACAGTGGCTTTCCCCAACATACGATGAGGCTGGAAGCAAGAAATTCTCTAATAATTTACCTTTCCCAAGACCAAGTATCCCTTCTGCCAGGGGGTTGCTTACATGGTTTAATACTTTCTGCAGCTGTCTCCAAAGTCCATTTCTATTTAGGTCTAATAACTAAAACTCTGAGCCAACTGAAAAGCCATGCTGACTGGCCATTTAGCCAAAAACTGCAGGCTGAGAGTAGAACACCAAAGACAATAAAAGACAACGCCTTAATCTTACCATGCATCAAACCAAGATGTGGAAGACTTAGTATTGAGCACAGTCACATTTCCATACTATATACAGCTTGAACTTGGCAGGTGGTTTATGCAAAACTAAAGCATGGAAGCATGGCAAATCTGCAGAAAATATAATATAGACTTGAAAGAGGCTGTTCCTCTAAAGCACCAGCTTTATTTAACCAGGTCAGATCACAGTTTCTTCCTTCACATTATATAGCATCTGACATGACTTTAAGAAATGTTATTATGACTGAATACTAGGAACGAGAGAAAGGAAGAATAGTTTGAAATTGAGGAAAGCAAACACCTTGAAGGGAGAACTAGGCAGTGTATCTTCCCATAAGGGCTTTGATTAACTTCCTTTTTTTTTTTTTCTGAGGCACATTGTAGAAAGTGCACAGGCAGCTTCCTTTCTATCACAAGTGATACCAGCTATATTGACTATCTTGAAATATCCCTCCTAAAACAGCTTTGGGCCTCTCTACAGCTAGAAAATGTAGACAATCTTCAAGCACAAGCTTGGTTTCTTGTCTTTCAGCTATTTCCCATTAAGATTGTCCATTTCTGTCTGATAACAACACTGGGCTTCTTTTCTTTTGTGACTGCATAAAGCTTTGAGTGCTCTTGATAAGTATGATGCAGCCTCTCTGGTTGTCTTGTCCTGTGACCTAGTTGGCTATTCCTTCTGTAAATTCTTTTAGTGGCAGTCAAATCAAAGCCATTCCCTTAATACTGAAGCAGATTCCTGCAGCTGTGTCCTTCCTGCTGACCTAGTAAAGGTAGAAGCGCTTAATGCAATCTGAACATAAAGTCAATGATGGCTTTGCACCTAGTATTATCTCCTTTGATTCACGGTGAACTAACCTTCAAAGCAGTTGAGCACTCTTTTGCTATTTGTACTGTTTTTCCCCTCTAAGCACAACTCGTGTCCAGCTAGACTGGGTTTACACAATAACTAACCCAGCCAGTTTAGAAAAAGGCCATGCCTTTCCCTGTAGTGAACTAAAACACTTAATGCACTGTTTGTCCTATCCACAACAACACTTTCTAGTATCCATTTGCTTTGCAACATGGTTCTACAAGCACTTCATTTAAGTTGGAGACGTAAGCCTGTGGAAGTCTCAGATTTGTACTGTGATCACTGCGTTCTTCTGTTAGCAAGCAGTTACTAAGACTGGAAATGAGACTATTGGAACTGCAGGAACCTAGGAAAGTCTCAATATGCCTCAGTGTCCTCCAAGATTGTGGTTTTTGACTTACTACAAGTTAATATGCAAGCTGTATGTACACCTGGGATTCAGTTACTTCAAAGGAGCTATAGCAAAAAATGTGTAACAATCTGACATCCATAACATTAAACATTACACAAACATGAAGTAGATTTTGCAAGTATTTCAGAATTCAGAAGCCATTTAGTATCAAAAGGAGATTGAGAATTTTGATATATATTTTTACACACACATATATATACACACTTACATATATATAAAAATAAAAATAAATTTTACCTGTCTACAAACATATTATAGATGACCATAGTTCTTGATCACAGAGTACAGTCAAACTTCTTCACTTTATAGCTGTTCAGTCGACATGTACTGGAGTTATGATCAAGAATAAGTCAATGAAACAAGAGTTTATATAATTACTTTATAAGAGAACTTTTATTTAACAGTAGACTGTCTCAGTAAATTAGGTTGATAGGAGGAACTAATTTCAGCACTAATGGAGCCAAGTACCTGGTGAGTTCATGACTTGACTTCAGTTTCTTCTACTTGAGGTAGTGTATCCCAAACTGGTTCCTGAATGTGTTCAGGTATTTTCTCTATCTTAGTCTAAAAGGAAAGCAAAGCAGCCATTTATTATACCAACTAGTTAACATCTAAATACCTTGCTTGCTTTATTCTGGTTTGAGATATTTATCAGATTAAAAATGCCACCTAGTGGCGTTTCCAAGCAATACAGCCTCTTTACCATTTAATACTTTGGAAAATGTTCCTTTCAAACTACACACATTTCCTCTGCTGACTTTCTAAAGACTTCAGTAGTTATTGGTACTTGCATCAGGACTTAGTCTCATAACAGTTGATAATGTGAGATGGAAACTTACCTTTTTTACTTCCATGGCAACCCCTTCAGGTAAGTTCCGTTGAACATACTCCAAGTAAACTGCAGCAGTACTGCTTGTTAAGTATTTTAACTAAAACAGAAGTAATGTTTTTTTAATGAACTACTATTATTAATACTTCAAACAGAATACAAAAAAAAAAAAAAAAAAAAAAAGAGTTTGCCCTAGCTTCTCCTCTAGTTCTTGCTATGGGACCAAACATCTTACAGGAAGGCAGCTTCCGTAATGTTGTACAGCAGTTGAGCTGTACACAACTCTCATGCAAGTATAAAGTAGTTATTTCACTCCACAGAACTGCGCATACTGCCTGTGATCACATGCGTTGATTATGATGGAAGTGGTGGATCTTAACACTGCAAGTATCAGATGAAATTAATTACAGGTTATGCAAGAATTACCAGCTTTGGTATACTCTCAAAGTTCAAGCTTGTTATAAATCCTGCAACTCCAGAATTCCATTGAATTGCTGATTTTCTAGCTTCTTCTGGATGGCAAAAATAGTGCTTATGGTCTGTGGGCAGCCATTTGTACTGCACTAATGTCTGGGGACTTAAAACAAAGTCCCATTTTGCTAAGCACTGTACAAATATACAGCAAGACACCCAGGAGCCACAAAATGTTGGCATTAAATTTTTCTTCTAAGAAAGTCAACCACAGCTGCATTCTAAACCATACAGAACTCTGTGTCATCAGCCACAGAGCTAGTGGTTTGTATATGCTTCCTTTCTTGTATTTCCCCCCCAGAGTTTTAGTTTGCCACACGATGTTGCATAGGGCAAAAGTATGTGTGTTCAAAACCGTCAGACAAACTCAAASAACAGAACCCTTAGTGACTGGTAATGACAATGATTTAGCTGCATCTTCTTCCCTTTCTGAGAAAGCTCCTATCCCACTGATTCTTGGAATCCAAGAGCATAAAACATATAAAGATAACCCTGAATTCTATCTTATTTTTAAATCATTCTTTCAGCTGTTAAGATGATGGTCAAAATCATCCTTTTAATCCAAAAATTATGCAGGCTGTACATTCAGAATAACTTGTGTTACATTTGATGTACCTAAGTCAGCTGTTTTCTGCTATTCCCTGCACTCTCCTCCCCAACCCAAGTAAATAGGAAGTTTGTGTTCACTCCTGAACTAACATCTATTTACATCTTTGAATTGTGCACCCAGAACATACTTTTTTTTTTTTTTTTAACATCTTTCTTACCTCCAAACACATGTAATGTGTTCTCATTTCATACTGAACTCTGTGCTTCTTGTAAATGTGTACAGATTTTAAAAGTGTAAATCGTTCTATCTTCTTCGGAGGTTTATGTCTGAACAAAGCACAAAAAGAAAATTTCATTTTATATAAAGGATGCTAATACAAATTATCTGAAAGATTATGCTGAAATCCCTCTTCTTATTTGACATTTAGAAGATCTACAAGGAAGTATTAAACACTGGTACAGTTTATTATTAACCCACATGGGCATGGTTAATACTCAGGTATTAACCAGCATTAGTTCAGGGAAGCTAGAGCACTGACAACTGTACTTAGAGTACTGTCAATATGCTTCATGTAGTTAAAATGCACTTCTGCTATGGCAGTGCTGAGTGTAGAACTGCTGCTGCTTTCTCATCACTGTGCTGCCATCTAAGAAGTGTTAGATTTATAATCTGAGAAAAAAATTCAGATTACACCTGTTTCTTCCAAAAAAAAGAAAATACCTCTAAGCACAGAACCTGAATTACAGTAGATGACATAAGAAGCATCTGACACCACATCACTCTACAGATCAGTTACTTACACTTTTTCAACAGAGATGCCAAGTTCTTTAGCTGCAAGCACTGCAAAATACTCATAGCTGTCCAACACAGCTTTATCGTGGCCTTTAACTAAAAGGGACAATCTCTTGTACAGTGTTTCTGGCTCATCTGAAATAGATACCTGCATTTTTAAAGAAAGGACAAGAGTTACCACTCCATGTTCTCCTTAACTAATGCATGCACTGCGTATTTTCTTAGCCTATGCAACCCATTTGTAAAAGAGGGAAAAAACCACACACTTTTAGCTGCTTATTTTAGTTTATCTGCAAGAGGCTGACAGTATTACCTCAATTGACAGTTCTCACTCTTATCAGGGAAGGCAAAAGTGTGAAGAGATACCTAGCTTCTGAACATTTAGGTAAAATTTCTTGATCAGAAAAGGAAAGGGAATGCCAGATAAATTTAAGGAGGACAACACTAGCAAAAGCAAAAATGAAACTCATTGTTAAAGCAAGTCTGGAGCAGCAAGATTTGTATTTTAAATAGTGATGTGAGAATACCTGAAGTTCTCAGACTTCACTTGGGTATGGAGAGTAACTAGAACATTATGGACAGTAACCAGAATCCTCACTTTACTAAGTCAGTTATAAGGCTACTTTAAACATAGTAGGCTTCTCCAGGCATATTATCCTTTATGTTTGTCCAGGTACAAATTTATGACTTTGAGTTAGAGCTTCAATTTCCGATGGCCTGGGCTCACTGATCATCTGAAAAGCCTTGACGTGTCCAGGAAGCACTGATTTTCCCACAGGTTTACTCCCAGGCAGTTTAGCACAGTAAATCCAGCATGTACCAGACATGGCAGGAAGGCTGGGTCTCCACTGTAGATCTAATACTGCCTATAAGATTTTGGCTTGCTTGCATGTATTATACAGATTGAGCACGTGTTTCTGAAGTCCTAGTCAAAATCAAGGCATTCAGATTCTAAAAGCAAGATATCCACCATATGCCTTCATGAACTTCCCACCTCATCAGCCCAGGGCTCCCAGCTTCCAAGCCAGAGACAAAGGCCTTAGGCTGGCTAAGCTGCTGCAGGCGCTGAACTGAATGTGGCCAAAAAGCTGCTATTTCACAGAGTTACAGCTGCATAGAGAAGGAGGAAAGTGACTAAGAGGCAACTGTAAGCTATAGAAATCTTGCTAAAAAAAAAAAAAAAAAACAACAACAAAAAACCCCCCAAAAAACCACCACCAAAAAAACCCCCAAACAACCCAAAAAACCCAAAAACAAAACAAAAAAACCCCACAAAAAAAAACCCAATCAAAAAACAACATCTCAAATACCAATAATCTAAATTGCTTCTTTCTCTATGTCAAATTTGACATCATTAAGACAGAACTTAAAAAAGCTGCAACAAAGGAATTCAAGTTTTTCTGTACACCCTCTTTGTTACTAAGACAATATAAAAAATACCATTGTATGAAACACTTACCAAAGGATTAGTCTTAGGCTCCTGTGTATCAACATGGGATCCAGCCAGCCGTACTCCCATCAAGTCGGAGCGTCTAGAAATGTATTAATGGGGAAAGCATAAAATAAGTTGTTAAAGTTGGATTTTTTAGGGAGTGTGGAGGACAAGCGGAAAGAAGGAGGCCCTTTTATACTTACGGAAGAAAACACTGCTTTTGCATAATTCTGTTTGCATAACTGACAGGAAGAGTTGATCCCTGTATAAAACAAATAGGTTACGGGTTGTTTTTTTTCCCCAAACCAGAAAGTAGCCAGTTAATACAGGTTTATTAAAGGTTACCTTTTCGCACACCAGAGCATAACACATTCCTAGGCATTGATTTGCCCAACCAGAAAGTTTGCTCCATCAGAAAACACAGGAAAACAGGAGCACGGAAATGTATTTTAGTATACAATAGCACCTAAAAAAAAGGAGCGCTTTAAGGGAACAATATAACAGTATGCACTTATTATTAACCAGGCACCTGAACAGCAATCACAAAGCACTTTTTTCAGCAGAAAAATGTATTTTGTGTGGCATCAGATACCATCTCTGTATATGATAATATTTCCTCCTCAGTTTTACTTTCATAGTACAGTATCTATTAGTTTCGTCAAGAGACAAGCCTAAGTAGGACTTGCTGTTGTAAAAGCAATTGAAAACAGTATCCTATAAATGCAGAAATTCAACCTGTGAATTTAACTTGAAATTGCCCGTTTTTTCAGGAAAAAGTTCCTTGTGATTTTGAACACTTGTTCTTTTGAAGATAACATTTAAATAGAAATGCTTATAACAAGTAAATGAACCATATTTAAAAGATAACATTATTTTTTCTGTGTTTAAAAGGGAATACAACTGTTAATCAAGATGTAACATTACTGTCTTTCATACTAGAAAAATCACTCCCCTCTGAATATCATGTGGCTTCTAGCTTCCTTCCACTAATTCTCAATTTGGTGAAGTTATAGACTAGTTGAGGCGGCGCGGGGGGAAGGAACCAGAACTCTCGCTTGCTTAAGAGAAACTCAGGGTTGCAGCAGAATGCTTAAGCAAAATTAGCTACTTATCCAGCCCCTTGATACTCTTATTTAACAGGTGCTGGAGTCATAGCTTTAAGAGAGAAGACAGATACCCCACACATCAGTTAGGTAGGTGACTGTATAATCAAAACATCAGAAAACAGCCAGAATTGACACTTTTCCAGGTAATCTTAATTTAGTTGCTCATGGATATGCATAACTAACTATATGATGCTATTGGGTCCCTAACCTTTTCCAGTATGCATTACATATTAATTATAGATCAGCAGTGAATGAAGCTGTTTTCTGAAGTAATTCTGCCTCATTCACTATTTATCCTACAAATTCTGCATCCAGTAAGGAAGATGACTGCAGGAAGAGGCAGGAGAGTTTCCTGTTTACAAAGCTGACTGTTGTTTGGAGAGCACAGCTGAATGTCTCTCCTTAGGCAAGCCTTTCAAATCCAGATGTTCACAGACGAGCACTGGTGTTACATGCTTACATGCATGACACAATAAGCAACTTGAATAATAATAAGCACTGAATATTTGCCACTGTAGTTGATGACCATTCAGAACGTTTCAAAGTTCATGTTGGGAACTACTTGAGCCTTGATACCTAAAATTAAAGAAATACATCTGATAAAATTATCTTGATCTTTGCACCTCAATTCTCCATCTCTTCAAGTCAGAATACTGCCTCCCTTTCATTCAAGGCCAACATGAAGTACACTAACATCATCACCTGACATAACTTCCGGGAGCAGAAAGGCCCATGAGCATAAAAGACTGTATTCAGTGCAGGGCTTAAACTGTGTGTGCAAGTATACGGCACAGAACCTGACCCCAGATGACAAATGTAAGACTACTGACTGGAATTGTAACTAAAAGTTGTACCTGTTTTGGGGTTTTTTTATGTATGCAGTCTCTGCTATGTATTCTTTTACTTCTAACTGCTTGACCTTGTAACGTGGATTTATTATTTGCATGCAAAGATATGTACACTCATAGCATATTGAGTTATGTGGTTTTGGACACAAAAATTCCAGTCTTTGTGTAATAATGATGAATAAAACAAAACATGATGAAACAGTAGAGTTCTATCCCACATACTAAGCTCTGTGGCCTTTACAATATTCTATGATTGTGCATGTTATTCCCACCACATGCCACCTCCTTTTGTTACTAATTATGCAGGTATGCATTGAATCAAAAGTTTTTGTAAAATAAAAGTAAAAGGTGCTCTGTGCAAATTTTGACAAAACGGTATGTTGAATACCCCAGGTAGCAAATATGGCATTCAGCAGGCAGTAAAGTATATTTTAACAGCTTCCTTCATTCTCCGATTTAAATACGCTTGATATGCTCTTGCTAATGGCCATCATAGAAGGTGGAAAAGACACTCAGGCTGCAACATAACAGAATTCCACTTCCTGTGTGAACCAAGGCCTTGGATAAAACAAAATTACCCCTCTCCTAATGCAAAATAGCTTTCATTTTGTTTGGCTGAGAGCGCCTGAAGTACTCAGGAGAACACAGATGCCTGGAACGTGAGCAAGTCCAGAACACAGCACATACAAAGAAGAGTTTAGGGCTTCAGAAAATGAATAGGAAACCCCCAACATAAAATTTTCCCAACTTGCGAGAAAGCAATCACTCTTTAGAAGTCAAAACCAGCAGAAAACATCGGTAGTGTAAAAAGTTTTCCTATTTTTTTACGTTATAACGTCAAGATTTGAAACTTTAAGACTAGAAACAGGCTTGGCACATGACCCCCAAATCCAGGTCATCTACTCTTCCTCACCCCTTACACCCACAGTAACCGCCGCAAAAACAGGACTGCAGGGAAGAGTTTTGAGGACCCGCTACGCCGATGACGGCGGGCAGAGACACAGCCCCACGCTGTAAAACCCCAACCCTCCCCCAGCCAAAAGGAAGCTACTTGGGATCTCCCCAGCCCGCGGGAGCCCACCGAGGAGGGCAGGCCAGCTCCAATACAGCTCGCACCGGGGACGCGATGCCGGGGTTTGCACAGCGCCGAGCACCGGCCCTCAGCCGTGCGGCTGAGCCTGCACGGGGGGTGGCTGAGCCTGCACGGGGGGTGGCTGCCCCAGCTCCCTTTTCCCTCTCCCCTCAGGAGTGCAGACGCCGAAAAAAAAGAAAGAGGAGGAGAAGGAAAACGGGGCTCACCTGACAAAGCCGCCGCCACAGCCACGCTGCCGCCATCTTGCCTCCGCCCCAACCCGCCGACCGTAAGGCGCAGCCCGGAAGGAGAAGAGCGGCCTCAGCCACCACCTCCCCAAAGGCCCAGGCGACCGAAGAGCGCCTCCGCCGCCATGGCGGAGCAAGCACCCCCGCTGAGGCGGAGGCACTGCGGCACCGTCGGGCGGGGCCCCGCTCGGGGTGGGGAGACGAGTTGGGAGCTCGTACGGCGCCATACGAGCTCCCACCTCGTCTCCCCACCCCCCCCTCCGTCCCCGCCTCCCCCGAGCGTCGCCTCAGTGAAGGACCCGCGCTGTAACGGCTCTCCTCACCTCCGCGCGCGCCCAAACCGTTTCCCGTCGACGGTGGCCCCCGTTCCCCTCACACACGCTCTCGGTCCTGTTTGCCAGGAGAAAACGTTTCCCTCCTCCGCAGCCGGGGGGAAGAAAGCGGGAATTGCTCATTTCTCCGACCCCGAGGCAGGGCAGGTGATACTTTTTTTTTTTTTTGCTGAAGGAGAGAGGTAAAAGGCGGCTTCTTCAGCTTTCTCCCCCTTCCCGAGAACGCTTTTTACCACAACTCGTTCTTGCCAAGAATACTCATGTCCACCCAATTGTATAGAGGTGAATACATGATTTTTTTTTTTTTTTTTTGCCTGGAACGACTCAGGAATCCTTTGAAAAACAATTATACATGAACTTAGTTTTCAAACTTCTCCCCCTCTTACAAATACTTAAAAAAAAAAAAAGGTATACAGCCTGTTAGCAAATCCCAGCCAACTATATTTTACCAAAGTATAAAAATGACTGGAAATGTCATATAAACCCCTTTCTTTTTACACATATAAATAGCAGTTAATATTATAACAGGTTCTGATCAGTACCAAATATTGGGGGGGGGGGAATAAACAAGTACTAATTCATGCCACTAAGCCATGCTAATACACACATCCAGGTAGGCAGTAACCTGAAATTAAGCTGTGTGCAAGTCAAATGCTAACAGCAGGAACCTGAAACCAGTATAGATCACAAATGTATATTTTTTTTATTTTGTTGCTTCCTCTGCCACCTAAAATTACAGTCTGCTTTTTACACTAAAGCACCTAAAATATTTACAACCATCTTCTAATAAAATAACAGTTAAATACTGAAAATAAGATTTTTCTCATAAAATATGTTTTCTATATATACAGGTTTTATCAAAGAGGACTAAGTTCAATAGTGAACAGTTTTCCATCATCAACCATCAGCAAGAAAACAACTTTTCTGAAATAAAACTATGTCCGACTTATGTACAAATAGGCAGAACAGCATCTGTTTAACATCAGCCAATGCAACACTTAATAATAATGAAGTCAATGTTTGAGGCCTAAATTGTGTACTGCTTAAGAAATGTGCATTTCTTCTTTTCCTTTAAGAATAACTTCTTTGGTTATCATTGTTCTATTATCTTCTTGGCTGTACAATAAAACAGCACCCAATTACTGTTACAGAACCAGGCATATATATGTGTATATATATTTATATATACTAGGTTTAGCACGGATACCTGTCCAATTGTTGCTAGAAAAGTTCCGCTGTGGATTCTTTAATACAGAGCTGCTCTTCAGAATCAAGCCCACAAGTTTCTACTATATTTCACTCTGTTCTTCAAGCAGAACTCTCACTGACTTCAGTTATCACTTCACTTAAACACTCAGTTTTTTCCCCACCATTAACAGGGGAATCTGAAAACAAGTTTCCATTTTCCAGTGTAGCAGCCTTTCTCAGAAAGGTCCTTAAAAGTTCAAAATGATACAAGTTTGGAAGAGAAAGAGTAGACTCTGCTGGGTTGTTTCTAACACAGGCTCCTAAGAGCCAACACAAGTTACCGCTCACAAAAGCCTTGACTTTGCAAACCACTAAGACTTGCACAATCTACAAAATGTATTATCAGTGGATCGTTGGCAGCATACAGCTGAACACTCGATCTGTTGAACCTGGGTTGCATGGCCCCTGTAAAAGTAACGTGTCGCATCACGGACAGGAACTGCTGGGGAGTGTGCTGCCTGGCAGTTCGGGAAAGAAAAGAAGGCTGCTGCCTGATCTGAAACTCACAGGTAGAGTAATTGAGAACATCATCCCTTATGCAGCAGACTGAGTGAAATTCTACCCACTGGTCAAAACCAACTAAAAAAAAACCCTCTGGAACAACCCCAAAAACCACTAAAACAAACCATGTACACAGGAACTTCACTAACCTGAAACTGAGAAGTGATTTCCATTCTCCTGAAGGGTTGTTCTTTAGTATCAGAACATTCGACCCTAAGTAGAAACTTCAGGTCATTTGGCTTCACATATTTGGCTTTGACAGAGAAGGCACCTCTCTGCCAATGAGTCCCACTGGTTTTGAACTTGTGTGGTCTGGTGCTCCTATACAGAAGTGCCATGATTTACCCTCATTTTGCATAGTTATACAAGGAAGAAAGACAGTAGAAAATAATATCCACCATCTCTCAGATTCTGCTTAAGATGTTAGGAATGTGGCAAAAAAACCCCAATAAAACAAAACCCAACCCATAAAAAAACCAAACAACCCTGAAATCTGGAAGATCTGAAATCAGTCTTACAAAATATTTTACAAAAGTTAGCAATACTCTTCTACTGTGCAAAATTCACAAGAAAATCAGTGCTGCTACCTGTGAAAGCTCTAAAATCAGTATTCATATTCTGTAATTAAAGGTCCACTCAACCTAAATCCAATTCTTCCTTAATTCTTTAATTCTGCAAGGTACAATTCTTTTGAGATCCTATTTACTTAGAGAACCAAATCTAGATTTATATAAATGGTGTTAGACATCCAGCATGTAGATCTGAACCTAAGGGAGGAGAAATGGTAATTAAACAGCGATGTCAACTCACCTTTGGAGTATGTTTTACTAAATAAACAACATTTGAATGTGATGTAATGAGGAGGACTGAAAATGGCACAAGAATAACGTTTCATGCCTGCAAGTAATAACTAACATGCTGAAAGCATATACTCTATCAATCTCTGTTCCACGGGCAAGAATGTCTCCCTGTTTTTGCCTGGTGAGAGAGCAAGCTCCTGCATTGCTCGAGCACACACTCTCCTAAAACCACCGAGATGGCTATTCAGCAGTGTGATTTATTGTCACAGCAAAATATATTTCCAGTGCAATCTGATTACCAAGGCGGTGTTCCTGATTCAGTGTTCCCATCAGATGATGTGAACCACAGTACAATCACCTTCTTTCTTCAATCCTTGAATTAGGTCATTTTAAAATCAGCAGATCAAAACCTTGCTAAAATGGAAGCTCTAAAATGTACAGTGTAACCAATGCTTTTACAAACTGCCTAACATGTATGCATTAAGGCAAGACAGAACTGAAAAAGTACTGTGATACTACAGATGATACAGTCACTCCTGTAATTATTTCACAGTTAAATCAGATTTTTTTTCCCCTCCACCTCCCTTAAAATGACAGCACAAAGACAAAGAATGTAATAGTCTCCTTAACAGAGATGACATTTAGTCTCTAGAAGATGCTGGAAGTGATCCAGTATAGGCAAAAAAAAAAAAAAAAAAAAAAAAAAAAAATTGTTCATCAGAAGTGTGTGAAGATCATTGTTGTAATTGGGGTAAAATGAAACTTGGAAGAGTTAAAGACTAAAGATCCTACCGGGATCATCTGGGGGGAAGTGATAGCAGAACCATACACTTCTGTAATTAGCGGCCTTGGAAGTTATCAGCAAAATGAGCTCAGATAAAAACACCTTGTAAGAATATTTGTACCAATTATTTATTTTTTCCCCCAAAACACAAATTAATTAAAAAAGGGAAAAAAGCAGATTTCTTTTTTTTTTTTAGACCTGGATAAAAGAATTATCATTTTCAACAGGTAGTTTACAATCAGTGGGGAATAAACGAGCAGTCCAGGTTTCCTGATTGATCCATTCAGGGTGTGCTCAGTAGCTGTCTTTATCAAACAACTTTATTTACAACTCAGCATCATCCTGCAGTAGATCTGCATCTTCATCATCCAATAAAAGGTCAGCATCCATGACTTCATTCTCTTCCATGACATCACCCAGCTCCTGAACAACATCGTCGTCAATGTCACCGACATTTTCAACATGTTTAACCAAACTCATGTGATCCAGAGGGATCAAACTATGCCCAACTGGCCCAGTAGTTCTCGCAATAGTGGCTGCCATTTCTGCTGCCACAGCAGCTTTTTGAGCCTTCTGCCTTTGCTGTTCTTCTTGTTGTCTGTGAGTCTTCATATGAGCATTGCGGCTTTTGATTTTGAAAAATACCCTAAATTTTAAAGGAAAAAAAAAAAATTAGATAAAAACGCATTGCTTTTGATGAAGTGAGCCAAAAAAGACTCAACAACCTATCAGTACATTTGCTTCCTTGTCCTGAAATAGAAGTCAGTGAAGTCTGCAATGCCATGGTGAGAATTTCAGGGACAGACTACCAGATTTATACATCCTGACAGCATCAAAACGGCCTACTCAGACTCTGCCAGAGGTATTTTGTAGCTCCCACAGTTGCTTCAGTATCTCTGCACATCCTAATTCTCCCTGTACTTAGTTTCACTACAATCTTGCACAACAGGGAAGAAGTAAAGGAATCCCACATTAGGATGGACAAATTCAAGCACAGAAACACAGAGAAAGTTGCCCACTGTCACACGCAAGTCTGTGATGAACCAGGAAGCTGGACTGTCAGATGTAGAAATTCTAGCAGGTAAATGGATTCAGGAAAATTGGAGTAAATACTGCAGGGGAAGCATCCAAAATGTCATGCAAATGAACCTCTGGAGGTTTTGGTAAGAGGACATGTCATCTAAGGGGAAACTGTTCTTTTGAGACCATCAGAGAAAAATAAAGAGTTTGTCACAGCACTATTCATCTGAAATATAAATAGGCAAATGTGATGCGATACTGCAGACAGTCATATTCACTTACTTGCCACACTCCTTGCAAGGAAAAATTGTTGTTGGGTCGGTCTCACCGCTTGTTGTGCTGTGGGCAGGTGAACTCTTGATGGAGCAGTATCCGCTCTGCGTACCAGATTTCTGCTTACTGCCTGGAATGGTGCATCGGGTTTTTGTCACCTGATTCGTACCTCCATGAATGCGAGCATGGCCATTTAGCGCTTGTCGGGAACTGAACACCTGAGGGGGAGTAGGGTGGAAGGAAATAAAAAAATAAAAATCAAGAAATACTGCACTGGAACAGGAACTGCAGAAAGAAGTATGCTGAATGCACATTACAACAGAACAACTGTACACGTCCAATACACACAAAAAAATTTACTTGGTCAAATGCTGCTTGCTCTCTGCTATATCCCACTAGAATTAAAGAAACTTAGTCATAATAAAAACACACCAATGAGCTATCCTATTATTACAGTTGTATAACAAAACGGTAGTCAGAGCCATTACCATATAAGTATTTCTAGTCGATACGACATCTCAGGATACAATTTTATGTACAGATCAGCGTATTGCCTATATTTTGTGATGTGGGAATTAAAAGCAGGCAAAATGATTTGTCCAAAGATATTCAGGAGATATCACTGGCTAGGAATAGTCTAAAACCCTGATTTCCAAAATCATAATTCACTAGTATACAACCCCCCTGCTATTAAAGATACCAAACGCACGTACAGCACCACAGTTTGGCATTTCACAGGTGAAGGAGGACGAAGAAAGTGAAAGACTCTGAAGGGCAGGCAGATCTATAGGTCCAACAAGAGGGATAGCTGGTGGGTCAGGAGACTTCTGCATTTCCCTTTCTTCCTTTCTGTCTTCTTCAATCTCCTCATCTTCCTCTAACGCTTCCTCTTCTCCACTTGTCTGAAATAGACAGTGCATTTAAGAAATACTAGAAATATGGTCAAAGACAGTACTGGATAGTAGGATATAGACAGGACTGGAACAGCATGCTGCTTAGTCAAGTCTGCTTCCAGGTTTCAGTATTTTTTCCCATCCTGAATGAACTTCTGGTCTTGCTGGAACTACCACCCCTTAAAGGACAAGCTACAGCTCATGAAGCTTCACTGCAGTGTCCAAAACACCATCTGTATTACAGAGCTGTGGCTTTAAGAGTCTACAGATGCCAAGGTGCGGTATTCTCGCCCAACTGTTAGAATGGCAATGTACACTATATTCATAGTCAAATTAAATGACTTATTTAAAAAAAAAACCCAAAACCACATCTCTTAAGACTACCTGTAATACAGACCTTGCACACAAAGAATTGCGCTGCTAGTCTGTATGAATGGTATTTGAAGAGCAGCCTTTAAGAGCACACACACAGAGGGCACAGGAGTAATTTACAGGTGTTTACCTGCTTCATCAGTAGCAAAAGCCGTAATTGCTGGACTAGAGTTAGATAATGCACTAGTCAAAACACTTTTATCCCATTACAGTCCAGGAACAAAAAGTCTTGGAGTAGCTGAGGTCACAGAATGATCATACAGAACATAATTTAGAATTACGGAATAATTTTGGTTGGAAGAGACCTATGTCACCTAGTTCAACCTCCTCCTCAAAACAGGACAAACATAAAAATTATCAAGTGTTAAACTTTTTCATATTCTTTTAGACTTACCAGACATTCCTCTCTTTTTTTCTCTAAACGTGTTCTGTGTTTCCGTCCCAAACGCAAGATTTTCTTCCAGGTATAGTAGTATTCCACACATTGTGCAACCGTCTTAGACTTAACCTGTAGTTAAGTAATTGCAGAAATAGTCCAATCTCAATTTTTTGCTGTCATTCAACACAATTTTAATATATTCCAAGAGGCAGGCTTTATTTCTCAAACATTCAAATGGAGAAAAAAAAAGACAGTTTGACTACAACAGGAATCCTCTTGTAGAATAATTTTTTTTAGTTATTGTTTTTCAGTCAAATTTGTGTTGACTATTTCAGCTTCAGCACATTTCTCTGGGATTCTCTAGACTCTAGTCAGAAAATGACTGAGAATATACTTTTGTAGCTCAAGCGTACAATACCACCAAGAAATCTAGGAATTAAGACTTGGTTGCCATAAACCCAAATGTTTTTCAACATTTGAACTAACAAGTAAGGTATTCTGCCCTGAGATGTATACACCTTGTCTTTTCTGCTTTGTGGCAGAACATGAAAATTAAGCCCAAACACGTTCTCTCTTTATTAACAGGTTTCAACCCTTTCTGGTGCAAGGCTCAATGCCAGTGACCCAAGGTACCTTTTAACAAACTGTCAGAGAACACAAAGATGATAGTGGAGCACCATACTTGTCCCACACATGGAATGCCGTGACTTGGATTCCAGGTGTGGAAACTTTTACATATAATAACAAGAGGAACACATTTTATTTATTTATTTTTAACTGTTTTTTACTGGTGCTGCAGTTGCATGCATAGGTACACCAAATGGAATATACCACTCCTAACGGCGTTCTTGTAACCACTGCTGGCTCTACGCCTGCAATAAGCTTGTCTGGCACTGGAGGGAAAATGAAGGGGAACAGAATGCAGCAAATGGAAAAAACAATTGGCAGAACAGAAATAACCTTACCATTTTCTGTACAAATATGAAATCTTTGCTGTAGGTGGACAATGCCTCTTTGAACAGCCTCCTTTCCTGATGCGTCCATTTGTCAGAGCCTTAAAAAAAAGAGTGAATTCATTATAAACGATAAAAACCCACCACCTTTATGTTGATGTAGTAGCTGAAACCAAAACTGGGAAACCTCAAGCACATGTTAGTGATTGCTGCTACCCAAATAGAAGTATGGCTATACTGACTCAGACCTCGAGTCCATCTAACCCGTATTCAGTCTCCAGCAGCAGTCACAGGCAGTTGCCTAGGAAACAGTATGATCAGGGCAAGCAAATACAATGCTTCTCCCTAATTTTTCCTAACCTCTGACCACTTTCGGCACAGGGGATTTCCTGAGTCTGCTGCAATTTGCTTATTTAGTAACTATCCTTGTAAGTGCCACTCTTCCTTTCAACCAATTAAACTTCTTGCACCCAAAACATCCTTTGCCGAGGAGTTTCACAGATCAGTAGACCCTCCGCATGAACCACCACCTCCTTTTCTTTGTTTCCTGGCTCCCAGTAGCTTCACTGGATGACCGTTCGTTCTTCAATCTCAACCATCATCTCCATGCTGTTCAGGATTGCATGTCCTTTCTGTCACTCCCACACCTTTGGTCATTACTGCTGTCCCTCTTTGAACCTTTTTCAGTACTAAAACATTCCTATAGAGATGAAGGGACCAGAAAGGCACATAATAGTCAACATATAAGCAATCCACAGCTTGCACAGTGGCATCACCATGTTCTCTATCCTCTTAATGTTTGACTTGGCGTTTTTTTTAGCTGTTGTAGAATACAGAGCTGATGCTTTCGTAGAACTAGCATTATAATCCCAAGGTCTCACTCTAATTGAGAAGTATCACCACAGAGCTCATAATTTTATATGTAAAGCTTGCATTGCTTATTCCCCTATATGCCACTTTACATTCATCTACACAGAAGTTCATCTATCATTTTGTTCTCCAGATGGTAACTCTTATATGGTCCTTTTGCAGCTCTTCACTTGCATGGCTTGAGGTAAGACACTTATGTGATAGAGGTCACAAGTAGATAGAGACGGTAGCAATGTGCAATATGCACAAAGTGCTTTCTGATCATTTAATGGAAGCTGTATATGAAACTTTCAAATATTGTTATTCTGTGTTTGCTTCACCAGCCTAACTGCCCGTGAAAATGTGAAATCAACATTTAAATTGAAATGAATTTGTGCTTCCTCAGTATTAGTCAAACACAAGGAACACAGGATTGCTCTACTGCATCAAAGCAGTGTCCTGTTTGTAAGAGTGGGCAGCATTACATACATTAAAGGAAGGATATGCAAGAAGCCATAAAGCGGATGCCTTTGAAATGACTTACACTGTGAAAAGATTCTACTTCAGTCTGTCTGAGAGTTTCTCAAATATCTAAAACTTATCAAAAGAAATCCCTAATATTCCTGTCAATGTTACCATTCTCCATAGAAATGCTTGCCTCTGCACTGAATTCAATTAACTTGGGCACGGCACCATGCATGGTATTGAACTCTATAGGTTACTTATGTCTATAAAAAAATATATATATAGATTTTTTTTTTTTTAATTAACTTCAAATGTTTTGCTTTTCAATTTCAACTCCCAGGCTCACAAGCTTTGAGCAGGTATCTCACCGCTCCGTCATATGCTGAAAACCACAAAATTAACTTTTCTGCAACCTGTTTTCTGCAGGCTTTTCCAGTACTGGATATAAGCATGCATTCGTTGTTTCCACAGAGATTTACACTAAAGCTCTCTCAAGCATCAGAGAAAGGCACTGGCTTCAAGCCACGAGTTTTATTTATTCTGTTATCACCCAAAGATCTTTTTGCTGACACACTGCCTTGCCATCTTTCCCACCCTGAACCAGCATCATTCCCTTCTTACACAACTTGCCAGTCATTTGCATCTATCCTCCCTTTGGGCAGGGGTAAATGCACTGATTCAGTCCAGGAGCCTGCTCTACTATGCTAAAGTGTAACTTTAAAAAGCACGACAACACCAAAGGAGAGATCTTAGTTTTCAAAAAACCTCTGTAGTCATGCTCTCCTGCCTCTACCCCAGCCTCCTGAAAAAATAATAATAAAGAATCACTTCCATGAACTAATTTTATTGTACACCTATGGAGGATTACAGAGTTTCCCCAATAGCTGTGGTATTAGCAGAGACCCTTATAAGATTATGCGGGTTAATTGGAAGTAACCTAATTAATAGAATAAATCCTGTGTAGGAAAAGAAAAAGAAGAAAAGCTGTTTTTAACTCTGGTTGCTGGGAAACCGCTTTTGCTCTTGTTAGCTGGAGGGAGATATAGAGAATGTGTATAGAGAGATATCTGCAATGCAGCAAGAAAGAATTTTGGACTTCGGAATACAGATCAAATTTTAAAGCTGATCTTTATGTTTAGACATTTATTCTACATTTTATCTGCCATATTGTTTTTGCACCGATTAACTGGCAATAAATATCTTCTACAAATTTGGGGACTTTGGGCCCAATCTGTGGGTTTCAAGGCAGCTAAATCTACACACCCAGGGAGCCCCGGAGAGGTGGTTCAAATCCATTACCTACAGCATATGCTGGGTCTGATCCATACCCTATCACAGTATGTACAAGAAGTTTTCAGGCTGCCTGAAGCACATTATTTCAGAGACCATCTCTCCTGCAATTCTCACTGCAGAACTTCAGACCTGAGAAATTCCACTGTTCAAATGAAAACAATTCAAGTGTTTGCAACAGCGCTCCTCCTGTATTAGATACGTGTTCCCTCTCTCTTCCCTAAAACACCATCCTGACAGATGGCAAAGCATTAGGACAGAGAGATTAGGGAGTTCTTCCAAGCAGCCCTGGGTGAGCACACCCAGCTCTCTTGGCACACAACAGAAAAGCCTCAAGTTTTACAACTTGCTTCCCTCACGAGCCAACAGGTTTCAAAGGTGAGCTATTCGCTTATACCCTTTTTCGAGGGCAATGCTAAGGACGAGTTTGGATATTTATTGTTTGTGGTATCAGTTAATTCTCATGAGTCTGTGCCATGCTGTTTCGGTCTATTTCACCTTTAAAAGTGGCAGTGACCGAGAGCTGTGCTTTCTGAGTACAGAGCAGAAAGACCGAAGAGTTAACTTCAAGTGGCATTTGTTTGGGTTATATTAAGCTATTCATGCACTACATTGTGAGAAATTCCCGTATGCCTTGAGTGGCTGATTATCAACCACAAATAAACTATTATTCAAGAGCTGCTGCATGGTGCTAGAGCGTGGCTGTCAATATAAGTTGCAATCACACATTGCATTCAAGAGCATTAGTAAGTAAGGCTTTGTCTTGTTATTTTATGGTACTTAAATACAGACTGGTGAGATTTTGTTTCATGCTGTGATAAGCAGAATCAAACTTCCTTTCCCGCTTAAGAAATAGGGATACATTGATGTCCACAGGTCTCAGTGCCAGTTAACAAGGATTAGCGTCATCTTATGTGAAAGATTAAACAACACAGTTTCTCCTGGCTCCTCTCTGCATCACAGTAAAACACTTTCTGGAACTACTGTGAAGTTCCTTCAGTAAAGACTGTTCCTCCTCCTCTGCCACACAGGCAGAAATTTCTTATCTGCTCTGCTAATTAGATCGCTCACTGAGGATGAGGCTGCTGGGATATCTCCTCATCTTCCTTCTCTCATGCCCTGGACTGTCTCACACATATGATTTGGTGTCATCTCTTCAGACAAGAGACCCTGGTCAAAGTTCCTGGCTGACGTCCTCCTTCTCCATCCACCCCCATGTCCACCCTTTGGACTGCAACAGAGCTGTTATCAAAGGCACTAGGCATCTCCCCCAGCCAAGACTGAAAACCTGATCTTCACATTTATTCACTCTCATTATCAGCTGCCATCAAACATGTTTCTGTTCTTGTTCTCAGGCCAAGGGGTTAAGGAGTTGCTTTACAAAAGAGTCCTTGTTACTTGGGAATCTTTCCAGTGAGCGGCTACAGCCAGGAAGTAGCTTGCTTCTATACTTATGAGGCACAATGACTATAACTGGAAATGAGTATATGACCCTGGACATTGTGATTGACTGACTGACCACCAGAAGATTCTTGGCGTGTTTCCTATTGAGCCTAAACTGGAGATAAATCTTAAATCTCTTATGTAAAACCCTATTCTGTGTGTCCAAGCAGTTGTTAGCCGCTACAAAGCATTAAGTAATAACATGGAGAGCTGCAGAGAGACATTTGCCACCTATGCTTAGGTGACATAACTTAAGTCCAATGGCTTA
This sequence comes from Phoebastria nigripes, assembly GCA_035582835.1. Taxonomy (NCBI): domain Eukaryota; kingdom Metazoa; phylum Chordata; class Aves; order Procellariiformes; family Diomedeidae; genus Phoebastria; species Phoebastria nigripes. The sequence continues at coordinate 180,815 of JAYKAV010003167.1, forward strand.
ACACCACCTTGTGTATTTCACAGGGCACTTCTGCTTCATCACCAAAATGCGGTTCTTGCTGTGTTTGTTAAAGAAGTCACCAGACCTGKTTTTTTTCGGCTAGATCCAAGCAAAGAGAGGTTCTCTATTCAGTACTAAGACACTAGTGAGAGTTACAGCACTGCCTCTTTGGAAGGATGCTCATGATTATCATATTCACTTATCATGCACCATCACCTCTGGAAAGGCAGGCATGACGGCAGACATTTACATACCAGAAAATGAAGACCTTGCTGCTAGTAAATTATAATGTACAAATAGCAGCAATTTTGAAAGATCAACAAATTAAAATTTAGTTTAAAAGAGGAAAAAAATTACTCAAGGCAGTTTTAAATCTGTAGAACCCTACACAGCAACATAGATGCAAAGTTTCTGTACACTGTCAGTCAGGTGAAAAACTGCCAAACTTGTAACAAAAGGCTCCGGAAGTACCACTCTGCACTGTCCACATCACTACTCTATTAGAGGCTGCCATCCCTGCAGCAGACAGCAGAGAGTGCAGCATGATCCCATGCTCCAGCCTGGGATGCCAGCCTTGGACTCTATAAACCAGCAGATACAGAGATTGCAAGGAAACCTACCTGCGTAGTGGTAATTTGCCAAAGGATGACACTTCAATCTCACTGGCTTTCTCAACAGCAGCTTCTCAAGAGCAACCTAAATTGAAAAGCAGGGAAAAACAGAATTAGCAAATGCAGTCAGCTGCTGCGTACAACTGCATTTAGAAGACTATTTGGTACGAGGATGCGAATTAATTTTCTCTCTTTTTTCTTTTCCTGTCATATGAAATCACATCAAATTACTCCAAGGCCCATTAACACAGTACCTCACAGAAGAGCATCTAATGCACACCTGTCCTGCCTTAATTAGCACAAATGTGGCTATTACTTAGCAACTTCCAGCTCTTCCCTCCCTTCTGCTTGCCACATACAAATACGATTATAGTGTTTGATTTGATAGTGTTAATTAATACTAATATTTAATGGTTGGTTTGATAGCATGAATATTTATAGCATGAAGTCTTTTAGAATATCTGTTTAGGTCAACATCTGTCAGGAATGACAGCAAGTATAGTTAATCTTCCTTTGCATCAGGGAGACAGATAATTTGCGGATCCCTAAAATTTTTCCCGTGACAATGCAGACCCCCCTGTATAGCAAATTTCACATCCTGACAGTAAGTTCAGTCACCTGTCTCAGACCCCTCAGAGACAGCTAACAGAGCCTAAGGAAACTGGGACGCAAGCTAAAAAACACCGTATTAGACAATCCTGTGAAATTCATTCCAGCCCTGTGTTCTGTTGCATTTTGTTTTAAATTGGCTTTCCAGGAACTGGTGCAGGGCCTTTCCCTAACACTGGGCAAAATGGATGTTTTGCCCTAGTTAATAACATTCCCATCACTAAACTAATGCAAATATTTGAAATGCATTATTTATATGAGAACTGTGTGCAATTACCTCACAGTTCTGAACGAATAAGTAGATGTGATTGCTGCTACAAAAAAAGGGTTTTTGTAAGGGCTAGAAGAGGACTAAGCTCTCTGTGACCAAATATAAAGCTTGTGAAATATCAGGGCTGGAGCAAGCACTGGGAGACATTCAAAGCCCCAAGGCTATAAACTAAGTAATCTTATCTATATGAAATATACAGTAAGCCTTCAGAGAGGCACTGCTTTGAAATTTAAATTTATTAAGAATGAAAGGGAAAAGTCATTCCCCAAAAATGTTACAGGATGTTTAAAGCATCACTGCTAATCAATCAGAAATCTCTTTTTTATATAACCATATCTAAATCCATTTAATAAAGCATGCTAATTTATCTGCAGAAGAGGATCATATCTCCCCTTTCAGCTTCTTATCTTACCATAATATCTCCTTTTGCCTCAAAGAGAGAGTGCAAAGCGTATTCTGAGTTAGTTCCTCCACCAGGTAACACACTGGAACAGCTCATATTTAAAAGGTCTTCCACTGTCAGAAACAAGTCAACATTTTACTGCTAATACAGTAGCTTGTCAGACAAACATCCAGAGCCAAGGATTCTGTAATGCCACTCAAAGACAATGTAGTTCAGGGCAACAGCTTTCATACTCTCTCTCCCCAGCACCTCATCTCCTGGTTTTAGGATCACTCACTGAGGAGGGGATGTGACGGGATTTGCAGAGTGCATCCTTGGGATGGGACAGGTTACTGCAGAACCAGAGGCAGAGATTTGGCTGTGAGGCAGTGGCTTGCACAGGCCAGTGATGTTGCTGTGCCAAGAAGGCTCCAGCCAGGGTAGAGAAAGAGAAATGAATCGTGCTGGAAGCAGGAACAAACTCTGCTCAGGACTGGTAGAAGCCACTGAGCCGATCACATTTCCTCTCAGTTATGGTCATAGGACAGGCCCAGGAGCCATCAGCTGCCTCTCATCTGTGATCCCTTACCAGTCAGTTCAGTACCCAAAAAACCACTTCCCAGCAATGAACTTTCCCCCTTGGCTACCAGGAAACAGTTCATCCAGACTTCACTTTAAGTGCCACTATATAATGTTGTTACTCTGAAACTGTAACATGCAGTTCTGGTCTCTTGCTCTGCATTCTCAGTAATTAATACTCTCTTGAACGTTTTGTACAGTATACACATGAGAAATCAATGTGAATTTCTTCAACAGGCACAGGGTGATGTATGAACTTCTAAAATGGCAAATCATTGTACCTCTTTGTTGGAAGACTTTGTTTTCCAGTTCTGGCCATGGTTTCCAAACCAAAGTAGCCTTGTGCACATCTTTCTCCATTAGCAATCTGTCCTGCAGCTCAGGAATATCAGCCTGGAACCTGGACCCGATATTGATTCGTCTATAAAGACAAATAAATAAATAAGTATTCAGCTACACAACATGCAGAAAAAACAGAAGTCACATTAGTGTTCATCATTTCCAACAAAACTTTTACTACACTGGAGTGGCAGGAAATTGTGTCAGATTGCTTTACGCAATGCTTTACTCTCAGTTGGATAAGTACTTTGAATATTAGAGAGAACTGATCTCTTGGGGGAACCCAAAATTTCAATACACAATTTAAACTATACTGAGACATCATACCTTACAGACAACCCAAGCTAGCCTATCCTATATGCGTGCTGACTAGCAAAGAGGCTAGATGCCGGAAACAGTAACTTTCTGTTCCACAGAGAACGGCACTCTTCAGCAGAGAGCAGAAAGAGACATTACTGCTGAGGGACAATCCTATTTGCAGACTGCCCTGGGAATCTACCAGGTTACACCTCTCCAAAGCTCCACAGTTAATATATATAAAAGCAAGAGTACTGGATCAGCACATGTTCTCCTCTCGGCCCTCTTCCCAGCCATCACTAACCCTTTTTTCACCTTCAGTGGCTCCCAGCAAGTCTCTCCTAGCATTTTTGAGCCACGACATCTACATCTCCCACAGCCACTTTGCTCCCAATGTCCTCAGCCACCATCCAGAGCAACCTTAAACACATCCAGCCCAACATGATTTCAGGCAGTTGAACAATACCTACCCAGTTCAAAACACTTCATGCCACATGTTCTAGGCTAGAGCTAGTCTATAAAAGCAGTGACAAAACCAATATTGTTTTTCTTACGGTTCAACAGTCTGTTCTCCAGGCCCAGGCGTCACCGGAATGACACTTCCGTCAATACTATCTGAAACAGAGATTGGAGTTTGAGTTTAAAAGGGTATTTTGGTAACAACTGTATCGCTGCTGATGTTCCACCTCCCAGGCTGCAATGCCACCTCTCTATTAACATCAACATTACTCCAGTCTATTAAGCAAAAACTACCCTTAATCAATATTTAGACAGAAACAGTCTAAGTTGTTATAGGTAACAGAAATGTCCTAACTTGCAGAGGTTTCTACTGCCCTGATCATATGACTACACACCTTTTCTTGTGAAGTGCTGAACAACAAATACTTAAAATGAACCCCATATCTCAAACCAGGTCTTTTCCCTCCACTTCAGAAGGCCCAGATGTAACGAGCGGCATGGTGGTCCTTTCCCGAGGCAGACCACATTGAAAGATCACAAGCCTTACTCGCCAGTTAGGCTCCTCTATTCACTTTATGCTTTAATACCACCTCTACAAAATCCAAGGCAAAAACCCTGATAAAGATGGACTTTTCCTGTGAAGTAGCAGAACCAGCCATGCATGTGAGCACACGTAAAAATCATCAATGTGGTAACGCCAGAAGAGAGGACAGTGGTATTTACTATGTACTGCTACTCTGTAAATGTAATACTTACTAGACCGACACAGGAGCACCCGTGGAGTAGGTGTCAGTGGAGTAAGTGGCAGCTGAGTATGCGAGGTGCTATGAGATGATGTGATAACACTGCTGAAGAGACCAGACCCTTGCCGAACTGGACTAAGCATCGGTGGCGGAGTGTAGGGGGGGAGCTCGTGTGTCCGGTCTAGCAGATGATCTCCGAGGACACGAGGAGAGCGAAGCTGACTCTGGTACAGGGTGGCACCAGAGTGGGACATGCTGAAGTTGAAGGAAGGAGGAGGGATGAAGAGAGGTTCGGGTCTGTGCCGATACTTCTTCTTGTCCTGCAATGGCTTGAAGTTTTCTTCCAATTTTACAGCACTTTGATGAGGTTTTTTGCTAATTTCCTAAATGAAAACACGCAGAACTTTAGTATTTAGACATGCTCAAATGTGGTTTGCACACAATCCCCTACAGCTTAGGGCAACAGCCACAGAAAAGACATTACCACCACGCAGTTAATCACGTACCACCATAATAAGCCTGGTCAGTACAGTATCTGGTGCTACACAGAAACCTCAGGGGAGCGAGGAAAACCAGGACAAATTACCCTCACGTCCCTCAGCAAGCCCTCTGGGTCAAGGTAGGGCTGAGCCACAGGCACAGACATGGAGAGGCTGCTGCCAGCTTTTGAAGGTGCAGGGAACAGCTCTCCCCGGCCATGAGTCTCCCACACCCTTCTTCAGCTCCATCCGAACACCCTGGGCACTTCTATTTGCACTGAACACACACAGGCTATTGGGAGTTACTTCATTACCCAGTCACAGTTTATTAGAAACTTTATATGAGATGTTTTCCAATGCATTTATTTTGTTTGACTAGGAAGGACAAATGAGCTCAGTGAAATTACTGCAGCACTCAGCAGCAGGAAAGGAAGAAAAATGTAATAAATTCAAATTCTTTGCCTCTTATCACTACATTCCCATCAGCTTGAGCACAGTCCAGCTGCAACAAATCTTGAACTTAACTCTCTCCTGTTTCCTTGGAGGAAAAAGGGTAGTAGATGACCATTTGGGAATTCACACACTGTAACATGCCTAGAATTCTACAATTCTAGAAATGTTAAAAATCACTTAACAATAAATCCCTAGAGTCCACAGAAGCAGAAGGCACAGAATTTGTGCAAACCTGGAATCTGGATTTCTGGGGGGTGGGGGTGAGGTGAGAAGAAACAGGTTCTCAGCTTGTGCTTTAAGAACACACAGAAGCTGGTAGATTAACACAGTATTAAATATACTGCTTTCAGGTGTTCAGATTGTAGAACTTCTTTAGGATAAACTTGGAAAGTGGAAGAAAATTTTTGACAGATAGGGTTACTCCCGAATGTCTGCATCATCCGGTAAATTCTACTACTACGTGAAGTAAATTACTACAATGTATGTTTAGACAACATACATCTTTACGCCATGGGTGGTTCTTGAGAATCACATTCACCCAATAAAAATCATGTTAAAGGAGCATTAGCACTGTCACCCTTTATCCCTTATGTTAATACGTTCCAGCTTGTGGAAATGTTTTTGATTACAGAGGTCCTGTCCTCTCTGTTAGATCATGGCTGTATCCTCTCCAACAGCTGTTGACAATTTTTCTCTCCAAAAAAATTAAGTTTTGGAAGAGTTTTCCTTTTGCAGGAAAAAAATGCAGCTTTACAGAGAATTTTGTTGATAATGGACATTCAGAACAGTGAAAGGGGTGAGGGTTACCTGTAACCACAGACATAGTCCATCACGATAGCGAACATTTAGTGTTCAAAAAGAAGAAAGGGGAAAAAACCCTAAACTCAAGGAAAAAAACAAACAAACCAAAACCTAAAAAACTCCCCAGAAGGCCAGCTCCAAGTCTTTGATTAAGGGCTCATTTTGTTCTGCTCTTTAAATGTGAAAGAGCTGGTACTCCTTTCTCACTAGCATAAAGCAAACTAACCAAGACAACATCTTAGAAGTCCTATACACCTCCATCTCCTACACTGCTTCACCTACGGTATATCTTAGCCTCAGTGTGGTTATGCCAACACTACTTTCAAAAAAGATCACATTGAATGTTAAAGGAGATCGTGATGTCCATGGGCTCTCAATGCAGAATCACCCCAATACTTTTCTGAAGCTCCAGGAACTGATTCCCACTATCCAAGACTGAATGCATCCTTGTTGGCCCTGCTGCCGCACCTTCATAGATCCACCCTGGGTAGATCCTGATGGACCTCACGTGACTCCTAGCTTCAGCTCACTGTCCTGTAGCCTTGCTGAATGTTTAGTTTCCTTCTGCTGTTTGATTTTACTGATTCCATGAGCTTCGTGGGAGCTTTTCTGGACAGCTCAAAACACAGTATAAATAAATGCAACACAGCTCCAGTTCTTCGGTATTAAAAAAAAAAAAAAAAGTCTCCAATGGCACAATCTCTTTACAGAAGAAGAGGGAACTGTAGATCTTTTGATCTTTGAATGTTTCCAATGCTACTGCTTATACAAAAGGTAGGATCCAGAGAGGAACCTGCACGAGTTTAGTTTGCTTGGGCAATAACAAAGACTGCAAGCATGACTTTGAGTGAATGAATGCACATTTAGCCAAACACTGGCAGATTTAATCACAGTCACTTTACATACGTTACAGAAACACACAAGCCCAAGCCACCTACTCTGATGTCTCTAGAGAAGATCTCCCACTCAGAGCTCAAGGATTCAGAAAAGACTGTCCCTTTTCTCTCCAGAAACTAGAAATAGAAAAGAAAAATTGTACTGCTGAGTTACAAGCTAAGTATTGTGAGATGCTGGTTTCCACAGTAAAGTGGAAGTTTATGCGTAAAACCTCTGTCTGAAAGGAAGAGAGTAAAACATTTCATATATATTTAAAATTAGTGTGTATGTATGAGTGAAGGGTCAGGAGGGGGGTGATAAATACACAGATATTGTAAGGAGTCACCCGTGATGGTATATGCTGTCCCCTCATTTGGCCAACAGCCTCATGAGGAGAAGGAAAAAAAAAAAAAGAAAAAAAAAATCACAAGAGTATTTCTCTGCATTATACTGATAACACCATGCAGTATTTATACTCCCCAGTAATCTCTTATCATGGCATAGTCTGCAAGCGTGGATTTGAAGGAATAAGTAGCATCTATTCCTACACTGGAACGCAAAATAAATACTGCTTGCTCCAGGACTCTTTCAGGAAAACAATAAAGAGCATTCTCACATCTCATTCAAGTACTCATCAATTCCTCGTGCTGCCTGACAATTTCAGTTTTATGAGTGAAATGAAAGCACTAAGCATAGCTATTTTTCCTATATCAGAATTCCCAGGGATTAACCCTTAGATATGATGCAGAGAGAAAGGGAAAAATGACTTCATTGCAAAACTCTGAGTCAGCAAGCTTCATATTGGCTTAGAGCACACACTGTAAGCACTGCACAGTACCCTCGTATCTTTGGCTGAAATGAGAAGCACATATATCTGACTTTAAAAAACAGGAAGAAATAAAACTGCTGAATTTAAGCAATAACATAAAAACAAAGCAGCCTGAAAAGGAAAAAACAAAAACAGTAAAAAGATACTAAATTCCTTTGTTCTAGTGGGATAAAAGAATATCACATTCCAATTTCAAATGATTTATTTTCAACTGAGGTCTTGATTCCCCAGCAAAGGGAAAATTAATATTTTCAAATGACTGAAGAAGAAATGCTATGATGCTACAGGCTTTTTTTGTTTATTAGGCATCATTAAGATTCCAGAAAACATTCTAAAATACGGACATTTTAGAAAGTAGCAGCACTATAAGCAAAGGGATTTAAGAAGCACAGCACAGTTAGTGGCAAGAAACGCAGCACTCACAGAGGATGAGCAGGGGTTGGCCACTTTTGGACTGCATGGTGGAGAGTAAGTCATCTTCACGAGAACGGGCATCTCATCATCTGACACAGAGTTGGCAGGCTTGTCTTTGACTGTGGCAGTGCTGGCAGAGGGCTGCGTGCTGGGCTCGGGTGACAGAAGCTTTACAGGGACAGACACTGGCATGACGATGGGCGCAAGGCTATCCACCTCTTTAGGCAGCGGCTGCTGTGGTGGTTTCTCTCCTTCATCCTGTACAGACAATTAAAGGCTTTCAGCCCGAGTGAGGGAGGGCTACTTCTGGATCGATACACTATGCAACGTATACACCGTGGCTGAAAAGAACTGGCCAGGGTTACAAAACACACAACAGTGTTGCTTCTTGGTCTCTTTATTTGCCTTGAACGAAGTTGGCAGATTACTTATGACTCCTGCATAGGATTCAGCCTCGGTGATAAATAACCACATTAAACATGTTTACAAGATAACTTGCAGGAGGGGAGATAAACACGTGCTCTTTTTATCACTATAAAGACAGAATTCTCCATCACCCACCTAAAAACAAAGACGCAGATGGTGTAACCCTGGTAGCTCTTTGCCTTCCTGTGGTATTCCCCGTTAGGACAGAATTTCTAAAATATCAGGACAGAGAAAGACTGACTGACAGGGCAAGTTATTTTTATGCAGAACAATTCAAACCCACAATTTTTGGTTTGGTATTTGTTGATACCTATAGAACTAAAACACTTGGGAAGAAAGCTGTCAAAGATTCAACAATCCAGCTCCTTCAATTAAAGCCTGGGAAGGCTTCCAATAAACATCCCTTAGTCATCCAAGTAGTCCAAATGAAAATAAGGAAGACCTGATGTTCCTGATATTTCTAATATAATAAACAAACATGAGGGGAAAAAAAATTAAGACGTTCCTCACACGACTTTGTTTTTGTAACGTGCAGAGAAACAGAGAGCGATAAATGCTGTTCTGTCCTCCACCACTGCCTCTGACTTTAAAGCAAGACTTCTGGCCTACAAACTAGCAGAATTATGTGCATTTCTACTTACACAGGGTATGACATAACAAAACAGCGCTGAGAAGAACAAGTTTTGACAGCAAAGCAAAGCATGGCAAAGCAAGCAAACATCAACACGGAAAGGAGAGCGCCAAATACTGAAGTAAAATGAACTGCTACCTGTTTGAAGTTAGGAGATGCTCTTACTCCTCCATGTGACCTCATGTGACCATTTAGAGCAGGCAAACTCTTAAACTCCTTCAAGCATATTGAACACATTAGCTTGTTCTTCGCATCAGCTCTCTCAGGAAGTGTTTCTCTGTTCTGGCCACTATTTTTATTTTCATTTTTTTTAGCATGGAACAGAAGAAGAGACATTAGTTTGGCATGTTCCCTTTGTTGCAGAGGAAGCTTTTTAGTCAAGGAAGTCAGTAAAATTTTACAGCTAGATGGTTATGAAACCACAAGCAAGCATGGGGTGAGTGCTGTGAAATATGTGGGAAATAACCTAGATCAGCTGCTCCCAAGATGGGGAAAAGGAAAGTTTTGAGTAGGACATGCTCATCAAAACATGGCCCTCGGTATGTAAAAGTCTGAGAACCCACAAGATCTATCATGACAGACCTACATTTCCCCACTCATGACAGCAGTTAACAAGTACTTGGACACAATGCCCCTACTTATGGTAGGCAACCATACTGGAGGACACCTCAGCCCTTCAGAGGTGAGACCTTAAGAAAAACAGAAGATCCCTGCTGCCAAAGATACAAATCCAAACCACACATCATCCCTTCTCTTACAAATGCAACACAGAGCAAACTGCTCCCCTGCTTTTGCTTTTTCTTTGGTTCCTTTTTTTTTTTCTTTCTTTCTTTTTTTGAAAGACAAAGCATTTATTTGATTTTATTGCTGGGGGGGAGGGTGGAAAACACACAAACTTAAATTCACAAAGTACAAAACTAAAGATGTTTCTAGAAGAGCAACAACTATTACCTACCCAGAGTGCACTCCCCTCCCTCTAAACTGCAGCACTCCTTTGTATTTCTCATATTTAAATTAAAAAGACAAAAAAAAAAAAATCTTTCAAAAATACCTTTGTTCTGGGGACAGCGGCTGCAGTCTGCCATCTGACAGTTGCACCTGCTATCAAAGGAGGAGAGGGGAAAAGAGGGGAAAAAAGAGAAAAGAATTTTTCAGGAAATATTAATGCATAAATGAAGGCCCTCACAGCATTATGTTTGCATTTTGCATATGATTTTACTAATATTAAAAGCCTCTAAGTTGAGAGCCTTACACATCTCTACCAAATCAGTGCCTCTGWGAGCATGGCCAGTGCAAGTTTTCTTACACTCACCTGCTGTTTGAAGCCTTTGCTCTGACCCAGAAGTATTACTTTTGGAAACAGGGAGTTGACTAACTCTTCCTGAACAATTGAGCCCTCAGGTGTTGAAAAATCAGCAAGAGCACTATGTTGTAATTGGGTCCCTCCTCCCCTGAAACCGAGGCAGAACTTCCCAAAGCCTCTTACAAGGGAAGCAGCAGCCCTGCAGCAGCAGTAGCTCTGTGCTGCTGCCAGCCTGGCCTGAAGCCAACCCCGCGGTGTAGACAGAAGTCTGTTAATGCAGTTCCCCAAAACATCCCAGCGATGGCCACCGCTCACATCCTAACCTTCCGGCTCTCCTGCAACCGTTTCATTTCCACACCTTGCTACTCTTCTGCAAAACAAGTTTGGCTGAGCACGGATCTAAAATATTACCTACCTGAGGCCACGCGGCGCTGGGAGAGTCTTGCTGAGAGCTTTTGTTGTTCGGATGAACTCCCAAGGGTGGCAAAAGAGTTCGATGAGGGACAGCATTACCTACAGGATTAATCTCCTGCCGTGCGGGATCCTCCGTGGTCTCTGGTGGAGTGAGACCAACGTGGGAGTTCAGAGACGGCGCTCTGCTCTCACTTGGGTATTGCTTCTGCTGATCTTGCTGCTGCTGCTGCAGTAAACTCTGTGGGTACAAGTGCCTGTACTGTTCATGGGGATCTTGGTAGCAATACTGAGGCATTGCTCCCAACTGGATAAGCTGCACAGGATGACTTGGATCCTGAGAGTACTGGTGTGGTTCATGCATAGTCTTTGGATCAGGTTCCCTGTGATATGGAGAAAGCGGCAATTGCATCTGTTGCTGCTGTTGCTGTAACTGCTGCATGACAGGTTGCGTTTGGTAATACTGAGCTATTTGCATTGGACACTGCCGCTGCTGCTGCTGCCGAGTTGGCTGTTGCTGCTGCTGGATCTCCTGTATCGAGAGCCGCTGATGTCCATGCTGCGGTGGAGTGTAGTATTGAGTCTGCTGCAAGTGCTGCATCTGTTGCGGTAAGAGCTGCTGGGACTGCATTTGTTGAATGTGCGCCTGTCCTTGCTGAAACGCAGAATGCATCTGCATTTGTGATAAATGCTGCTGGTAGTCGTAGTACAACTGTTGGTGCTGCATGACTTGCATTTGTTGCTTTTGCTGTGTGCTTGCAAAATTCTGGTGTGTTTGCTGTGGCAGTGGTTGATATCTTTGTACACTGGAAGTTACAGGCTGTTGCTCAACCACTGGCTTCTGGGACAGCAGCTGCCTGAGCGCACTGTCACCAGAATTATCCACCATCGAAGACTCGGTGTGCAAAACCTGAGCCATGTTGTTGACTTGAATTCTCAGATTTTGGTTAGCAAATACTTGTGTAAAGGAGTCCAATTTATGCAGGACCCCACTGGTAATTTTTTGCGATCGATTTTCACTGGGTTGAGAGTAAGAATATTGATATCCATCGTGGGACTCCCCCTGCCCGAGGGGGCTCCACATTGCGCTTTGATTATTCAAATTGTTCCTCACTGGGACATGGTTTCCTGAGCCAGAATGTGTCCAACTGGTTTGTCTAGATGTATCCATTGACCCAAGACTTTTTGAACCTACAGGCAAAGCTATACCATCTCTTGAATCTTGGGGAAACTGAGGGGAAAGAGGGGACGCCTGGGGAGCATCCATAACAGATGTCCCATAGCTATGATTTAGAGATGGAAGGGAGTTCATTTGGTGTTGGTGGTAGTACAAGTTCTCATTGCTGTTGGCAGTATGGTTAGTTTTATACAATTGCTGGTCCCCCATTTTTGGTCACTTCTGTTCCAAATTTACAGGCACATGAACCATTGAAATCTCTATGAACCCTGAGATAGCTGAGTGAGGGGAAGGGAGGGGAGGGGAAAAGAAGCTAGAATTACTTATAATTCAGCATGTCCATGTGCATCACAAGGACTAAGATTTCCTCCAGTCTGTCAGTAATTCCAATCTCAGACTCGACGTTGCTTCACATCTTCAATAAATGGACCACAGCACAAATCCTACACAGATCAATAGGTTCAGTGTGCCAGGCACCTGGGGAGTAAGAGAAAGATAAGGTAAGTGCTGGCTCTCTGCATAAACTGTTATTGTTATTGCCTCAAAGGAAACTGTAAAATCTCCTAGTTTGAAATACATGATCAGATGCAAAATTGTAGCAGCTGGGCTATTCCAGAACAGTTAGATTACTTCATCTCATCCCATTATCCTGCCTCTTCTCTAGTGCTCTGATAAAATCATTCTGCCAAACTGATAAAGGCTTATTCTTCAAAACTGTTTTTTCCCCTAAAGTATATGAACATTCAAGCAGTTTTAGCTGGCCACATATTGCTCTCTCATGACTAGTTTTAGCCAGACAGTTGACTATCAAGCCAAGTCATCTTGCTAGTGTTACAGCCTTCTTGTCAGGAACAACACACCCATTTTATAACACAAAAAATCAAGTACGGCGGACACCACGGGTGCCTCCACAAAGGCCTGAAAAGGCAGGTAAAAGAAAACCATGGCTTTGAACAAAGCTGACTGTACTCAGATAACAGCATCTAAAAGGACGTACAGAAAAGTTAATTGCAATCTGGGATTTGCACAGAGCCTTCCACAGCTTCTCACAACTTCCAAGGTATCTACAGGAGGCGTCCACTGGTGGTACGAAAATAGAGCATCACTGAAGAGTAAGATGCAACACTAATGCTCATTGCTGTGACAATAAAAAAAAAAAAAAAAAAAAAAATCACGAGCATAGTTACTGAACTGCATCTGTGCACGTAGATTTGTTTGCTACATCTGTGTGGAATCTGATTAATGCTAAGACCAAACCAGTCCATGGAAATCTTTTCTGATCACTCACCTTACATCCGGAGCGCTGAACTCCAACTTCTGTTCTACCCTTTCACCCTTCCTTCTTCTCTTTGTATTATTTTAACAAGACTAATTTATACCGAATGCAACCTTTTATCATTTTTACTGTATAAACTGTAATTCAAAGTAACACTTTACAGATGTCTGTACTGTTTTCGATGAATAAACCAAAATACATAGGTACATTATAGGGTTGTTTTACTATTCCACAGCATGAAGCAATCACTGTGTCTACAATCACACATGCACAGAGGTACAATACGCCTATGCACACATAAATACATTTTAACATAAAAGTTGATTCTGAGCTTTAACAAGAGCACAAAAATATTAGACCACAGTATTAACTCTGCCTCCTTCACATCTGCCTTTCTAAATGTAACGCCTTCCACCAAAGACTCCTGTGTACTGATGGCCTTACCTTTTTAAACTTAGGAGAATCCTTGATCTAGATGGATAAATGTGAAGTCACTGATGGAGAAAATTTTAACCATTGCCAGATGCATATTACCGAGGTCTGTGCTAGCAACAGCAAATAAGGGTAATACATTGCTGCAGGCAGAAAAAAACCTTTTCCGTTCTAGCATAATGTATGACAGAAAACCATAGCTCCCAATGAAGAGGGCTTTCAGTGTGTACACAGTTTTTGTGTAAACCATCTGCAGCCATTAGCATGTAACATTTTCACGTGACAAATAATGGCTGAGAATAATTGCAAGTTTATTTCCCCTTTCCAGAAATATACATTGCTTCATAGTTTCTCTGAACATGCTCCCTTCCAGATTTTTATAGATGCACAATTGAAAAAAAGATAGGAGTCAACAATGAATGGTCAAAGCTGCCAACGTGATTTTTCAGCCACAACCCAACTTCAAAGACTTCCTATTAAAAATTATGAAGGGAAACTAAACAAAGCCTCCACAAAACATTCAAAGGGCATAAAAATAAACACTCTCTGATATTTCACACTGAAAGGCCATCAACTTTTAGAGGAAGAGAGGGATTCTACACAGAAATATGCATCTCCTCTTTTGCCTGCCAAGTTAAGAAAGCTCAGCTGAGATGCTCTGAACACATCTTCCCATGAAAACAGGGCACTATTGGATCTGTCGATACACCTTTTGTATAGGAGGTATGTCCCATTTCACCTGTTAACAGTGTTGTAATGTACACCAAGTTCCTTGGTTTTGGCCCTTCTTTTTGAAGTTTGAAGTGACAAGTATTAGCCAAAGGACAAGAAATAATAGTGATACAAACCAGTGAGTGAGAATAAATGTCTCCAGGAGACAATTAAAAGATCGTAAGAATTTCAGGAGTAAGGACAGTAAGAGCACTTATTCTTACGGCAGCAAACAACATGATTTTGGTATAAAAATGAACCAAGCAGCCAGCCAGGCCCCTGACCCCCTACTCTTCCCACAGGCAGGAGCACCACGGTGGTAGATGCTACCACCTGTACCAGCAGCCACAGCTAGTTTTGTGATCACCAGAGAAAACGCCAGCCCTTGGGCATATAACAAATTCCACTTACTGCACCCTTTCACCTGGGGATTACCTGTCACAGTTCTCAGGGTACTGGAAAACAGTCAAGAAGGTTTTACATCTGATGCATTAGCACAAACCTCTCAATTCCATTCTATCAATATTTCTTTAAAAATAAAAAGCTTTCCCAAATTATGACCTTCTGCTGCCTCACTTTTAGCTATTTCATGGCTGAAAAAAAAAAAAAAAAAAAAAAAAAAAGCAGCTCATAGAAATTTCCTCTCCAGCAGCTCCAGCATCCTCAACTCACCTCCATTTTGTGAGGTGGCAGATACTGCTGTCTGTTAGGTAGATTACAAAGTTATCATCACAGTTACACAGAAACATTTGTAAAAATCTGAAAAAGATTATAATGGAATATTATATTAAAATACCAATCAAGTCACAAAAGGACTGGAAAGTTCAGTCACTATGAGAATCACATTTGAAAAAAATTTGCATTGTTTTGAAACACCCATTCCCCCACTCAGAGAAAAAAAAAAAAAGAAAAAACAAAGAAGAAAAAAGATTAAAACATTCCTTTTAAAAGCATCACTGATCTGGAGGGAGAAAAGTGCAAATGTTTAAAAAGCATTGTTATTCTACCTTTAGGTAACATACAAAAAAACCCAGATAAGCACATTGATAAAAGCATAATCAGTAATAACCCAGTCCCTTAGATACCAGATTTTTTTTTTAGTACTTGAACAGGCTTAAATTTAAGGGCTTGATGCTGTATACACTGAGCATTTGCCATCAGCTTTAACAAAATGCTAACAGTATACATTTCTCGTCGGATTAAAATCTAACGGTATTTCAGTGCTGTACACATCATCATTAAGGCTTTAGGGGCACCAAAGTTAGTCTCTGGCCAACTGAGAAGCCATTGACAGCATACTGAATGATTTCTATTTCTTTCAATGAGAAAAAGCACCCTTTTCTTCCTATCCTTTTTGTTTAGCACTCCTGCCTAAACACCCATCACTGCAATTTATCACAACAACAATTCTAACCACTAAATGGTTAAATCAAACAACTAAAAGCAGCAGGAGTTTTAAAGCAACAATGGTTCTGCAGTTCTGTGTTTCTTCTCTTCCCAACAGTCATTTATGCTACTTAACCTATTACATTTCTGACATTACAGATATATCCCAATTACGCAATCATTACAAAGAAACATGAAAACAAATGCAAAAGGACAGAAACAATTCTGTAGACTGCCTAGAAAGAGAAATACCCTACTTAAGTTTATGGATGGAATCTGGACTCAAACTAACGGGAGTTCAATTGATTTCAACAGAGACAAGGTTTCGCTCCAACTCTTTCATCATTTCAGCGTAGTCCCCTGCAACTTACACAGCTCCATTCTCCAGACTGAAAGCCAGGGACATGCCAAGCTGGCTGAAATGCCTTTACACACTCCAACTGTCTCCCTCGTAAAACACAAGCAACTGTAAGGCAGTACAAGTAGTAGTCTCTCCTGGAAGCATGCCATAACTTAATTCTGGTAAACGTGAAATGGAAGAATATTCCAACGTTATCAGTCTTCAGTAAAGGTGATCTGATTTTCCTGCTTCATAAACTGTATCACTGGAGAGTCAGAAGAACTTAGAGAAGACAGGCAGTGAAATATCAAGGAGATGGTAGTTACAACATATAAAAAAACCACTCCCAGCTCCATCACACACCACAGAAGCTAAAACCTGCAGAATCTTTCAACTGTAGAAAACAACAGATCAAGCCACAGTCACACTATCAAACTGCCTGAATCCACATGAATTTCAGAGCAAGACATCCACTCCAAATAAGTTGGTGCATGAAAGTTGGGCTGCAAAACCAGGACTGAATGCCAGCCAGTGCCAGTTTCAGAACTGAGTTAATGGAGAGGGATGACAAAAGACTGTAGGAGAGCAGATGCTGAAGGAAGCAGACTCATTAGAAGGCCATAAAGTTATCATAGCACTGATCTAAGCCATCTCAGTAGGCTGCATGGCTGTGTATCAAAAAGGAATTGGATCCTATGGTTTGTCCAACTTATTTCAAGTGTCACTTAAAGCAAAAAATCTACATGCTTTTATAGATTAATTACTAGTTAGCCTGAAAAAAAAAGAAGACTGCATAAGATGGCAGATGCAAAAAAGACCTCCATGTTCAACTAGCTTCTGCAGAACAGAGCACCTGCAGCTACTCACAAGCAACAGTATCAGCAGATGCTCATTTGCTGGGGCACCATCCTTCCTCATGTCCCTCCCTCCAGGACAGTAACACATTAGTTAAAGCAAGTTTAACCACCACTCTTAGCAGTCTGAACTGTTTTTTATAACACTTAACTCAAGGCATGCCTGCTTACAGAAATGTGTCATTGCTGTGTGTTCTCCCAACACTGTGGACATGTTTTAATCATGCCTTACCGCCCTTCAGTTGCACAGGCTGAGACAGGACTTTCTCAAGTGGCTGTCTTTTTGCTATTAGAATATAAGCTTCATTTTTAACTGCAGATAAGATGAAATCCAAAACCAGAAGTTCTCTGTTCCCTTCCTTCCTTTCAATTTCCCCCCCCCCCACTTAGCTTCAATAGAAACAAAACAGGATTTACCTTATTCAATTTTTAGCCTTTTTTTATGAGAATGTTTTTATTGGACTGTTTTGTTATTCAGAACTGTGAGAGCTTCTGCTAAGCTATTCCTAAATCAAGACAGCCATCATTCACATCATCTTGCTCTCTGATTTCCTTTAGGACAGACACAGGAATATACAGCAGTTCTTTCCCTGATAGCCTCCATTCTGCTAACACTGATGCTACCAGCAGCCCCTGCCATGCGGGCTGACTATAATCCAGCCTTTAAGCGATAGCACAGACAGGCATGATTTTCAGCTGGGCGCTACCTATGTACAACCACCACTAAGAATCCACCAAGAAGAGCGGCTTTAAAAACCAAGAGAGTACTACCTAAGAACGGACGCACCTGCGTTACTCAAACCCAGCTCTCAGGAGCGAAGCTGGCACTACCCCTACATCTTCAGATGTGACAACTGCAGTAATGCTGGATGGCTGAGAAGCACAGAATTGGGAGAGGAAGAGTGGCATATTTCAGAGACCCCTGTGCTCTTGCAGGCTGTTTAGATACAAGATTTGCCTCCGTAACTCTTCTTTTAGCCACAGTTCAAGCCCCAGCTCCAGTTTTTTTTGGCACAGGAAATAAGCATGTGAAAAAAGCAGCACAGTACTGAAACAGAATGAATAATTTCTAACACCAAGCAAGGTGGTTGGGTGAACTAGCAGAGAGAAAAGGGGAGAGGTGAGAAGATAACAACTCAAAGATCTACCTTTTTTTTTTTTTTTTTAAAATATCTATAGAAACCCTGAAGACATCTGATATAGCAATAAAGAGAGGCAGAGACTGAAAACAAGGGTCAAAAGGTATGAGGATCATGGCTACTTTGGTTAGAACAAACACCGAAATAGCAACGTGGATTTCAAGGACCAACAATAATTTTCTACAGCTATCTCAAGGACAAATGCTTATAGGGCTGAAAACCTTTTCAACTCAATCCTGGATACAACTGGTCATATGTTCTCCACTGCACTTCAATTTTGGCTTTCTTTGAATGGTAGAGATCTCAAATCCGCACCCATATCTGCATACAAACCCCAAGGCTGGCGTTGTTAGGCAAAACCACCAACAACAAAAAACCCACTTCAGTATATAAGAACATAAACAAATAAAATAATTGCAAAAGTGAAAAGAGGATGGAAAGGAAGCAAAATATTTAGTACACTGATTTTATAGCAAGCATAGTAAGAAAGTTCTTAGAATGGAAGGGGAAAAACAGATTATCTGCTTTTTAATAGTAACGCTGGTAATTCTTCAACGGTTGCACAAATCCTTCAAAAATTATCATTCCCTTTGCAGCTGAGCTCCTTCTGCAGTGCAGTTGGAAAGGCTGCTGAGTCTCATGTGGCTGCTCATTTAAGCTGTTCCCATTTCCACTCTTAAGAGAGACTAGAATGTCCTAATTCAGTTTAATAAAGAACACATTGGACTTGGGGGAGGGGAGAGCAACGACAGCATTGGGAGGGGAACCGAGCAATTTCTCTACTTCAATGAAGTTTAAAAAAAAAAGGCAACAAAAAAACAACAGCAAAACCAACAGTTGATCATCTCAGGAAAGTCTCTAGAAAAGGGGGAGGAGAAAGGAAGACAAACAAGCAGAAACATTTTCCTCTCCTTTTGATCTAAGTTATAAGTAGAAAATGCATTCTGAGGCACTGGTAATTTAATGAAAACTTTTTTTTCCCAAAACTAACAGAATTCCGGTTATCAAGAAGAGGACGCTGATTTCTAAATAACGTCATTAACTCAATTTAGTTTAAGGGAGATACAGTTCCATGAGTCCCAAAGAAACAAAGAAGGTTGCTTCAACAAATCTGATTATCTTTGCTGTCAGTGAATTGGCGTTACAGTTTTGAGGTACTTCGAAGGGTTCGGAGAACTGCGACTGAAGCAGGTATCGCATTACTTCATAAAAATGGTAAATATAAAATGATGTGATCTCCTCACAATACTGATTAAAAATAAAAATAAAATATAAACCTTGACTAAGGCCAGAAAGGCACTAGAACTGCCTATTCGATGACTAAGCAACTAAAAAGCGTACAGAAGACAGCATTAATTAAAGGGGTTGATCACCTGTGATAAACACAATGATTTTTTTAATATTCACCAGTACATTACTGCATACTTGATCAAGGCTGAAGCTGTCTATGAAACTTGATTTGAAATCTCTTCAGCCAATCTGGGTTTACTGACTGCTTAGATGAAATAAATTGTAGTACCTTCTGCTGAGTCCTACATCAAGGGCAATACTCTCAAATGCTTCCTGGAAAATAAACATGTCCTATTATCAAAACTGCCCTCAATTTCATATTTTAGTTTACTTCTATTACTGAACTGAGTGACTTGTTTTTCCCCAGCAAGATCCTAGTTCTGCAGACATGACAAGACCCCAGCATGAAGATCTTAGGACAGAGATGTTAGACCTTGCCCACTTACCATATGTGGCTACGTTACAACCTCTGGTCACTGCTGTTGATTTGGGGGAGGAGGGGAAATTTTTATGCCTTTCCACTCAAACATCAATCCATCGGCTATTGTTGTGACCACAGCCGTGATAAGCATACAATTTTAGTAAAAGGTGAGCATCCTTATAACACAGGTAACTAGCTTCTTCCTGACCTCTACAGTGTTTACACTCTGAAGCTTGTAATGTGATTGCCTTTTTCTGTAACTCTAAATGCTGTGAAACAGTCAGAGAACATATGCTAGGATTTGCAAAAACAGGCAAGAAGGAAACATCCTGAGACAGATAAACAATTAAAAAAAAAAAAMCAGGCAGTAGTAGTAGTAGTAGTATGTGGAAAATAGCATATGGCTGAGCTTTCAGTAGGGAGGGAACAGCTATTTTGAGCCCAGTGTCTCCCCCAAAGGAGACAGTTTTCAAAAATGCAGCTCCAGGACCCTCTGAAAAGTCAATCCCTCTAAAATACATCATGTTGGTACCTAGCAGTGGAGCCAAGTAAAATCCAATGGCTATGCAGAACTGACCACCATGGCTGCTTCTTTTTTTTTAAATTAAGGTAATGTCCATTTTGCTTGTATGAGACAATATAGCCATGGTAGTCCTTTAAGAAAGATTTAAATGTGTGGGGATCTCCTGTGTCATACATACTGTGGTACATAAAATAATGTTTTACAAGACACACAGCCAACACACAGCTAGTCACGTTTGAGAAGTCCATGAATAAAGCCACAGAGACTCAGAAGCCCAAATTTTGGAAAACAGTCAAAAAGCACTGAGCCTTATTAAACAAGCCAGCCTCATAGAAAAGTGGACATATGATGCTGCAACATTACCTGATTTTTGAGGATTTGTGAGACTCCTGTATCTTGCTGTGCTGTCTTTGCCATAACATTTCATGCTGCTTTCATTCTGTGATCTCAAAGTGATGTATCTAAACATAAAGCAAAAGAATGGAAATTAGTTTTTCCCCCCCCACGTGATTATCTTATAAAATATCACCAGCTTGCCCCAAACCGTGAGCAGGCCTGCAAGAATGAGCTTCCTATTGTAACACAACCAAACACTAACTTCTATTCAATATAGTATCTGTTCTTCAAGTCACTATTGCAGAGGCCATCTATCAGCACTATAACTCCCTTAAAGAACAACCAAGAACCTCTTTCCCATATCAATAGTGAGAGGCTGCTTCATTGTCAAATCTCTGGGACTGATACATCCACAGTCCTTCAAATTACAGACTGAAATATGAGTAAATTCATCTTTTCTTCTTACTCAGCTTG
This sequence comes from Phoebastria nigripes, assembly GCA_035582835.1. Taxonomy (NCBI): domain Eukaryota; kingdom Metazoa; phylum Chordata; class Aves; order Procellariiformes; family Diomedeidae; genus Phoebastria; species Phoebastria nigripes. The sequence goes on from JAYKAV010003167.1 coordinate 202,087, forward strand.
TCGCCTACTGCAAAATGAGGAATGGGTTACGTTGATGCAATAAATAAAACAAGACTGTGCCACTACTACAGAGACCGTAAAGATTTCACGGCATCTTACACTGCTTTGACAGAACCCAAGCACAGGCTGGATGCTCTCACGGAGAGGAGATTTGCTGGCCCAGAACTTGCAACCTACATGATGAGTGTCACACAAACATGAGAAGGTATAGCAATCAGGAAGGGAGGGATTAATGAAAGTCAAAGGTGCAGGAGATACAATCAAGTCGTCACCCAGTGCAGAAGAGATATCTAGACAAGGCATCTTTATTTAAATGAAAACAACACATTTGTTTTTGTAGGTGCTGCTGCCAAGATGGCTTTTAGGGAAGGCCCTGAACACCCAAGGGTGTTAAGAGAGCGGGCTGACGTCGTTGCGAGGCCGCTCTCCATAATCTTTGAGAAGTCGTGGAGATTAGGGGACATCCCAGAAGATTGGAAGAAGGCTAATGTCACCCCCATCTACAAGAAGGGCTTAAAGGAGGATCCAGGAAATTATAGGCCCATCAGTGTTACTTCTGTCCCTGGGAAAGTTATGGAACGAATCCTCCTGGGGGCTATCACAAGTCAAATGAAGCACGTGATGGGGAAAAGCCAGCACAGATTCACCAAGGCCAAATCATGCTTGACAAACCTGATCACCTTCTACGACAAACTAACCTGCTCAGTTGATGTAGGGCGAGCAGTGGACATTGTCTATCTTGATTTCTCCAAGGCTTTCGATATGGTTTCCCACAGCCTCCTCCTAGACAAACTGATGTGTTACAGTCTAGACAAGTGGTCTGTGCGGTGAGTGGGGAACTGGCTGACAGGCCACACCCAGAGGGTGGTGGTAAACAGCTCCTTTTGAAACTGGCAACCTGTCACAAGTGGGGTCCCCCAGGGATTGATATTGGGCCCAATGCTGTTTAATATCTTCGTAAGGGATCTGGATGATGGGATCAAGTGTACCCTGATGAAGTTTGCCAATGATACCAAACTGAGTGGGGAAGCGGACACTTCGGATAGGAGAGCCACCCTGCAGGAAGACCTGGATAGGCTGGAAGAGCAGGCTAACAAGAACCTTATGAAGTTCAACAAAGAAAAATGTAAGGTCTTGCACCTGGGAAAACATAATTCAGGAGTGCAGCACAAGCTGGGATCTACCCGGCTGGGGAGCAGCTCTGTGGAAAGGTATTTGGGGATCCTGGTGGACAAGCAGCTCAATATGAGTGAACAGTGTGCTGCTGCGGCAAAGAAAGCCAACAGCACGCTGGGTTGCATCAACGAGGGCATCACCAGCAGAGATAAAGAAGTCATTATCCCACTCTACTCAGTGCTTGTCGGGCCACACTTGGACTACTGTGTTCAGTTTTGGTCCCCGCTATCCAAAAAAGATGTGGACAGGCTGGAGAGGGTCCAGAGAAGGGCCACAAAGATGATCAAAGGACTGTGAAGCCTGCCATATGAGGAAAGGCTGAGAGAACTGGGTTTGTTCAGCCTTGAGAAAAGAAGGCTTAGGGAGACCTTATCACCATGTTCCAGTATTTAAAGGGTGGCGACAAAGAAGATGGAGACTCGTTTTTACAAGGAGTCACATGGAAAAGACAAGTGGTAACGGGTACAAGTTAGTCCTGGGGAGAGTCCAATTGGACACAAGAGGAAAATTTTCCACAATGAGAACAATCAGCCATTGAAATAATCTACCCAGGGAAGTGGTGGATTCCCCAACATTGGACACTTTTAAGATTCAGCTGGACAGGGTGCTGGGCCATCTTGTCTAGACTGTCCTTTTGCCAAGAAAGGTTGGACCAGATGATCCTTGAGATCCCTTCCAACCTGGTATTCTATGATTCTATGAAACAAGCCTGRAAGCTTAAGGTACGATTCACAGCTCACTGATGTCAATGGGAAATTCTTCATTCGCACTGAGCCCTGCCAGGTTTTGGAAAGTCATTCCAGGCTTAAGAAGAAACTGTATAAACGACCGCTTGTGGGAGAAAGGCACAGATAACCTCAGTGACCTTGATCAGCATTTTCCTCCTCTCACCTTCAACGCTAGATAATTGTTTAAATTATTCTTTAAAGATCTCTGATAATAGGTCCCAAGCACTGTGACACTAGTACGTACAGCAAGAAGCCACCCCCCAAGTCCAGCAGTTCCTTGCACAGAGCAGGTGCCCTCCCTTAGCCCACCAGCAAGGTGGGGGAGACGAACCCAAGCAGCTCCCTTGACCTGCCCAAAGCCAGCCTCTGCTTCCCCCTTGAACTTCCCCCAAGCCCACAGGAAACAGACAGGTCCACAGCACAATCCAGACACCAACCCACTCCATCAAAACATGCGCCACGGGAGACAGCGGAGCTCCTTACAAAGCCTGACCTGCCCAAAACGTCTTTCTTCGACAGAACACCTCAGTTGATGGTAAACACTGGTAGCATCGCATAGGGACACATGGATTTTCTTGGATCTAAGTGATTTTTTGCTTACAACATTATTGTGTTGAGTCCCAGTAACTAAAACCTGTGTGCGTCCATGTCTTGCTACAAATGTGAGCTGAAATGCTAAAAAAGTGCCTGAAAGCAAACCATTCATCACCTGCTTGCATCCTATCTGCTGACAGCTTTTCTCAGCAAATCCCATGATTTGCCTCTTTGTTGAAATAAGACAGGTTTTAATAAGACCACATGTACTTAATGCTTTATCTAACTTGTTTTTTATACTGGTATAAAAACACCTTCAGGTCTGTAACAGGCATATTGAATCATCTGGATGACTGACAGGTGTATACCATCGCTTTGTGTTTGTAACAGGAAATATTCAGAGACACAGGGAAAAGCCGAGGTTAACGTCAGTGGAGCCAAAAGAGAAAACTTTTTTTTTTTTTTTTGCCCCAGTTTAACACAGCTGTTTAGAACCTGCCAAGATGTTTAAATTTCATTAAAAAAATAACTGCTATATCATGAGCAGTGAACAAAGTCACAGTATATAGTTTTGCTTTCTTTTTCATTTAGAAAAGAAATGGGGGATGGAACGCCTCTCCTATGAAGAAAGACTGAGAAAGTTCAGCCTGGAGAAGAGAAGGCTTCGGGGAGACCTTATTGCAGCCTTTCAGTACTTAAAGGGGGCTTATAAAAAAGATGGGGACAAACTTTTTAGCAGGGCCTGTTGCAACAGGACAAGGGGGAATGGCTTTAAACTAAAAGAGGGTAGATTTAGGCTAGATACAAGGAAGAAATTTTTTAAGCTGAGGGTGGTGAAACACTGTCACAGGTTGCCCAGAGAGGTGGTAGATGCCCCGTCCCTGGCAACATTCAAGGTCAGGTTGGATGGGGCTCTGAGCAACCTGATCTGGTTGGAGATGTCCGTGCCCATGGCAGGGGGTTGGACTAGATGACCTTTAAAGGTCCCTTCCAACCCAAACTATTCTATCATTCTACGATTCATTTATCCATCTACTCTGGAAAAATGAATGCGAGTATTAAACCTAAAAACGCCAAAGTATTCTGCAGACAAATCATCCCTGGCAGCTTCCTACAGAGGCCAGGCCGATGGACACTGGGAAAAGCAACAACAGGAACACCCAAGGAAAACCCTTTCCTGTTTTTCTTATTTGTTTTGGCTGCTTTTCCCACTATACCACCTTCATCATCAGAGCTACAATACCACCCATATGCAGTTGTATGTAAATTAGCAGATACGTGCAAAACTCTCATACGTAATACCATAGTTAAAGAATAAAACTTTGGGCATTTTAGAGCCAGAGGTAGTGAACTGATGGCTGATAAATACTGAAAACAGTCCCAATGTAATTAACACAGGACCAAACACCGCAAGAGTACATAAAATTCACAAATGAGGTTTTAATTCCTTTCATTAAATTTTAATAAGCATCTCATTTTTTGATGTTTAGATTAAAAAGCAATCTACCTTTATATTTCTTTGCCATATTCTTCAGTTTTGCTTCTATCCCAGCCCCTAGATTTTGCACATAACCAAAGCACAGTAAGGAGAAGCTGAGAAGTGAAGCTTACAGCAACATTTACAAATTAAGAGCTAAGTCAGAGATCAGCTATCCCATACACACAATATAAATTTTCGTTCTTCTCTCTTCATTAGGATTGATGACACTGCTGGAAAATAAGGAGCACATAATACCTTTTATGGGAACGTAAAGCACAGACAAATTATCAGAGAGAGAATGCAGCTAAATCAATTTCTCATCTCAAGATAGTAATGGAGGCAATTTCTTGAACTTTACTATGCTTGTAACGTATTGATCAGCAAAGCTTCACACTGAATGTTAAACTAGGTATTTTTCCAGGGATAAAATGGAGGATGGCAGTAAAACTCTAGGCAACACACCAAAGAACGGAGATTTTCTTCAGCCACGTTACAGTTCAGAAACTCAAAGTTTCCACCTACCTGCAACTTACCACAACACGAGAGGAAGATTTCTAGATGAAGGCTGAATTAGTCCTGCAGGAGCCTTCACAGAGCAGATTTAAGGAGAAGCAGAAAGACACAGTGCTGCTCTAGGAGCGATGGCACAAACACCAGTACCGGTTACGCTACCTGCGGCATGAGGCTGCGGCAGCAGCTTGGGGGCAGTATTTTTGTTGCAACACTTCAGCTCCCCTTGGCTGCAGGTCGCCATGAAGAGCCATTTCCCAGAGATCTTTCAGCCTCCGCTGTGACTACATCATGCTCCGAGATGCTGACCCCCTTCCCGAACTTCTGCTACTGCTCTGAGGCCTAACGGCAGGTTAGGATGAGGAGAACCTTTGTCTGGCTGATGAAGATGCCCCACTCAACCACCACGAAGAGCAGTGACACCAAGGAAGGCCACGCGCGTGCTCCGTGGGCTGGTCAAGTGTGCCTGGCACAGGCCACATGCTTCCAAGGACAATGTTACAGCTGCACGGCAGATTTTACATATTAAAAGAACAATACAGATCAAAGACGAGGATACACATATCCTCTACCAAAGTAAAGTGAAATGTTAGACATATACCCTTTCTAGGATAGCTACATTTACTTTAACGGGATGGACATTTGTATCATTTGACATTAAGAACTTAACTGAAGTGTGTTAAAATTGGGAACTCAGACTTCCTATAGATCATCATCAGAGCATCCAAAATGTGACTGAGAGAAAAAAAAAAAAAAAAAAAAAAAAAAAAAAAAAGGTGATTTGGGATTTCTCTTCTCCTGCCCAGTGGCTGCCTGTCTACCTAACCATACACAAACACCTTCCTAACCTTCCCATGAAATGAATAAACCTCACCTACTTTAAATCAATGAAACACAAGAGTTTTCTCTACTGTATTTGTCATTATTTCTATACAACAATGGTGACTGAGAGCATCCTGTTATCTAAACTGGTTGGTCATGATTCAACAGTATTTAATTATTTTTGGAGCGGAAAAGGGTAAAGTAAGGTGTTAAGATAAGAAACATAAGAACAACAACAGAGTACGTGTATTAAACAAGCAATACCAACAAAGACTGTAATATCAACTGGCAAAACCAGCAACAAAAAAGTTGAAAGTACCAGAACTATCATCATCAATCATGTACCATAAATTTGGTTCACTTAACTACATCAGAGCACAGTCTCTCCCCACATGCTGGAAGTCCTCTCTTAACCATCAACTTCATGATTTTGTTGCCCTTCCCTGGTCCGTGTTCAGCTTTCTGGTTGCACCTTATTTCTTAGAGAAACTCTAGAAATTAAAATTCTCTTCTTAGGACAGGATTCTTCATGCATGCAAGATTATTTTTATATGCTCATTTCTACATCTTTGAAATGCTTCAGGAAGATTATATTACATTTATTTCCACAGTTAATCTCTTAGACAAACGACACATCTTACAGATGAGATGCTATGGCACAGATAGATTACGAATTCCAAAATCTATTAGTTTTTCACGTGTAGGATCCAGCAGTTCAGATAACAGATACTGTACAACGCTAGATTATGTTTAAAGCTGTTTTGACTCGAGCTACTGGTCAGATGCCTACCAGTCACACAAAGCAACTGGGTGCTCACATTAGAAAAGACCACCATAGGCGTAACTGGTGACTACCCAGGAGATGCCTGCCTTGAGCGACTGCATCACATGGCTGCTCTGTGGCACTAGCCAGAATGTAATCCAGTTGCCTTGGGCAGGGCTCAGCTTGTCCCATCCAGGAGAAAATACTCTTTCTTGCAATTCCTTCCATCTTTCATTACAGACTTCAAACAACTGCAGCAAATTAATCAGGGATCCAACACAGCCTCCCTCTACAGGAGTTTAATTTATCTTCACAGCAAATCCATCATATGTACTAAGCTGGACAGGAGTTTTGTTGGAGGGGGGAGCGGAAATATGCAGTTTACAGTTTTCTCATAAAGTGCATTTATGTAAAACAAGGCTAAAATGAAGTTATAAAAGCATACTTTCATTCTGGCGTTTAATCTGAAAGAGGTTGGCTGAATATCTTATCTGTGTGGTGTCATTTAAAAAGGATATTCCAATTGTCTAAAAGCTGGAATGGTTCTTCTGTCAGTCTAATACGGCCTCTATGCAGACCAGTCAAGTTGAATAAAGTAAAATTATGGCAGTGACAGGCTGTCACCCACCAGGGGAAGGTGTGCTAGCAAAACGCTCATCTGAGTTTGAGAGGTATTTGCCAACAGCAGAACCTCAGATTCACTCTGACAATCCTGTCTCCATCCCCACCTTGGAAGCAAGCTTGTTTGGGTAGGCAGAGGTTTGCCTGCCCATTCCCGCAACTCCTGCGCTCGTCTGCTTCTTTCCTTTCTTTTCTTTCCCTAAGCCAGTCCTTTCTCCAAAACTGAGCACCTTTCCAAGATGCATTTTCTTCTCCTCTGTCATGCCAGGCATCACCCCTCCGGTACCTAGTCAGTCTCCTCTCCTCTGCCTCTCCTCAGCTCTATTCCCTCAGGTCCACAACCTATACCTCCTGCCACAAAACCATTTCTTGTTCTCTCCCTATTGAATTCGGATAGCATCCTGGCCAGCAGTACAAGCTTGACAGCCCCAGAGCTGCCCGAGAAACCATCATCTTCCCCTTCACAGCTCTCTCATGCTTGTTTCATGCTCATCTCCTAGGAAGGACAGTGGACACCCACTCCCCATTCCCTTCTTCATGACATTCATAATTTTTGTGGGTCTCTTCCATGTCAGGTACTTTCCAGACCAAGGACTCCTAGTAGCTCTTTGTCACGCCATACTTTGAATTTTAATTCTTCTTTACAACATTTTGTGGACTGGGGGAGGCGAGATGGAAGACAGGGAGGACCAGAGCTGCACATGGTATTGAAGACAGGGGAGCACCACGCATTTATGCAGCGGCACGTTTATGCTTTCTGTTTTGTTTTCTGTTTCTTCACTAATGAGTACTGACGCTCGTTTTACTGATCGTTACGCTGCCATTTTTACAGGGCGACCACAAAGGCTCCTTCCAGAGCAGTAACACCTGGTGCAGCACTCATCAGGGCATACGCCACATTGTGACCCCCCTCCTCCTCCCGCACGCATTGCTTTCGTTTATCTACAAGCTATTTCCTCTGGCACTTTATCATCCAATCATTCAGTACAAGGAGTTCTCCTGCCACACATTTCAGCCAGCCCTTCTTTTTGCTATTCTTAATACTGTAAGCCTACACTCTTGCAAAATTTCAGTTCCTTACTTTAAACTATGAGGTGACTGAAACTGTTCAAACAAAATCATCGCCAAAAATGATGTCAAACAACCCTGCTTCCTTGAAAAACCCTCAAACTATTCTTTCCCTTCACAAAATTACTGGAAAACAGCCACCCTCCTAAATGAAATTCCCCAATCACTCAAAAAAAATCTTCAAGCAGGCACTCCCCATAATGAGCTTTAGCCCTAATTGTTCCAGTTTGGCAGAGTTGAGAACACTTCACAACAAGATCTTCTGTTAAGATCCCAACAACCTAACACTTGGACCTCTTGTGCCATGCTAACGTGCCATCCCTGCCCCGAGAAGATGGAGCAGGAGCTCCACAGCTCAGGAAACAGCACTGCCAGGCCAAAAAAACCCCCGCCCCAAACAAATAAGCAGACAAACCTAAAAGTCTAACAGCTACTGCTTGGCTCCAGATTCTCCGCGCAGAAGGTAGGAGGGAAGAAAAAAAAAAAAAAACAACCCATCCTACCCCTCTGCAGACAGACTCCTATGCAGTGCCAAGAATATTTTGAAAGACACAAGATGTATAATAACTTTTCAACTGAATATTCATTTCTGAATTGAAGGGAAACATCTTAAGGGCGAGTGGGCGTAAGGAACGATTCCTCCTCGGCACTGCCGCGCTATTTATTAAAGGCTGTGAATACCCACAAGAACTCAGCTTTGGCCTTCACACTGTACGCTAACAAGCTTAGTTTACTGACATTCACAGAGCATATGGAGCTCTGCTTCAAATGATCCCTTTGAAAGGGACAATTAAATCAGACAACTGGAGATTGAACAACCAACAGAGCTAATTAAATTCTTAAGTCCTGTTTGCATATTTATCCAAATCTTTCTCACCATTCTTGTTGAGAAGGGGAATGGGTTGGCTTGGGAGGTCGAGGGAACAAAAGTATGCCTTTTTTTCCCCCCCCTCCCCTCCATAGTTACAGATCTGTTTGGAACAAAACTTGAGACACGAAATCAATGCAGCCAGTGGTGGAATTCATCTTATTGTGACAGAAATATTCCATTTTCCCTAGCTTATATTTTAAATTGCTTTCTGATATACCAGGTTATTATTTTTTTAGCCCCTTTGGTTCCTTACATAATTAAATGCCAAGCCATTCAGCTGTTACAATTACTTTTACCATTTTCAGAGGAACATTGACACTCAGCAGCTTTCTCAACTTTCTGTGAAGAATTTATTCCTCACAAGTATTAGCTCCACTGAGTATTTTCTTCTTCATTACATTCAAATCTCTTAGCCATCCCTATAGAAATCTTTTCCCTTGTACAGACTTTCCTGTAGAGTAGGTAGTATTTGCCGATCCTCAGTTTCCTTTCTTAGTATTCCACGTAACCAGAAGTAGCACAGAAAAGGGGAAAGGACGATGCTTTTTAATACCATGGTGCCTTCAGCTTGCAGGCAAGGGAGAATGTGTAAGCACAACTTATGGACACATTTTTGTAACAAATTCAGATTTTGCATTTAATACTTGCAGAAGTAACAACAATGCTCCCAAAAGGTCTCCTAGCTAAGCTATGAACATTTTGCCCAATTACCCTACAGGTACAGATACACAGCCTCTAAAGCTTTGAGAACTGGCTTCTACAATTTCTCTTAGAAGACCGCCTAAATTTTGGAGCATGCATGTGCCCAGCCCCTCTAACTTCGCTTTCAAGGTATTGCCCACACTAAACACAGGTCCAGCAGCATAATGCTCTCTCCAATTTTACCAACTTGTGACAAAACACACAGGACACCTTACACAAGTACTTTATTGATATAGAAGTGACAAAGTAAACACATATGATTCTGCAAGGAGCAATTTCATCCTGCTTAACACTTACCTGAGAGAAATATAAACAGAGAAACACAAATTAGGGTAATGTCTCCCTTCCCAGGTAGGCTAAGAAGAATTGGCCAGTGTTTTTTTTGGGGGGGTTGTTTCATTTGGTTTGTTGTGGGTTTGTTGTTGTTGTTGTTTGGGTTTTTTTGTTGTTGGCTTTTTTGTTTTGTTTGGTTTTGTTGGGGTTTTTGGTGTTGGGCTTTTTTGGGGTTTGGTGTTGTTTTTTTTTGTTTGTTTGTTTGTTTTTTTAATTTTGTGGACAACTGGGGGCAGGGGGGGGGGGGAGAACAAGAGACCACCTTAAGGAAAGGGCCTTTTAAATAAATTAATGGCTAAAGCTTTATTTCTGACAAAATTGCCAGCTTGTTTCTTAGCAGAAAAATAGAAAGGAGTTTCCAGAGAGTGCCTAACAAGCACCAGGGAGGAAGCCTTCTCTATAGCAGGCACAGTACAACACCATAGGATCTTCTCCTGGAAATGAATTGTAAGTAGGAAGCACTTTGAAGAAGGTGATAAACTTGCTTGTCATCTATGGCTCTACCTTACATACCAGTTGACCAAGTCATCCTTCAGAATTACTGGAACGTTACCAAGCATCACACTTCCAACTGAAAGCAATATATGCCTGACCATTTCATACCATTTTCAGCTCTGTCACAGATAGAGCTTGAATTATTGCCACAGACAATTCAAGAACCAAAAGGCTCTGCCTGCATTTCCCCATGACCCAACTGGCATCCTGGCACGGTGCTTTGCACGAAGGTGAAGCTCCCTGCAACAGGGAGCCCCAGGATCATCTCTCATTTCAAGTCCCAATTTTGTCTGAGGTCACAGTGACCTGAATCTAGCATAAATTATGCATAATTGCCCTCCAAGCAAGTGGATCTGCGCCAACTGAACCTCATAAAAGTTTTGGTTGCTAGGAGGTAGCAGTGGACATATTCTAAAGTCCTGTTTACTCGAGCTGTTGAGGTTCCCCCTCTGGAATAACCTTCCACAGTCTGCTCACCGGTTTCCCTTTCTCTTCCTGAGACATCAAACTTCTGCTAAAATCTGTGATTTCCCTTTTGCTGTCATCTAGAGAAGCCTCTATGAATTATCTCTCTGAACAGTCTGCAAAAGACCTCCAGCATCTTCAGAACAAGCTCATATCTTTAAACAAACTAGATAACATGCCTAGCATAAATTATGCTCAGATAAGTCTTGCATTCAGACACAGTGTTGTTCAGATGCCCACGTATCAAGTTCTGAGTCTCAAACTCCACAAGCCAGCACAGCAGACAGAACCTCAGTACCACTTTATAGAGCTTGCCTTAGCTTTTCAGCCTACTCTCTCTCTCTAAAAGACTTATCTCAAATGGATACACGGTATTTTTACATCAACATTTTTCATCAATTGTTTTATGTGGATATTAAGTTTCAGAGTGTGCTATCTGGAAATCTAGGCTGCTCCAGATCATGCTTTTAAAGACTTGCTCTATAATTCTCCTACCAGCTTGTAGGAGATGCATTTTTATCCTTTGATTTAGAAACGCATAAAAGGATTTTCCATGGTTATCTTAGCTAAGGTTGGACTTATCAGAGTATTTATTTATTGCATTGTTTACATGTACTGTGAGCCACCCGATGAGGAAATGGAGAAATAAAAATAAAAACAACCTCCTTCTTTAGACCACATCATTTCTGACACCATTTCTACTTAGAGATCAGCTCAGTTTTGTTTGTTTTATGGAGGAAGAGAGTAAGCAAACACAGACTTCAGTTTTTCATCATTTACTGGACCTACAGCATACAAGGCTCATTTATCATCAAGCCCTAGACTCAAGCTGGAATGCTAATTACAGACACAAAGAAAAGGTAATGTTATTTCAATAATTAGTAAGTAAGCAATTCTCAGAACAGTGTTATCTGATTTATCACAGGATTCTGGAAAGAAGATGGTGGTGCTGAGACACTCGTGGTTTCCCTTCTGTTCACTTTTCACTTACAGCAAATTCAAGCTTCTCTGGAGTATCTACCTGAGAGATCCGACTGGAAAAGTAATTTAACTCAGAGCAGGATGGATGCTAACCTCCCCACTGATGCATCCTTGGGGACTGCCCAAGGAACAGTGGCTACAAGCAACGTGACCAGAGGATTGAAAAGTAATGCCACGAACCTCAGGTATTTTTAGTTCTGACTGTGGACTTCTTCGTGACTGAAATATGCAACCGGTAATGCCGTTTCTAACAGCCCTCATCACCGCAAATACCAGCAAATGTAACTTGGGGCTGTAGAAGAGGAGTGAGGAGGGATTCTGAGTTCATTTAAAAAACACAATTAAAACAGGAGGTAAAAACAACTGCAACAGAAATGAAAGGTGAGAGACATCGCTAATGTGCTGAGCCAAGTCAGAAGCAAAAGCAGCTCATGGAATACCAGCCAAACCTGAGCAGGCAATGCTTCAGCCTCTCTTACCCAGTGTCAGCAGCTAAAGATCTCCCCAAAGCTTCAACATAGCCAGCCATAAGGGAAGGTAGAGCGTGCAGCCTAGCAGGGGCACAAGTCTCCAAAAACCCCGCCCATAATGAAAAATATTCCCACTCAGAAAGCATAGTGGCACACTTCTAAGTGAAGGCTGGTGTCACCACTGTGCAGCCTGAAGAGATGCTAAGCCTCGCCCTTTTTTCCCTGCACTTAGCTCCCATAGCACAACACTAGCATTTGTGTTAAGGAAACACCATTATTCCTCTTGGTCAAACCTCATGGTCCTTAACTTAGGTGCAGGTTGCAAAACTTTCTCTTTAGACTAGTGGGGTTGTTGCGGCAGGGGGAGGTTCTTGTTTGTTTTCCGTTTGGTTGAGGGTTTTTTTAGCATCGATGCAAGTCACGCAAGAAAGGCATCTCTTAGAAATTATTTGAATAATGAGTTGAATAGTTCTATGAAAATGGATACAATGTTACTGAAAAGAAAAATAGAAGATAGAAAGAATTCTCTTAAAAAAAGTATACAGGTGGCATGCACTGCACTGTGCTATCTGGGAGTCAGGACTCACCCTTACCAACAGCAAGGCTAACAGTAGGCATATGGTGACCAAACTCAGCACAGCGCTGGGGCGTTCCAAAACAGCCTTCCCCCAAGACTACATCCAAAGGAGGAATGCATCAACCTGTATGAGCATAGCAGTCTCATCTGACAAAGATCTCAAGCAGAGACCTCATGGGGAAGGCTACAATATTATTAAAGGATTTTCTCCAATGTATGTACAACCTTACATTTCTTCCTTTATCTTGCAATGGAGAATTCTTATTACCATGCTTCAGTTAAAAGACAATAAGAAGGACAGATAATATATAATGAAGGTACTGCATATATGATTTAAAGTTGCCTCCAAATACCTAATGTACAAACATTTGTTTTCCTTCAGATGCCAAGAATCAGGCCAGAACAACAGTAATGTGATTTTGCCTTGTGCAAAACAATGCTTTCTTTTTTAATAAGCAGTGGACCTACCTAAAAATATATATATTTTTTTTTTAATCAAATTGTCCTTATGGAAGATTCAGAGACAAGCCTTCTGGATAAGTAGTAACTGTGTAAGACAAAAGATAATCAAGAGAGAACTGTTTTCTGCCATGTTCTTAGCATTCCTGGACTGCAAATTCAAGCTACAGAAAAAAGTCTGTGTATCAGATGCTGTACCAGGTAATACAACAACATGAATGTCTAAAGATTATCTCTGAAAAAGTGAAGTTTTTTAATTTTATTTTTTAAATATTGAGATCCCTGCTATAGATTTGATTTTTATTTTAGCTTTCCTACAGGGCATTGGCATGGAGGAAGCCCATCGTACAGAAAAACCTTAAGGCATTCTTTACCTCATCTTCCCCTGCATTAACATCTCTGGTAATGCAGGACTCAGATAAGTCTATGTGGTCCCATACTGTCCTGCTGGTATATTTTCCAGTAATCTCTAGCTATCTCAAAAGCTGCATCTCTCTTTTCATCCTCTGCATATGAGTTTTACCCAGGTCTAGATTGAATAGTGGACTGAAATTCCTTTGCACACTGGAAGTTTCAGTTGTAATCTCATTAACTCCAGGCACTGAGTTCTGCAAGGCTGAAATGGTCTGAATGGACCATCCATAACACCCTGTTCCTTTGAGATCTCCCGTGCTTGCCAGAAAGAGGGATGGTATAAAGTCGTCTTCCATCACAGGGAGACCTATGAATGAATTATCAAACTTTTTGACACTTTCTGAAGCCCTGCAAGTTTGAGCCATCATTCCCCAGAGACCTTCTCTTGAGCCAGCCCACTGACACACAGATAAGATAACGGTGTTTTCTCAAATACTATTACAGCAGTTTTGAACGATGCAAAAAACTGTTGAAAACAGAGGAGTGCCAGTCTGGTGTGCCTTACTTCTAGCCAGCTCCAGCCTTCTCTTTTTGTCTCTGGTGTACCAGCAGAAGCCACAACGCAGAGGCTGCTCTTCCATTCAGATGCCTTTTGGAGTGCTTTCCTTCCAGACATGACCTATTGCAGGCCACAAATACATCAGGAGCTCATGATGAATGGAGACAATCTTTCTGTGTTTGTATAAGAGGAAAAACATCTCTCTGGTACTCTTTGTGCACAAAATGCAGGCAGTGCTGAGGCAGCTGGTGATGCCTCTCTATGTTCACCAGCAAACCAGGGTACAACTACAGACCATGGTCCTGGAGATCCATCTGATAAATGATTATATCCTTATTTCCAATAGATATGCCTGTTCCTGTCAGGAGAACCTGAAGATGAGATTCTGATGTTTTATTCACTAGTCTGAACTATGAAGTCCTGAACTGAAAAATGTTTCTTATAGTAAAACATACATAACTAGTAATTTTCTCTGGACAACACAGGACTACTTAAGACATGAAATCCTGAGATGGATAGACCTTAGACCTCTCTAATTTGAGGCTTCTGATGAGTTTGTTGGGGAAGATGAGATTTGGGAATGCTCATAGGTCTTCATCCTTTTCAAAGCGCAAAGAATAGCGAGTGCAGTCTGTGCAACTTCTCACTGGTAACAGACATACAGCTTCACTCTACAATCTGTGGTTGATCACTATTTTTACTTCTTTACGGTGTTACACAGTCCATTTAACCTCAGGAAAAAATGGTAGCATAACTCTGTGGACATGACTTTACTGGTCTGGTGTCCAAGTTATAGATCTTTCACACAAGCAGGAGATTGGCACATTTTATATGCCCCCAAGCACAGGACACCAAGTCAGCAAGAGGTTTCTGGTTCATATTACCTGAACATTTTCAGATACTTTAAATCACCATCACCTCCTTCTTCCAGATCTCACTTCTGTTTCTCAGCTTCTTATAGGCTCTTAACAACAAGATGATGCTCAATAAAAATAAAATCTTTAGCAAGACAGTAGGCTCATTTCTGTTTTCGTTTTAGCCATATCCTCAAACGGACAAGCATCTGCTTTGTTTCTAATAAGCAGGGGGAAGGAAAGATCCTCATAGCTCCTACTCCTAAATCTAGCGAAGTAGTAAGAAAAGAGTTCTCCCCCTCCCCCCGGGTGCTTTACAAAAAATAAAAAATCATCCATGTGAATCAAATAACTTGCCGAATGATTCATGACTGTCATATCTGAACAAAAAAGTACCATGTCAATAAACAGAATCAGAAAATTAAAAATTATAACTGCAGATGATTAGAGCAAATTCTGAATCTTAAGAATGGATGACATACTTGCTGCATCTCCTTAACATTGGGAGAAAAAAATTAAATCTATTTAGTGGCATAGCACCAGCCTTTGCAAAAAGGGTAAAAATAACATTCAAGAGGCAGGAATCCAGCACATTAGATAATCTGTGATGAGAACTCTATGAATAAAGCAGATAATATCAAATTAGTTAACTAAAAAACCAACAAAATAGTTGTTTACAGATAAAAAGAATACTTGCCTATGTGTTTCCAAATTAACAACCAACTGGAATTACACGTATTTGCTGTTTTAAAATAAGCAAAGAACCAGATACACAAAAAGATCCGGATTTACCCACCCTCTCAGACACATTGGGTTTTAACATTTACGGCGTACTGAGGAAAACACCCCACCTCTTTTCTCCTGATTTGATGTTACATTTGGCACAAAACTTTCATGTTCAGAAAGAGATTTGGCTAGACAGCAGATGGAATATTCCATTAAAACATGAGTGGCAAAATGTGCCCACCCGCCCAGTCAAAAACAGCAAACCACTTCTCAGTAACATCTGCCTGCAGATCACAAGATGCTTGCACGGACACTTTCCCACAAAATACCTTTTCCTTACTCCTATCTAAAAGTGTTCTTCTCCATAAGTGAATTCTGTAATTTAAAAAAAAAAAAAAAAAAAAAAAAAAAAAAAAAATTGTGTAGAGCAACTCAGCTTAACGTAGTATTGTGAATTGTAGCATGCCGTGGGTGCAGGCACGGGTAGATGCTCCAGAAAAGCATACAGAAACACTAGCAGCATCAGAGGTAGGCACACCTGCAGAAGGCTATAAATGTCAAACAGAGGTCTGGAGCACTTGGTTCAGCAAGAAGTGACTATTTCAAGTTAAGCATAACTAGGAGGAAGAGGAACTTGGTTCACCTTATAAAAAAAGATACGTGGTAATATAAAAAAAAAAAAAAGAGAGGGAGGGAAAGAGAGAGGGAGGGAAAGAGAGAGGGAGGGAAAGAGAGAGGGAGGGAAAGAGAGAGGGAGGGAAAGAGAGAGGGAGGGAAAGAGAGAGGGAAAAACCAGAGGGTACATTAATTATAATGGTCCTGTGGTTCTCCTGTATTTCAATTAGAAACCACTTTATTTACAGCTCTTGGCTTAGCAGCAGGCAACCCAACGAGAACATTTTTCATGGTGCAATTTCTAATGCAAATAAAAGTAAAGGTAACCCTAGAGTGGTTTGCTAACTTATATAATGAGACAGGAAACAAATGGTACACGTGAGTAACGATCATGTCAAATGCATTCAGAAAGACCACATGATTCAAATTCTTTGACAAGTACATTTAGCTCAAAGAACTATCTAAAATAGCTCTTTTTTCCATAAATATATAAATACTTTTCCTAAGATATCATTTTAATAGTAATTTAAATATACATTCCATCAAAATATAAAGTTAAACCCATTCTCTCCACCCTCAAAACCAAGAAGTGACCACTAGAGATAGAAATCTGTCTTTTCTGCTCAGCAAGTCCACATTCGAGGCCGCACCTCGAATACTGTGTTCAGTTTTGGGCCCCTCACTACAAGAAGGACATTGAGGTGCTGGAGCGTGTCCAGAGAAGGGCAACGAAGCTGGTGAAGGGTCTGGAGAGCAAGTCTTAGGAGGAGCAGCTGAGGGAACTGGGACTGTCTAGTCTGGAGAAGAGGAGGCTCAGGGGAGACCTTATCGCTCTCTACAACCACCTGAAAGGAGGCTGYAGCRAGGTGGGGGTCGGTCTCTTCTCCCAAGCAACTAGCAATAGGACGAGAGGAAATGGCCTCAAGTTGCACCAGGGGAGGTTTAGATTGGGTATTAGGAAAMATTTSTTCACCGAAAGGGTTGTCAAGCATTGGAACAGGCTGCCCAGGGAAGTGGTGGAGTCACCATCCCTGGAGGTATTCAAAAGACATGTAGATATGGCACTTAGGGACATGGTTTAGTGGGCAAGGAGGTGTTGGGTTGACGGTTGGACTCGATCTTGGGAGGTCTTTTCCAACCTTAATGATTCTATGATTTACTGTTTTCGGACAGAGTGAGGAAGAGCCCTAAGAGGCAACACCAGGGTCTGCCCAGGCAGCCCCCTCTGCACTACTTGCAGCTGTAGCAGCATACGGGAGGTGGATGGGAGGAGTGGAGAACACAAGTGGAAAAATGCATGTGTGGGAGAAACTAGAGTACACAAGCAGGCGACATGCAATTAAGGTCTCCCAACAATGGCTGAAATGATTCCCTGAAACAAGGGCAGGTTCATCAAGGACTGGCCTTGCATGTTCGAGCAGCAAAGCCCTCAAATTTGCCACCAAATTCAGTTTGGTGACGGGGTTAAGGTGCAGCCCCCCACAGACAGCACCATACACTCCTCAGATGACAACAGCACAGGTTGGAGTTACACCACCTGCATCCTTTTCCCCCTCAGTTTACAGTTTACAGCCATAAATGACCAACTCCAGTAATAAACAGCAGACCTGCTTGTTCAGTAAAAGGCGTCACACAGACTCACAGCGCATTATTTCTCCCAACCTTTCCCTATGAGGATGGCCTCATACAGACTAAGCTCCCACCAGTCAGCTACTAGCCCTGTCCAAGTTGTTACGCTTTTACTCAAAAATGTAACAGCATGGGGAAAACACTCCTACAGCAATTTTTCATTTCATTTTTTAAATGGAAACAAAATAGATTTTGTCTGGTTTAACGGCACTTTTCCAAATCATGCCAGATACAGAATTTTCCATCTCTTCAAATTCACGAGGTTGCGTCAAACACTCGCATGCTCTCTCAAATGCTCTTCTCCTCTCTGGCTTGTCAGTTCACTTAGGAAAGAAATACCTACAAGAACATTTTGGGCTTCCATTCGGCAGAATGTTTTGAAGCAGTTTCTAATATCATAGAAAATGCCTATCAACAGCTGTTCGCAGCACAGGAGGGATCTGTCTGTATACAGATGCTCATATGCTAGCAAGCACTTCACTGAAAGGAGTAAGTGATGCGTGTTACTTTCTGCAACCCATTTGACTACGAGTAGTTTCAATCTGTATTTTGCTCTTAACAGTGAGGAGATTCAGGAGCTGATCTTGTATCTCTATCAATTCACAAAGGCCTACTGCATTTAGAAAAGCAAGAAATGCAGGTATATATATTTCTTTGAGATGTAAGCATTCGTTCAAGGCTGTAAAAAGTATTTTGCACTGAGCAAACTATTTAAACAGGACTTCAGACCAATGCCTTCATTATTGCCCTCCAAAGATGTCCTACTTGACAACTGCGGGTGCAACTGATACCACCGTCAACTTGGTTGGCTCATCTCTTCAGGTTTCCTATACAGCCAGTTAAAAAAAAAAAAGAAGAGAGGGGGGAAAGAGAGAGAGAGAGAGAAAAGAAAAAAAAAGTTTCCAGAAAAGAAGGTGACCCAGAGCACTGAAATTCAGCTCCTGCTGAGCTGCCCTAAAGAAAAGACCCTCTGTCTCTACTGATTGCAAAGGGGCCTAGTGAATTCAGGAGCCTAATGAAATTAGCTGATCCGGTCAGAAGCCTAAACTTAGGACAACTCAGAACATCCTGTTATTGATACTGCTGTCTTTTGCAGTTTATATCATAAACTGCCACAGCAATAGGTTCAGTTAAACCTTTTTTATAACTAACCAGTACCAGCTTTTTAGGGACCAGGTGACATTTGGTTTGTAGATAGGCTACAACGCATTGCTAACAAAGACAAGGTTTTACAAGAAACCAGGCTGAGACGAGGCAGGTGCAATGGTACAAAACACAGAGTGGGGAAAACTTTCTGCAAGGCAAACATCAAAGATCTGGTACTTTCCTGCTGTTATCCTGGAGAACCAGAGAGCTACCTCTGGAATTGTATTTAACACTAAACCACACCAAACCCACCCACCCAGCTGAAAACCCCCCAAACACATAGAGCTGCCCACCCACACCAAATCACCTAAATTAGAACGACCGCTGAACGTACCGAAGTGCCGCATGTGCTATTAGACCACCGTGGTAGCAAAAGCCGAATGGCACGTAGCAAACGCCCAAGCTGCACCTCCCGCACCACATACAAGCCACCGAGCAGCCGGCCTTTTCCACTGGACGGCACCATAAGGAAGAAATTTTGCGAGAATCTCAGCAGCCCTTAAAAGCTGCTGTAGTGTGTCTGAAGAAAAAAAAAAAAAATACACACAGTACCACTCCCACAAAAAAGGGATAGAGCTTGTTCTTATATAAGTATGTATATTATTTAACACTCAAAAACAACAGTTCCATCACATCTATGCAAAACCATAAGTGGTGAGGAGCTGAGGGAGGGGGGAAGAAGAAGGGGGGGGGGGGGGAAGAATTTCTACATTTCTACTCTATTGTATCTATGCATTTTGCTTATTTGCCTCAGGGCAAGTCAAGGGCCCTCAACACACTGCAGAACAAGGACCACTATCCATTTTCTTTCTTTTCCTTTGTTGTAGCACAAGGTGACTGATGCAAGTATAAGTCACACAGTATTTGCATCTATTAACTATTATCTCCTAGGAAATTATCTTTTGGATCTGGGAAAAAGTGATTACAAAACACCTTAAAGGTGAGATAAACAAATGCATGCCATCATCTTCTCAGTCTAACAACTGTTCCTGCTTTTGCAGTCATCTGAATGAGTTTTGCTCTTCCTTAGATTGAACAAACACATGCCGCTGAGATGCACGCATTGCTTCTGAGGTAGATGTGAAGGAGAAGGCCTAGGTGACAAAAATAACTTTCAAATAGATGTTAGTATATTCACATTGCAAAGAACATAAAAGGAGGCAGGAAGCAGGGGAAGGAAGTGTATGTCTCTCATATCATATTTAAGTGACAGTACAAGTAGCAGTGACTTTTTTTCCCCTGAACTGCTCACAGATATGGGACCATTGCATAATCTTGCAATAATCTTGTAAATTCTATTCACATTTTTTCTGAACATTACAGGAATTCACAGAATTAAGAACAAAAATCATGATTTTTTTTTTTCCACTCATCACTCAAAAGAAACAGATGCAAAATAGAGCAAGTTTTCCTGTAAAAACAGCTTCGTCCTACTTTATGAACTAGTTATTCCTAACTATAACCACCTCCCATTGCACAGAATATTATGTAGTGCTAAGAAGCTCCTCCAGTCTCTACAAACCAGCCATGATAAACAAGTTGGTTTGTGGCAAACAGAAATCCATACACACACAGAGGAGTGTAACAGCTGGCTGATGGAAGCAGATGTGCCCATGTATCCCAAGCCTAAACTCATCTGGGCAAGTAGCACTAGGAAAGAGCACCCAAGGGAAGGGAGAAGAGACGCAACTTGGTGTAGAACTGGAAAAAAGAGGCTGAAGGGAATGGATGCATACATTTTTGAGATTTTGCCCTGGTAAAATCTTGGACTAAGATAAATTTCACTGACACATAAATTCACATAAATTTCTGCAGATACAGGGATAAAAATCTCAAGAGACTCAATGTGAAAAGTTTTTTAAAACATGCACAAATTTAATGTGATAGTCAGCCTTTCAGTCAACCTATTTTCTGCACTTCAGTGAGGGCAACGGGGTGGGGGGGGTGGGTGAGATTTAAATCTTATAAAATAATATGGAGAAACGCATTTTCCATTTCAGAATGTATTATTTTTAGGACCACATGGAAAATGTCCTTTAAGGATACCATCCCTTGGTGGCATCTTAGATAGCCTGCATGACAAGCATTTATCCAATAAGCAGCTAACTCAGTGTTGGCAATATAAAGACAAAAGCAAGTCAAATTCCATTTTACTTGAAGATGCGGCTTTCTGAAATACCACAGAGGAACAAAGGCGTTTCTGCAGTAAAGAGACAGTTGGGGCTTTGCATGGCTTACTTCAAGAGCAGCAACATATAGCCTTTGTTATATAGAAAACCAAAAGCATTTCGCTTGAACCTTTTCCAGACCATCCTTGTTCTCCGACAGCTTTTCTCTACCTGATGTCTCTTCTAGTTTTTCACTCACACTCCTGATGGTTCTTGACAGTTTCACATCATCATCCTGGAGAACTTTTTAAAAATAAACCCTGAATTCAAATCAACGTACTCCTTAGTCCATCTCCAGGTCCCTTTGCTATTTGTCATACCAGTACTGCCTCGTCCCAAGCAGTCCCTGCAAGCTCATGCAACCTGCTTCTCCATCCAGCTGCATTACTCAGTTTGCACTCCTGTAAGGGTCCACTCCAAGAGAAATAATGATTTCCACTTAAATTTAACTTCCTCTGAAGCACCTAATGTGTCTTTCATAATAAGTTTTCCCTACCTGGCCTATGCTAATCTACTGTACACATTTCTGAACCTACCTTTAAGAAATCTGTGAGGCCACTAAATGCACCGATTGCAGCAGTATGTTTTCCCGATTCAAGACAACATACAGAAACAAAATGCCCAGAAGTGCTCTAGTTAACCATTCTGTGGAGTTTGGAAGAAACTTTCTTGTAATTTTGCAGAAAAGCATGCCGTGTCTTTCCTGTGTGAGGGATTTGTAATTTAGAAATAATATGCACTGGAAAATATCTTTTTAATGTGTCTGAGCACACTTTTGAACACATGAAATAAGTACATTACAAAAGCATGGTACTTCATGATTTCTGAAGTTAAATACACAGACAGTGTTAGTCTCCAAACAGACCAGCGTGGTGTCTCTCCTCCACATCCTTACCCCCGCACCACCCCAGGCTTTCAAAGTTGAACTCAGTGCTGTTTGGGTGTGTGCGCACATGTGTGTGTGCATCCCTGCATGTCTGTGTAGCATCATCTTAAAAGTGCCTCTGAGGAGGTATATTCACTTTTTCTCAGGGAAAGCTATCGACTGGAAAGAATAAGCTCTTGCCGTATTATTTAATACTTCAATACTGTAACACATTAAAAAACAAACAAAAAACAAAGCTTGTACAAAAGACCTTTTCCCACAGTGGTTTTAAGGCAGAACCAAAATTGGTTTACATCAATGAAGGCCTCTACATAACTGGGTCAGAAACTGTGTCTTGGGAAGAAAAGTTGCTATTAACTCCTAAGCTTCAAAGAAACTTTGAGAAAGTTTCTTTGTAATGTTTCCTTCAACAGCTCTCAAGTCATCCTCAGATATTGCCATCTTACACTAACCCAAACAGAAAGGGATGCTACGAAAGGGAATCAAACCCCTCCCAACATCTGTGCTTGTTAGGAGACCACTGATGCGAATTACAAAGGCTCCCTACCACTTGCCTTTGTAGTATTTACTTGAAAAAGATAAACTGGCATTACTTGGTAAAATTAGTTCTAGTCAAAGGCCTGGTAAACCCCTGTGCTGGTTTTGGCTGGGGTAGAGTTAATTTTCTTCACAGTAGCTAGTATGGGGCTATGTTTTGGATTTGTGCTGAAAACAGTGTTGATAATACAGGGATTTCGTTACTGCTGAGCAGTGCTTACACAGGGTCAAGGCCTTTTCTGCTTCTCACCCCACCCCACCAGCGAGCAGCCTGGGGGTGCACAAGAAGCTGGGAGGGGACACAGCCGGGACAGCTGACCCCAGCTGACCAAAGGGATATTCCATACCATATGACATTGTGCTCAGCATATAAAGCTGGGGGAAGAAGGAGGAAGGGGGAACATTTGGAGTGATGGCATTTTGTCTTCCCAAGTAACCCTTATGTGTGATGGAGCCCTGCTTTCCTGGCGATGGCTGAACACCTGCCTGCCGATGGGAAGCAGTGAATGAATTCCTTGTTTTGCTTTGCTTGCGTGCACAGCTTTTGCTTTACCTATTAAACTCTCTTTATCTCAACCCATGAGTTTTCTCACTTTTACTCTTCCAATTCTCTCCCCCATCCCACCAGGGGGGAGTGAGCAAGCAGCTGTGTGGGGCTTAGTTGCCGGCTGGGGTTAAACCACAACAACCCCACTTTACAGGCAGGAGAGAAACATACATTTACAAGCTAGAGCAAAACAGCATCTACGTTCAACACCAGAAGGGTTGAAGTCTCTATCTTGACAACAGAGTAACAGCACTCAGTGGGCTGACAGCAAGATGGAAGAAGTATGACGTTTCTTCCAGGGCTCCAATATTTTCATAAACGGTCTAAAACATATATAGATGTCCTGGCTTCAAGTGACATGTACAGAAAGGGAATCTTCTCAGCAGAAGGCAGGGGTGGAAAAGCTGAGGGACCTGCTACAAGAACCAAAACCCCCTCAATAAACCCAAACCACCTCCTTCAGGTAGATAAATAATAAGGCAGGACAACTACTGTCACTGGAAATAGTCTGAAAAACAGTTATCTGCATTCCAGATGAACTGATCCTAAATAAAGGATTAGGATGTAACAACGAGCAATGCAAACAAAGGCTGGAGCAACAGTGTCCTGAAGGTGGAAGAGCTATAGACTTGACGCACGCAACTCAAATATTTCCGACAGGATACAATCTTCCAAGGTTAGCTTCTCCAACAGATACACACTTCCATAATTTTCTCTTTGCTGTTCATGAGTATTTTTGGCTTGTCAACATACGCATGGATTTAAAAAGGCTGGGAATTGGACTTGCAAACAATGTTTGACAAAATCCTTTTACGCTACTAAGAAAATTGAGGTTTATTCGAGAAAGCATTTATGCAGATTAGAAAGCAGCAGAGAGACACAGAAAATACATGAGAACAAAGGAAACAGCTTTCAATAAGGCAAAAAAAAGATCAAGGGAGAGATGCCCTCAGCTCTATACTGGGGATAGCAATGTTTCATGTCTTCTTGAACGAACTGGAAAGACATGAAGGCAACACCTCCTCTCCCCTCCCGCCAAAAACCTGAACAGCTAAAATCCACAGATGACAAAATTATTTACAGTTGGTCAAAAACAGAGAAGACTGGAAAGAATTCCAGATGAACCACGCAAGGCCAGGTCAAGGGGCAAATTAAATCCACTGCAGATCAATAAAAAGCAAAGTGCATTTAAATGAAAAATGCGAAGCACTCAAAACTCATTGTTGGGTTTAACAGTTCTGGAGTAACTCAATATTTGAATCAAGTCTTCAGCAAATAAATGAAAAACACTGCTAGATATGCTAAGATACAACTTAGAAATATTCTTTTTTTTTTTTTTTCCCCTTCATTTTAAAGACGAAAGCGTTCACATGATTATCTAAAGGATAAGACCAACAACACTGTTGTGCCACAGCATAAATCAGAAGGATGTTCTCCATCAGAGTGCTGTGTTCAGCTCTTATCATCTGATCTCTTCTTGAGATAGCAGATGTAGTAAAAGGTTCAGAAAATGGGGACAAGAATAATTCCGGACAAAGACAGATTTCTGTACAGAAAGAGACGGAGAAGTTTGAAGCAATCACACTAATGGGAGATGGATAAGTCATCAAGGATATAAAAAAAAGAATTGTGAAAGACTGCAGTGCTCCTATACACTCTACTCACGCAGAAGCAACGGCATCTTTGAAACGACAATACACTTAAAGCTGCTAAAAGGAAATGTGTGTTTGTTTAGTTGGTTTGGTTCTGTGGTGGTGCTCTGTTGTTCTTTTTTTATTTTCTTTTTATTCAGTGCTCAGTTAGCACAGTATTTTGCCACAAGCTATGACGAAGACCTYGGAAAGATTCAGAGAAAGACTACAATTTTATATAGCTCATAACAATGAGTAAGTTACTTTAGGTAGGGCACCTGCCTGTCCTCTCTGTACTTCCAGGATGTAAGATTTTCATGGTACAGGACCAAACACTAACAGAAAAGGCTCAGAATTTCCCCTTTGGGACTTCAACGTAACTGTCCACCCTAGGACAAAGAACATGTTAATCAGGTACTGCCCTCGCAAACAGTAGGCAAAGGACACACACAGGTTGCAGAACTGGCCCATTAAGATACCCAGTCCTCTGCAGAAGTGTGGAGTGGTATGTCCACACAGTAAGGCAGAGGAAGCTGGGAACGAGGGAACATACAAAGCTTTGTTACGAGGCTTCAGACTAAGGATGCCAGATACAGGGTAGGTGCGCTCTCTGTTCAGAAGTGGTCTTCGCAACATTTGGAACAAGGAACTGTACTGATTTCTCACAAGAGGGCCAACGGTGAAGAAGCTGCTGGGTTGCATCAGGGCAGTGCCATCACAGCGGTCTGGCACAAACCGCCTCCTCCAGACACCATCCCTTTGCAGTGTTCACAAAAGTGCTCATACGCAAGGTATTTACAACAGGAGCAAGGTATTTTTGCCATTAATACTACAGTGTACACTCTTCACCAACTTATTCCTGAGTGTACAAGCCCTGTGTTATGCATGACAGCATGAGAGATTTTTGTATCTAGAAACCACCCCAGAACTAGGTTAGCCTGGCAGGCTTGCAGCACTCATTTACATATGAGTCAATCCTTCTGCAATACAAACATTAGTGATGCATTCCCCACTGTCCTTCTATTTATACTCACTATTTAACCTGCAGGCATCCCGAGTTAATTAAACAAATCAATCCCATTGAGATAATTGTGTCTCAAGCAAATTAACACAATTAGCCTTTTAAAAAGAAAATCCAAGCACTACCCGCTATATTTCTTCATATAAATCATGTGCTCGTTCCTCCAACTCTAGGTTTGTGGCTGTCTAGGAACCTGCCTTAAAATGAAAAGTATAATGACACATGAAACCAGCTGACGTTTGACTGTTACAGCCAGCAGCTTCTTTGTTTGCATCATTCACTTCCACTGAAGGCAGAGGCGCCTGTCAGAAATAAACATCCTTAGAGGAGAAGGATGCAAGAAGGGATCCCGCTGCACTGGACACTTCACAGCTGTACCACTTTGAGGACAGTCCCTGCTCCATAACAGTACATTACACTGGCACTTACAACCACAGCAAGATAAGCAGTGAGCTAGTTAGTTGGATACACCAGGAGTTAGAGGCATTCTTCATCCTTTCTTCTCCAGCTCAAATTTACAGAAAACCCTCTGGAACAAAGCTAAAGTTCTACAAATGACATCTTGGTACCCATCCTCTTTTGGAGACCCACACCTCCATCCCTTATGTGCACCAAAGCTGCTCTGGCAGTTTAACAGACACCATCACCCTCAGCCACCCGCTGTGTTTTCAGGGTGTTATCGTTCCCCTGGGAAGCCTCAGAGCAACTCAACACACCTCAGCCTCCCCTGGTCCCAGCCCACCCTCCACCCGAGATCTCAACCACCCTGTACCAGCGTGGCCAAGGAAGGGGCACGTATCCTTTTCTACCAGTCCTGGTAACAGAAGAGGCCATGACTTTTGTCTGAAAGCTGGAGACGTCTCCAGCTACCGCAGGAAGATTGAGCAGAGCTACTCTGTCAGAGCCTGCGAGGAAAAGCAGTGAGAACCACCAAGGACCCAGCAACTAAAAATGGAAAACTTAAGTAAGAGGCCAATGTGCAAAACCACGACCTCGTCAGCTGAAGTGTCTAACCAACCCCACTCTTCTAAGAGATGGTAAAACATCTATGCAGTACATTCGCGACGGTGCAGACTGAGACCTCACAGTCACCCGTGACGGTTACTGTGTTATTTTGCGTGAGCCTGTGAGCAGCAAGGATTGCTTGAATGTAGGAGACTCCATTTCACGGCTCGTGAGAAACTGCTGAGCAGAGGCAGGTAAGAGTGTGTGTGTGTATGTGCGTGCGAGAGAGACAGAGGAAAAAAGATGTTAACGAACCTAACCAGTAATAACTGTCTTCTCATTTCTCTCTGCAGATGATTCAAGGAGGGGCGAGCCGCTCCTCCTGGTGCCTCCGGTGCTAGGCAACTGCAGCAGCCACGCAGGGGCAGGCATCCAGCATTAACTTCCTTCTCTTTTTGAAGGAATTAAAAAGGCTTAGTAGTACATTAGCTGCAAAACTGAGTGACTGACAAATGGTAACTGGTACTAAGTTCCTGGGAGTAATTACAGGGGGGAAAAAAAGGGAAGAAAAGTGATGGGTGGGAGAGGGGAGGATGGCAGGGCACCAGACTGGCACACTGCTGCCTGGGCACCACGCACCAATGAGGGAGGGTATGCGGGAGGTGATTTAATGGAAGACTCCCCCATACTCTCTGCAAAAGGAAAATACAGCACTTTTTTTTTTTCTAGCATACCAGAACTATTTTTTAACATACCAGAAAGCATTTTTCCCTCTCAGCACATTTCTCATCCACGTGGCACCATAACCAACATATTGCATCGGCTCAGCAAACATGGCTAAGATGGTAACGGCACTGCTCCCTCCACAATCGCTCCAAACATGTCTCTGGACCATGCTGGCCAGCAACCAGGCCAGCCAGCCTCCCACCTTGCCAGGGCTCTGCTGCTGATCTGCCTCACAAAGCTCCTAGCCTTGACCCCAGACAGCTGCCCCCTCACCGATCAAGCAGGATCCAGCTGTGGACCACACGGAATAAAAGGTCACTGAAATGGGCTGGGTGACAAACTAGCCTTTTCCTCCCGGAAGATTATTTTTCCGGCTTGGATCCTTTCAGTGACTTGGTTCACCAGACAGCCACACAAGTGGGTCGGTCAGCACAGGCGAGGGTGGCCCCTTCAGCCACCCACTGGTGGGCCATGAAGCTGCGGTCCCCCAAGGCCGCAGCTTCTCCTGCGCCACGGAAACACTCCCCATGCTCACGCGGGAGATTGCAGGCAGGAGCAGGTACAGCAGCCTTTTCCACAACCCCGTGGCAAGAAGTAACTAGGCGGGATGCTTAAGGGGCGGTATTAACATTTTGTGGAGGGTAGGCAGTTTACGCTCAGTGTTGCCACCGACTATCCTAAAGAGCCAGAGAAGTTTCACAAGTGTCCTGTTAGGGAACGCACTGTAGGAGGGTCCTACACAAATCAAGCCTTCAAGTGAGTCCTACTGAAACTGCACAGACAAGCAAAGGAAGAGGTTAGCCCCCAAGTCACGTACTGGGCCGAAGAGGCAATCATCCCCCATTTCTTGTATGACCATTCTGAATTTCACACTGCACTTAGCATTTTCATTACCTCCACAAATCAGTTCTTATTAATTAAAAAAAATAAGTACTGTCTTACAAAAATATGTACTCTTCAGGAAAGTTAGAAGATGCAAACTTAATTTATATGGCACATAAGTCTTCTACTAACCTGGTTTTACACAGTGCAAAAATCAGAATGCTTACGTATAAAGATACCTACTTCTTACTATAAAATGAACTTAACACCATATCAACTCACAACAAACAGCACAAACTTTTACGTATGTATCTATCTATATATCATTTACAAGTCAGAGTCAAAATGGGTAACAGATATAGCAGGAACACAAAAGTACTTTATTACAGGGCAGCCTGGGAAAAGGGATAGATATCTTATCACAAAGTGTATTTAGAAAACCAGTTCTGTGACACAGCATCCACAGATGTCCTGTCATAAAGAATTCATTATTTACAAATATACTGCAGAACACTCCATTTGCAATGAAGTACCATAAATAATTCACGCTCAATACGTGTCAGAAGTGAAGGCAGTGGCATTGTCTCCACCATCCTCACGGAGCTCCTCATACGCAGTGAAACAGCTCTGCCATAACATCACAAATGCAACAAGTACGCTGAATTTTCATTAAAACACAACACTTCATTCTCCACAAAAGGTCTCCCCACCAACACAATTTAGATAGAGACTTCTACACAAGTATTGCCACTGTGGGGAGAAGAAGTGCAATTCATTTGTTTTTAAGACATTAAATTGCACATATGAATTTTATTTTAATAAATAATATCGAAATTTATTTTAGTAAATAATATCGAATTGCCAACTTGGGTCCACTGCCTAGGTGCAGCAGAGTTGCACAGCTCTACCTTGTGTCCTCTGCTCCAACCCAAAGAGGCAAATCCAGAGGCAGGCAAGAAACTCAACTAGTGTGACCTCCATCTCTCTGTGGAAACACAGGGCAACACTTATTGCAAAAGGTGTGCCAGAAGTTTGACACGGCGATGGAAACATGCCTCTATTTGAAACTAGATTAAGACAAACTTTATTTTATATGGGTAAATAAACAGTCACCTGGGGGGGGGAGTCCAGTTGCTACTGATATGGAATCAATCTGGAAAACCTATCTAACAGTGGAGGGTCCCTAGTGCATTAGCTTTTCATTTTCCATGACCCGTGCAAATTCACCTTTTTCCCAAAAGATCAAGCAAAAATTGCATAAAGCCCTTGATCGTAAGTTCATTTTCCTCTCTATTCTATTTGTATCATTCTTTACTCCAGCAGGATACCTGCATGGATGCAAAACTTCATGTCTGACTCCTTTCATCTTCCTAAAAAAAAACAAACAAAAAAACCCCAACCCCCAACTACTGAAAAAAACCCAAACAAAACTCAGAACTCTCCCTGCTCTAACTACAGATGCCCCTCTCCACATGGACGGGTAGGCAGGACTTAAATTCTGTCTTCTCCCTTTTGAGTCATGAATCAAAAACCAGCAGATTTGTCAAAGAGAGAAAAGAAACAACAAAACAGAAAACCTCACCAGCCTACTAGAGATGGTGCTGGGAATAAATACGAGCACAAACACCAGACTCGGCTGGTACATCATTTTACAGCATCACGTGGTCTCTATCCACATCCCACAGACCTGGAAAGCAGAACAGGCCATTGCGATCACCTGTCTGACCTTCCACCCAAGGTGCCACACACCTACATGCAGACTTGTTAAAGTCCAGAACATATATACACCAGCAATAATCTCCCTTGCTAAAAACATGTAGTTCTAACTCACAAGCAAGTGATCAAGAATCCATCACATCCAAAGGGAGCTGTTTCAGTGGGTAATTTATCCTATTTAATAATTTGTGTGTTACAACTAGCCCAGATTCATCTGGTTTCAACTTTCAGCTATTCAGACTCATTACACCTCCTCCTACTGAACTGAGGAGTTTTGTACTTTCTTTCCTCTATAGGTATTTGCAAAACACAATTCAGCCACTTCACTTAAAGTAAGCATGCTAGGCTTTTTATTTAAAAAAAAAAAACAAAAAAAAACACCTAACAGTAAAACAGGTTTTCCAACTGTAATCGATCTCTCAGCTCTCTAAAGCCTTTTTTTTTTTTTTCTTTTTAAAGCATTTTTTTCCTAAAGCAGGCACGTTAAGAACTGGACTCCGTATTCCAGTAACGATCCTGTGCCATCATACACTGGTAAAATACTGTATACTCCTACAGGACATGTTTGGATTTTGCATCCAAAGACCGTATCCATTCTTTTAGTAGCACTGCAAGGACTCTATTTTGTTAGCTTTTTACCATCACCCCAGCTCCCTTCCAATGTAAACTGCTCTCCAGAATGCAGCAAGCCCTTCCCTCTGCATAATGTACAGAGGTAGACTGGTCTGTGCTAACATTCATACTACTCAAATAAGTACATACCAAAAGGAAATTAATCCCCTGTGTGACAAAGGACATGTCACTATTTGCCATACCCTTGATTTTTGGTGGCATTTTCAAATTTAAGAAGAAATAACTTTTTCAGTATAATTATCAGTGATCTTGAAATAAAATTATCTCAGTTCTACCAACTAAAGGCTTGTAGTTACTTCTTCCTTCCCTTTCCAAATAATCACATTGCCTCATCACCCATTTATACTCACCGCCATTATTTCTCTATTTCCTTTATACACATAGACATACATAAATGTGACAGAAGTCCCGGTATAAAATGTGTTCCTCTGCAGAAAAGTGCTGAAGAGCACTGGGTGTATATCTGATGTCCTCACAATCAACAGTATGGCATACTGTTGTGTACTGGTCCACTTGGAGCATTGGATACAGTATTTTTAAATGTAACCTTCACTTTCCCCTCACAGAAAAGCTTCATGAGTTAAAACATATCCTGGTTAAGTGAATGCAGGATTGCGGTTTGTTGTTTTGGGTTTTTTTTTTAATGTAGTATCTAATAAAGCATCAGCAACATTAACATTATGGTTATTAGTTTGCTTAATATGATGATGTTCCATTAGACAAAAGATAATACAATTGTAGGCTGGGAATTAACTATGGAAACATGTTGATATGGTTATATGGAGTCATGAAACTTTTTCAAATGCAGGAGCACTATGTCTACAATACAGTTTAAACAAGTTAACTTATTACAACTGTATATGCATAATAAACTTTTGCTCTATGCTGTCATATCAGATACTCATTCTTCCAACACAAAAATGTTTTTGTTTTCTTTTTTACATATAATAAAGCATTTAATGACTATTAAAAAAACTATAGTTGAAGTTGAGTCAGAACAACTTGTCAGAACATAGTGCTTCTTGAGCTTTCAGCTCAAAAAGGAGAATTCCTATCATTATTAAATAGCAGTAATATTTATAGACAAAAGTACCAATTTAGTTGTATTACTTTTGCTTTTCTAGAGTAAGAGAACTTTATCTTTTAGACAAATGGCAGTAGCGTTGCAATGGTGTGCTGGAAAAGTAGCATGGGGCTCATAAAGAGGAGCAAGGGCAGAAGAGTCTGAACCCATCACCACAACAGAGCTGGATGTCAGTTGATGTCACAGCCCGTATGAGAGGATTCCCTTGAAAAGCTGTGGTCTAGATGCCAGACTCAAGTACCCAGTGTTGCTTTACTCACACGGATTTATTTAAGGGACGGAAACACCATAATGTAGACCTAAAGGTGTTCTTTTCCTAGGCTAAAGTTTAATAGAGCTTTAACTTTTTAACAAAGGTCAAAGAAGTTTCAACACATCTCCTCAGGTTAGCATTGCTTAAGTAAAACCAGTGCAGCCATTTGTTGAACCCTAGTGCAACAGCAGAATTAATTACCAGAATTAATTACTAGCCACAAAGCCTTCCCTAGGATATTTAACTGATTAGCTAAGAACATATCTACCAGAGCTCATTTAAAAATAAAATGTTTCATTGGTCAGAACTAACAAAGGATGGCCAACTTGCCCGTGGGAAGAACGCCCCAATCATCACGTAGCTGTTCCTAAATAGCCAAGATGAGGACTCACTTCTCTGAACAAGAGGAGTTTGGAGGGGTTTTTTGTGGTTTGACCTCTCCTCATTCTAAGCGTTCTAGTATCCCAAGCAAGGGAGAGGCAGGGCTTTCACTTCTCACCTGCTCACAGGAAGTTCACACCTCACTGTTACCAACTAAAATAACTGAAATACAGCAAGAAGCTCCAGCCATCCGAGACGATGGAAATCTTTCCCATTCTCTGTGAGCTGGCTTCAAGCGAACTAAGTGATTTTTGTAAGCCCACATCAGGCCTGTGGCGGAGGAGAAGCAGAGCCTGGGCAAGGCAGACAGAGACACTCTGAAGCTGGGGACAGCTTGGACAGGACAGCAAAGATTCCCCCCCACACTATGAAGAGTGCCTACATCTCAGTGACACCGAGAGGAGCAGATAAAGGCATCACTTGAAAGGACAAGCCTACTGTGGACATGCAGCTTAAAATGCTAATTGTTATTCTGCTGGTGGGTTGCATATCGTCCTTTTTTTCAGCTTTTGAAGTATGATCCAAACAGCAAAGTAGGCCGAGAGACCGTTTCTTGTAACTTCAGATTTCTAATACAGGTTCCAGCCAGTCACTTAGCTCTGTGCTTGTCTCTTGTGGTTGCATGTATTTCCTATTTAAGAAAAGGATGATAGCAGGTTTGTCACATTTTCTTCAAATAAAGAGTTTGAGCAGCAGCTTCCTCTGCCGTGCATTACTCTGCATTGGTGAACACTCTCTTCCCTCTCACCCTGCTCAGAAACGCTCAGCCACCTACAAAGCTGATTTGCGGACACAAGGCAACAAGGTGAAGGATTTCAAAACTACATCCATGATGACAGTCCATGGGATTTTTTCCTCCGTACCTAGATTTCAATCCTCCCTTTTCCACCTGCACTTTCCAGCTCTTTCAAAATAACGAGCAAACATTTCTCCAGCTTCACAAATCTGGCACATTTCATTTTCCCTGTCATTTAAGAGATATACACAAACTATTTGGTATTAATAGTAAGAACACTGTGCACTTTGTAAAGCTTTATTCAAAGCATCCTGTGATCTTCCACTGAAAGCATTAATTTAGCACCTTCACAGTACTTCTGAGGCACATATTATAATTCATCTCACACAGGTGGAAACTCAGAGGCATGCTCAGGCTAAAGTGACTTGCTGTTGGGCTAACCACCAGAAGAACTCGTGTCCCGCCTCCCCAAATTCATTCTGTATTTCATTATTTCTGGCCAACACTTGCTCCAGCGCTTCCTGCCCTGCATCTAACTTCAGAAGAAGTCATCCCTTCCCTCCTCTATTACCACACCTATATAAGTCTCTGGCAGAACTTCCCAGACACCTTTTTTTCCCAAGGATTTCCTGAGATTAAGTAATTAAATCATTAAGGAAGAAGTTCATCACCTGCTAAGGAAACTACTTATACAAACAACATTCTCACCAACAGCAACCTGTATGGCTGTGTTTCTACATCCCAGATACCAGCCACACTGGCTGAACGTGAAAAGCTGACGTTAACCCCTTCCAAATGAAAAGAATACTCTCAGGGTCTGGTCTTTAAAAATAATTTCCCTGGGTAAGCGAGAGGCTGCTAGTAAAATATCACATAAGTCTCAATTTGTTTTAAATGGGAGAAAAAGAACATAGAAGGTCAGTGTCTCTCTCCCTCCTTGAACTATTCTTCAGATACTATTATATAATTACATAAAAGTGTATTTCTTTAATAAGTAGTAAATATAAACATATACAAAAGAGGACAAGCAACCAGAAAAGGATCAACACTTTAGTATTACAGCAACATCTGAAAACATAAAGGAAATAATTTCAAATTTAATCAGTAGTGAAAACCAAAATCATGTATGAAAAGAAGGCAGGCTAAGCAGATGTGAACTTGTCTTGCACGACAGACAGCATGGACGCTCCTAACTGTACATGACTCACTAGTGCTTAAAAGAGCATTACTTGTTTTGATTCTTGCACCAGGATCCATCAACATGACATGTGGACACACTCTTTCTTGTTTTAATAATGCAAGAGAATACCTTGTCATTAACCACTGCCAGCTATGGTTTTGCTGAACAGTGGCCATTCCTACTTTTACTCAAACCTCATGCAACAACAGGTCTCACCAGAAACCAATGACAGAACTTCAGATTATCCTACAGACGACCCTTAAGTACCTGTTGAAATCTAAATTAAACAATAGTTTTCACTTCCTTTTGTGTCTCAAGTAGTGAGATCCACAAAGCATCTCAAGACTCCACTCTTCACTAGGGTATTCAGAGCATGCCATCTCATCCCCTTCATTCCCTTGCACCATGTCTGGAAACTGGAGAAACAAGAACACACCCTCCTCTGGCTCCAACCCTCAAACCAGGATTGAGGAACAACAGCTGGTCTCTCCGAGTAAGTGACACATGGGGCATGCATTTACCAATTGCTGGAGAGATAATGCAGGCACCCTTATGGCTCTCCAACAGCCTCTCTTGGTAGAAATGGGAAGTTTTCTAGGCAGCATGGTCCATCCAAAAGATCATCAAAGGAAAAAGTTACACAGCAAGCTGCACAGGTACATCCCAAGCACATTTTTCATGGTTTTCAATCAGTAAAACCTTGCTGATATCCTCCTAGCATCGTGTCAAAAAGCTCTACTTCAAGTGAGTTTTGTTAGTGGAACTGATGGTGTAACTAGTTCAACTTTAGAGAACACTTCTAGTGAAGACTTCATCATCACTCCCTCTTAAGGCTACAAAAGGGAATGATATTTTAAGCTGCAAGCCAGCAGAAGAAAGCAGAGAGGAAAAGGACAGGAGATAATTTGTTCTTCCAAGTTCTCTATTCAAGAAATCCAGAGGAATTTTACATGGGACACAGAGTGTACACTTTTCCTTTGTGTAAGAAAAAGCATGCAATTGTTAGAATAACACTCAAAGTTTTCAAACCAGCAATGCACAGGATCAAAGTGACACCACTAGTATTTGTTAGAGGTAAAATTCATCTGAGCCTACAACAGATAGACCAAACAGAGTATTCCCTGACCATCAGAAGATGGTTTTGGTGGGAGGGTACCATTACTCCAGTCCCCACAGGCTTCCCATGCTGCCCTAAGCAGATTACTCGAGTCACTTCAGAAATGGGCAGAGTGAGATGCATAAAATGAGGCTGTGTACAACATCCCTATGGAAGTAAAGGTCTTGACCTTTTTAATCTCTACGAGGTGTGTTCAAATACTATCCTCACAGGCAACTGTTATAATAAATCATGAAAGCAGCATACTGTTAAGGCTCAGCATTTGAAAGCAAAAGGCTAATGAAGTAATAAAGCAACAAGCTTTTTTTCCTCCTGATAAAATGGAGGAGGAAAAACAGACCCAACCCTGTTGGCACACTTTGTAGACAAATTCCTTTTGACAATTTATGAACTTTTTTCTTCCTCCTGTTTTACAAAATTACTTCAACAGTATAAAAGTTGGCAACATAGCTGTCTCAGAAAAGGAAAGTTGCTCTATTCCTTATTCGTAAGCAGTGCACACACACGCAAAAAAAAACACCCACAGGAAATTCAGAGCTATTCATCTAGTTTTAGCCAAGTCTTTGCAAGACTGTACCTTTTGACTATTAGTTGATGGTAAACGTGCAACTGTCTGGTACTTAATCTCATATAAGAACTTCGACCAAAAAAAAAAGTATCAACATTAAATTTTACCTTCAAAAAAGAACACAAGTGGTATGAATACAATTCTCTAGAAAAATGCTACTTAGCAAAAACAAAACAACTACTCCCCCACATACATGCAATATTTAAAAGAAAGAATTCAAAGCTGTAATTATGTTCACACAAACCCAAACTGCAAAGTACAAGAAGTTCAATTTAGGGATTCAAAATCCTGTGTTATCTCTAATAACACTATGTACCCTACTTCCTCTCATATTTTTTCTTTGGTATTTTGGGGGCCTGATGGGCTGCTGTCCATTGCCATTACCAGGGATCTGAAAGAAAGTATGAAATCACTTCTTGTCATCTGCATAGAACATGAAACCTGGAGCAACGGTAAGCAAAAACTGAATCAGACTACTTTCTGGTAAAGTGTATTTTTTGCTTGGTATAGTTTATCTGAACAACAGCTGGTTTTAATACAGCAATAACACAAAGTTACAAACTCCTAGGAATAAAAAAAGAACCGCGAGAGTTACCCTTGGGGAATTGCATTTGGGAAGGCAACGATCCTGTAAAAAAGACTGGGGGTCACGGCAGACACAATCTAGACACTAAACTTCCTACACRAATCTGCAGCTAAGCAAGGAAACATAGCCTCTGGACGGATAAGAACATTATTTTGTATAAGGCAAGGCAGGGAGGGAGAATATTATCTAAAGAACAATAACAGCAAGGGCAACATGCATTTCTGGTCTATTCACTTCAGAAAAGAAAATACCACAAGAACAGTTAAAGATTCAGAAAATACATCTTATATCGAGAGTTTAAAAAGTCTGCATATTTGGCTTATCAAAGAGGATAATGTTATCAGTGACTTACCAACAAAATGGCTAAATGTCTCTACCAAAATTTACTCAGATGATAAAGAATACATTAGCCAAAACTAGGCCCCCAAAASATGCTGCTGGGCAGAGGAAAAAGTTTTGAAGAGTTCAGAACTAATCTCTTCTGCCTGACTGTACATAATTACAGTTGATTGATATGATGTGTAGTATGCTCAAAAACTCATCGACAGCAAGCTTGCAAAATGCAGTATCCATAAGAACCACTTCGTATCTTACCCAGCTGACTAAAACCCTGTACAATTCCTCTGKCGTTTACATCTTCCCCACTTTGCAGCAATGCTATCCATTCAGAAAGACAGACCTCTGCATTTAGGTAACTCCAACCAGTATGGCTCTTGGAGCACATCTCTTCAGAAGCACCGGCTGCTCCCTACGCACTGTCAGAATATTAAAATCAAAGTTCATTTGTCTTCAAAGTGCTCCACAGCCTCAGTTCAGGGTATTCAAGGCTTTTCCCAGAGCTCCAGGACAGACTGCGATCCACCGTTCTGCTGCTCTAGCTACTGTTAATTGGTGCTGGAGACTCAAATTTTTGTGTGGCTAAACAAGGAACATGAAGTGATTTCCAAGTAGAATCACTCATAGCAGATCTGAGCACCAAAGCTTACGATATCCAGATCTTCCTCTCTCTACTTTTTAACTCATAGCAACTTGTATTAAACAAAAACACCTGGACAATGCACTATATTACATCCCTCCACGGATAAAGAGAAACAAAAAAAGTTTGCCATACTACTACTACTACAATTGTGCACAAAACACGTAAGAATTTCTATACAACAAAATAGAATTGCCTTAAATTCTTCCAGAGGGAAATCATTGCAATTTACAACTGGGATGTGTCTCCTTCTGTCATAGTCAGGAGTGGGCACCTCTGTAAAGTAACAACAGAAGTTACGGACTCACTGTAGAAATTACTGAGTGAGAGTTCATAATCTGTGCTAGTAAGACAGGATGAACAGATACCAGAGGCTCGTTCTGGGGACAGAAGTCTATGAATTTATTTCACAGAATATCTTTTCTAAAACTAAAGCCCATTCCTCAGAGTTTATGAAGTCCACAAGTCATGAGTAGCCCCTGTAATTTCAAGGCGCACTGGCTGAGCATCAAGAGGGCAACCAGAGAGTAAACAAGAGTCACAGTTGGCTTTGTTTCTTGGGCTGCAGACAAGCACCCACCCAGCAGGAACACCAGCAGCTGTCTGCCACATACAAGCCCATCACCCAAACAGACAGACTAGGGAGAGCCCTCAGTTCCTTAACACATCAGCTCTTTCAACAGGAGCAGGAAGTTACCACTTGCAGCTGGGGGTCTATCATGAACCCAGAGAGGACATTTTTTGTGGGAGATTAACAGCAAACAAACTTCTGCTGTTCTCAGAGCTCTGTCTGGGTACCTTAACTAATATTTTCCTTTAATTTAAATATCTAGGGGTTTTTAAGTTAAGTTTAATCTCATATGTGAATTTTGCAACTTTTCACTCACTGGGCTCTCCCCAACATTATTTTTAGACTTTTTTTTTTTTTTTTTTTTTTTTTTTTTTTTTTTTTAAAAGAACAGCAAGTTACTGGCACATCTCAGGTCGGCAACCAAGCCAAAGCCTGGAAACTGCACAGCCTCCACGCGGAATGGATTTCAGAGAAAAAAGCAGAATATTTCTCTATCCCACTACACCAGCAGCAAACCCTTAGCCTCACTGCTAGGATTTCACCTTCAGCCTCAACTAAAATTTCCCTTTTAACTCTATCTGGCACCCTATCTTCAATTCATTCAGGAAAGGTTTGATATGAAGAGTGGACAGTCAAGAAGGGAATTGTGGAGAGGAAAGAAAAGCGGAGGAGAGGGGGCCAACACTCAAATGGTCGGTAGTGGTGGTTAGCACTTTGGTACCGAGAGTCAGTCTGATCTGTTTTGTAAGTTAATAGGAAAAAAAACCAAAACAGACCCCGCAACCTGTTTTGTTCTTGGAGCCAGCATTTCTTAACAGAAGCCGAGAGGCCTCTCCGTACCAGTGGTAACAATACATGGCAGGACCTTGACATCTGAAGCACAGTAATTAATCATTTCAACATAAGTTACAAAGGAGTATCATCCCCTTTTTACTGACAGGGGAGCTGACTCAAAGACGACCAAGGGAGTTGCCCAAAACCACAACACTAGTCATTAGCAGAGCTGCAGTTAGAAGTTCCTGGCTGCCAGCACTATTTTCAAGCACTGAAATTGGTGGCCGCCCCGCAGCCGCAGAGCTGGTACCCTGCGCGCTCACCAGGTAGAGGGTCACCTGCTCCCCACACCCTGCCTCTGAGCTCCAGTCACACCACCAACATTAGAGAAGGAAGAAAGAAGGGTGCGTCCAGCCAGGGCGGTGGGCTCAGTGATGAGCAGCAGCAGTGATGCCCACATCACCCTGCTGACCTGCTCCGGCAGGCGCCCAGCCCGAAGGGGCAGCTGCAATCCCAGGGTCTGCCCTGATGCTCCCCTTGTGCCTGCATGCCCATTGGAGCCCAGAGAAACTGGGTCAGAAGAATAACCCTAAGGCAAAGTCAGAGCTAGTAGTTTTACCAGGTTTAGTACCCTGCATTGGCTCACTGAGCAGGGTGGGGTGAAAGACGGGCAACATGCATCCCAGAGACTGCAACGCTAAACGACACTCCATCTTGTTTGTGCTTTACGTACTCTGAGGGGAACTTCAGATCAGTTCACTTCAAGCAAAAGCTGAAATGGCTCTTTCCATCTTAGCCCTATAGCTTTAATATGCATTTTACAGTACTGATTTCAGTTTCTCTTAATTACTTAGTCAAGAGTGCAAAGTTACTTACATCTTACAGAACCAGCCAGCCAACAAGAAGGATATTCTAGAGCAAAAGGTGGCCTTTTTTGTAAGGATAGTTTGAAAAGTATTAAAAAGGTTACTTTTCCATCTCAGTTTTTATAGAAGCAGCACAATTCTTATAACAAGCAGCTTGGGAAACCCAGCGTGACAGAGTTGGGGAGGGGGAAGTGAGTATTCCACTTTTACATTAAAAGCAGAACCACAGAAATTTGCTTTCTGTAACATGATTAGTCTTAATTTATATATAAACTTACATCTAGGCCTCTGTTATATTAGTTGAATGTATTCCCCTGCTTTCTATATTCCACCTGGTATCTGCCTATACAGAGTTCTCCAGACATTCCTTCCAACTCACTTGATCCTTTGAAGCTGACAGTTATCTACACATGCAGGCACCGAAGTAATTTATTCTTTTAGAAGTGTTAAGCATTTACAACTTGCAACATCAGATTGTGCAAATATTCAAATTTTCTGGAAGAAAAAGAAAAGGAAAAAGCATTTACCTTGATGTCTACGTTTACGTAGATATTTTCTCCCCCCCCAAACTTTGTTATCTAGAGGCTTTTCCTTATGCATGAGAGATTTCCCATTTTTCTCCCTGTGCTTTCCAGGTACTTTCCGCATACTGTGACAAAACAGCTAAACGGCACAAGAAAAGGAACACAAATTACCTGTTACTGTTTTATTCAAATTGGCTTTCTTATTTTGAAAGATTTTTCTAAGATGGCTTCTGTGGAGACAAAAATATTCATAGGCAATGTCAAAGGAAGTTATTAAAACTCATCCAGCAGTGATGCAAGAGTTTTGCACTGATGTGCACTAACACAAGAAGAAACCACAATGCACCAGTTCAGACAGAAATCATTCCCTGACTTTGTCTCAATTTGGTTTCAAAAATCAAGTGATCCCAGTAAAAAACAACGAAAACACACCCAAAATGCGAAAAMCCACAAATACTTCAACGAGTTACCGTAGTTCTGCATGTGTTAAACCAGGGTTTTCACTGCCAAGACTTTCTGGTTGTTCTTTTTTAATGAATGTTTGCAAAACAGACTGCTATTATAAAGTGCATTAACAGCTATTAATAATAGAACCTACCGCTTTTCAGATAATCAATATTAATTGGCAACGTAATTTGGAATTGTTAAGGCAAGTGACCTTGGAGCTGCAATCCGTCAGGTCAAAGCTAACGGCGGGTGAAAATAAGCCTGATAACAGTTACTTCCTTGTCATTTCCTTCCAAAAATGACACAATGCTGTTTCAGCGATCAAAGTAATTTTTATCTCATAAACGTACCTCTGAAAATAGATTAGGCCTCATAGAACGATTTTATATTTATGATCTGAGCTATCAGGCAGACCTCATGTGAAACTTGACTTGCAGTTCACAAGGGCCCCGGGTTCCTTGGAAGGAAGTAAGATAAAGGCACAGGGAAATACGGGGGAAGGAAAAGAAAATATTGGGTGAGAGGTCTGGCACCTATCAACATCGCTGCAAGCTCGCCAAGTCTCATAATTTCATCATTAGGCTTCAGGCATATTAAAAGAGCTATTATTCATTTTTTTTATTCAACCCCATCATGTAATCAATAGGATGGATGCCAAAAGCCAGCCATTACAAGTCACCATGGCTAGGATTAAAACAACATAACTCCCTGCACAGACTGGACCATCTCTCGTTGCTTTAAATGGGACTAAAAGATAGCAACCCCTTTAATTGCAACAGCAGCAAGAAACACGCGAATGCTTCAGAAGTACTCCCCCAGAAGAAGAAACAGCACGGAACAGGTCAGGAAATAGCCATAAAAACTGTAAGCAACCAAGGGAAAAACATGGACAGGAGGCACAGACAGGACCTAAGGGCATGCTTGGGGCAGGATCCAGATGCCTGTCTGGAAGGATGGAAACCCAGGCGTAAATGGGGAGAGGGAACGCAGAAGGGGAGCAGAAGGTTAAAAATAAATAAAATAATACTGATGCCAAGGTAGTAAGGGATAGTTGTAAGAACAAGGGACACCTGACAACTCCGGCCTTGAGAAGGAGCCTGACCAGAACAGCTGCTTCTTGCAACGCAGGAGGACAGGGAGCGGGACAGTGTCACTTCTCCAGCCCAGGCTACTGGGGAAGGGATAAACGAAGCCCTCTCAGAGAAAGGAGAGCAAGATACACACATTCATAGCTCAGGATTAATTTCAACCCTGTGTATCACACAAAACAAGGGCAGAATATTTCCTTCTAAAGGTGAAAGACGAGAGCCAGTGGAGAGTGCTACTTCTTCCTCCCAGAATCTCATTTTAAAGCCAGTCCTGTGATTGCTAGGGATCTGGCTCACAATTTGTACGTGCCTGGGGCTGGCAATAAAGCCGTGGTGAGAGAAGGTGGCGTGGCCTCAAGCTGCAGAACTTGCTAGAGACAGAGCCTCCTTGGTGGTTGTTTTATGAGGAAAGGGGAGAGTGAGCTTGCCCTGGGAGAGACAGTACAACAGCAGCCAGCTGCTGTGCTGCAAGAGCTGCCCATGTTACAGCACACAGGTTCATCAATATCCACTTTGCAGAAGAGAACAGTACTTAGAATTAAGCTATATAATATAATACATACCATATAATACATGAGGAGTAACATCTTAGGAAAACACGAGCAGCTGAGTGAGTACGACTAAGGCGCCCTCCCATGTGCATGCCAAAGTCCCCAGCATTGCATTGACACCAGACAAATAAACTTCTCAGTCAACTGAATCTGCTAGACCAAACCAGCCTGAACGCCAGCATTTCTACCTATCCCATCCTGGCCATGCTGCTTTTTGATGAGAATATATGCACACCAGTGGTGACGCCATGGTGGGCACCACACAGCCTCTAGCCGCAGAGATGCCGGTGGCGGGCACGCAGTGGGACGGCAGCTGAACTGCCCGTGCACAGAGGGGCGCCGGCACAGGTCAGGCTGAACACACTCTAAGAAGTCCTGAAAGCAATTTTAATTACCCATTCTTGGAGCATAGGTAGACCGGTTCGAACACGTGCAAGTGAAGAAGCTCGTTTACATAACAAGCAAGGTATGCATGCGAGGTGCTTTGTGTAATAGCGCTGCAGACTGCAAGACCTCTCACCTGAAGAGCTGTGTTTTACCAACTATACACATACAAGACCACCTTTGGGTAGAGAGTAAGCCATTAAATAAAATATTCATAACACGATTCAACAGTGGCATGAAAGAGGGTAGTTTGAATGGACAAAATGCCTAACACTTGCAAAAAAACCTAAGCAGCAAGCAAGTCTTTGATTCTTGCATACTCCACACAGTGCCAAGAGCCATTCAGTTTTCAGTTCTTGCTTGGGCAGCCACCCTCCAAAGGGTAACTCTACTTAGCAAACAAAACTTAAATGGGGGGGAAAAAAAAAACAAAACAAAACCAAAAACTCAAAGTGTGTCTACAAGAGCTAAATCTCTGAATCCAAGGAAGAAGTCATTTAGTCCTGGTCCTCATACAATGACATCATGCATTTAGCCGTTTCCACTACATTTTCCAACCAACTGCCAAAAAGAACAATAGGGATTTTTGAGGCCTGTAAATGGCACAGAGCTCAGGAAGACAGGAGACAAAATGAAACACATAAGCGATAGAGCTGGATAGCTGCAGGGTGGATCGTAAGTTGAAAGACAGTGACAATCCCTATGTAATACTACCACTGTGTTTGGCTGTTTGTTGTTTGAATATGGTTATCCCAACACCTAAGAGTTTTAAAGACATCTACTCCTCTCTGCCAGTGTAAGCCTCTGAACCAGAAACCGAAAGAAAAAAGTATCTATCTAAACACTGCCTTTTAAAAATGCTATTTAAAAAAAAAAAAAAAAGTCAGCAAATGTACGGCTTCCTTCAGCACATTAGTGACAGCAAATACTCATTTCAAACTCAAACCTAGAGGTTTTCTATGCATATACACTCTGTCCTAATAAAAACAGTCCAAATTCAAAAATACTGCAACAGGAAAAACAAGTTTTAAAGCGCAGAAGTTAAAACAGCTCAAAGATCTTTTTACCTTTCAAATGTCCGGGGCAGGGGGAGGAGGGGAGCAATATCTCAAAACTGAACAAAAACTCTTCTACCTCACCTGTTACTTTATAAAAAGCTCTAAAATAGTAAGATGAGTATGACCTATCTTGCTAACCCCCATGCCTGGAAA
This sequence comes from Phoebastria nigripes, assembly GCA_035582835.1. Lineage (NCBI taxonomy): Eukaryota > Metazoa > Chordata > Aves > Procellariiformes > Diomedeidae > Phoebastria > Phoebastria nigripes. The sequence continues at coordinate 245,954 of JAYKAV010003167.1, forward strand.
GGCATACATTTTTGTCTTCTGGACTTTGTACATCAGTTCACCAGGAAAAAGGACTGGGACAGAAGCTGTACAGAACAGACATGGCCTCAGCTCAGAGGTTCAGAGGCAGATGCAACTTAAAAATAAATATCTCAATTATTTGCAGGGTTCTGTCAGGGAAAGAAATGGTTGTCTTCAACCCGAACAAGAAACCACTGAGACTGTTTTGTGTAGGAACATGTTTGTCTTACCCTCTCTCTTACCTTATCAGACACATCTCCTTGTCCTATTCAGAATCCAGCAAGTCATAAAATTCCATCTGTAACAAAAGGAAAAGTCCATTAATACCTCCTGATAACCTTACAACAAAAGGCTAATAAGCAGTTCAAGGAAAAACAAAAAAAAAAGTTAAACTTCTGCTGCCATTCCAGTATAATCTACACCCCAGGCAAGTCACCCTCCCGTCTGCGGCAATCTGGGAAACTTGGATATAGAGGTATTAAAGATGTTGTAACATGTTCTGTAAGAAACGCTCTTCCTCCTTCGGCAAGGATAACAGAGGTGGCCAAAGCGTACAGGTTGCCCTGCCGAGTCATAAATAAGTCTGCAGCATCCTCTCATTAAATTAAATGAGCATCAAATTACATAATGTGAATGGTTGTAAAATAAGACCAGTGGTAATGGCTAGAAATAATCACAGCGGTGTTATACATCGTGGAGACAGTTTTCGATCAGTTTATCAAACCTGGGTATGCAGCACCTTTTATCTTCAGGCCAAGAAACTGTCAGCATGCAACCTTTCTTAAATACAGTAAAGCATGCAAGAAACGGATGGAACAAAGCTCTCATGCACGAGTTTAAATGATGCCTACCCTGAACAATTACATTTAATTTCTCAGCACCTTTACAAACCAACCTTTCAACGCAACAAAGATGTTTTTATAATATAGGTAAACACGACGCAGTCTGGCATACCTGGGATCAGAGGAAAGAGCACCGCGCACCTAACCAACAAAACTGCAACCTTGGAATTGTCAATAAAATTTACAGTCACGATAGACTCGGGCTTGAACAAACACTTTTCCGTGGCACTATTAAGAAAAGGAGACATGACTTGCAATCCAGCCAGTCCGTGAGGCACTAGGGCAGAAAAGAGACCTCCCATCTGGCAACTTTGAAAAGCCTAAGAGTCTGCCTAGAGCGAGAAATGTGAATCAAGGATCTAAAAAACCAAACAAACCAATCCCACCACACACCCTTTTAGCCTTTTCAGCATCCTGCCCACAAGCCCTAGAAGCCTGTTAGTCCAGTGCCAGGCTGGAAAAGGCCAGAAATGTGTAAGAGTGAAATGGCACGCTGTATGAGAGAATACTATTTAGAAGAAAAACCAAACCAAAACAAAAAAACCCAACCTTAWTTTTTCAATCCAGTTGTCTAGGGGGAGATATGGCAGGAATGGAAGGATTTGAAGCAAAYAGTTTTCATGTTTGCTTACTTTTCCTGTAGTGATGCTAGTAAGAGTATCCCTGTGCCTAAAGTACAAAACTAGATGCAAAGAAAACATTGTGTTTTAGTGGTCTGATGTCCCCAGTTTGCACCCTCGCTTTGTTTTCCTTGGATGCCAAGCAGCCGCGACGCCAACAGACCCCAGCGGGAACTACAGGTGCTCAGCGCCACAGAAAGCCAACATCCTTCACCGCACTGCGCTGCCATTTCCCCACCAGCAAAATGGGGACGGCGGCACATGGGTCCCCAGCCAGGAGGGCTGCCTGGGAGCCAGGGTCCAAACTGCCTGCTCTGGGATGCTTCTCTTTTCCCCTTTCTTTAAGTGTACGTTAGTGTACACAAAGTGCTAAAAATAAACCTTTCATCCAGTGAATACTATCTTCTCATCTTCTACTGATGATCATTTATTTTTTGGCATTACCAGAATAATATGACAACATACTTCCATGACTATGGGGTTTGTTTTTTTTCTATGAAGAAGAGACCTTTTGTTCAAATCTTTCTGTCACATGGACAAAAGAGAGCCACTGACCAAGAGCCCATTTGAGTATCCCTACCCTCCTACTCTCCTACCAACCCAGTAAAATTCCTCAGAGCACAACCTCTTCCTGGCTATTTTCAGAGAAACTGCAGCAATCATAGAAGAACAATGGGGAAGTTTGTTTTACTCAGAGTAAATGTTTTGCAGCTTCCAATGTAAATATTTTAATTAATGGATTTTTTTTTTTTTTTTTTTTTTTTTAACTCTCTACTTGTGTTCACATTCACACAGGCCTATCGGGACAGAAGCAGCACTCAACTTCAATAATAGAGAGGAAGAGACAAATACAACGTAGAAAAATGACATGTTGACTTCAGAAAAAGCACCTTCATAAGCAAATCAAAACTCACTGGGCATTTGCAGGGGGAGATCTGGGATGAAAAGAATTAAAGAAAAACAAGTCTGCTCATTTCCTGCGTCTGGCTGAGGGCTCGTGTTAGTTCCCATCCGAGATAGTGGGCCTATTTTAATAGCCAACTTGTAGAAAACCACAACCTAATCTGTTTCCAAAACAACATTATGCCCAATGACCAGGCTACAAGGAAAAAGCGATGACTATCTTTTTGCCTCAGCCATCAACACAGTGGCTCCTAACCACCCCATCACTCTGCATCCACTTCACAGAAACGCTCAAATCTCCTCTTAATGATACATAAACCAAGCATTGCAGACTCTGTCAGCAGGACGGGACTCAGATTCACTCTCTCTGGGCAGGACTGTTTTGGTACTACAGAAGGTGGCTGGACAGAGATGTGAAGCCATCCTGCACATATGCCTCTGGTGGTTTCTAGATCCAGCAGCACCCCCAGGTGCAGGCAGCTCTTCCAGTTCGAATGGTGCCTCTCCCCACAGAAACCATCTCCCTCCTCTGCCCCCAGATACGGGCATAGAGTTTGGATGCGATATCAGCAGATGGCTGGCATTCAAGTTTTTTTTTTTTTAATTTTCTTTTTCAAATGAAGTGGGACACAGATGGTGCTGTTCCTGCTTTCCCAAAGCCTGACTGGAACATGAACGTAGACCTGTCTGAACTGGGAAGCTCAGCCCCATAGTATGTTTCTGAAGAGCTGCAGAAACTACTGCACAGACCAGTTTAGCCTGAACCAGTCCCACACGTGGCAGTGTTTCCCTTCCCCTGCTTTTATCTGAATGGGAGGTTTTGTTCCTCTTGTACTGACCTCACCACACTGGATGCCTGTTAGCAACATCCTTCCAGAAGTTCAACAAGCCACTCCATAGAAATTCCCTGCCACTGTCAGCAATATGCATGCTAACCTGGGTAAAATTCTCACCATATCTTTCCAAAAATACCGCACTTGTACTCTTTCACTGCCTCATGCAAGATGTTGGTTGTGTGCTCGTAAGACTTCCCAGATTCTGCGATTCTCGCCATCACCATCCACACCAGCAGCTCCATCACCTCCAGACCACTGTGGCAGTGGCAYTTGGCTCGTCACACCCCACTAGGCAGTGGCTAGCGCTGGAAAGGATGGGAAGAGGCCCACTGCCCTCTTTCCTGCAGGGGCTACTAACTGAAGGAAGAGCGAGACCTCCTGATTGCAGTTCATTGAGAACAAACCTTCCACAGTCCTAAATTAGTAAATGCTAGCTATCAACCCCTCCCCATTAGGATGGGGGGCAGTGGGGAGAAAGAATGCCTGGCTGTTAATTGAGAGAGATCCTCTACTTTGGTAGCAGCAGGAGACGTCGGGGACAACAAGGAGATTGCTGTTTCTGCACAGGCACCCTGCGGCTGGTGCTCACGCAGAAGGAAGCGGACACGAGCAGATACATCACCCCCTCATGGTGTGCACCCACCTCGGTACCTGTCTCCTATGAAGGGTAAATGGATACAGAAGGGCAACGCTGGCTGGTAGCTCCCCTTGTGGCAGGGTGATTCGGAAACATGTGTTTGCAAGACCTTTCCTGTCCCTGCCAGTGCCACAAAGTGAAACTAAATCTCCTGATCCTGCATTTGAATGTTATCAACCACTGCTATGATTATACACGCATGTACAATATCAGCTTTAGCTTCCACACCAGCAAAGACTTTTTTTTTCTTTTTAAAAAGATTTGTTTCCCCATATTGCCCATCAGATTTCCTGGCTATACACGCAACATTAAAAAACAGAGTAAGAATCAAAGTAAATACCTCTGCTCAAAACAGAACTCTTGCAAAATAAACTCATACCACTTTTCATGAAAGACCCAAGTGAGGAGGCAGACTTTGCATTAAGCCCTCAATGCACATGGACTCTGGAAAAGGAGATCTCTTAGCAAGTGAGCGACCTAAGGCTTATGCCAGTCTTTCCATTCTCCTCTCTGACCTCTTCTAGGGAGCCACTGTACTTGGCTTTTTCATGTGCCTATTTAATCAGCAACGTGAAACTCGCATAACCTTACCGGTGTCTCTGTGGTCTTCTCATCAGGGCAACGAGTAGAAACACTCCCCAAAGGAGCGGCACGTTCATAAGTCTCCCATGCCCACGGGATGGAAAAGAGAGTGAGGAGAGAACAGATGAATGCTAATCTCTCCTCCTTGCCTCCAGCAGCAGCCTGTACTCTCCCACGCAGAAAAAAGGGAGGCTGTACAATTTGTGGAGGCCAAACTGTCTGGAAAAATGTAGAGAGAGAGAACTAATGGCAAATTCTCTTCTCTATCAATTCTCTTACCATAAGGAAAGTGAAAGTCAGTCACTGAGTTGCTGGTGGAAGGTGAGACCACAGGGTCTTTAAGGGGCTGCTTTTATGCAAACCGCAGAGCTGGACTACTCAGGATTGTATCAGTTCAACCTATTCACTACCTAAAATATTCTGCTCACACACTGCTTGCACTGTATGACTTCTTAGGGGGATTACTTTTATTAGCAGGTTACGCTTTTTGTCTGATCATAGGAATACACAAAAAGGACCCAAGACCACTCCGTTCTGGATGTTAATTCACAAATGTAGGACTCCTCTGTAGCCTACCTGACTCCAAACAGCTACTTCCTAACCAGGAGTAGGTAGCCAATAAGCACATGAAATACCAAGGTTGGAGCAGTCACCTCCACACACACTTCTTTAACTGATTTGTGTCTCAAAGGTGTCTGTCAGCACGCAGTACTGTCACATGTGCCAAAGGAGAGCACGGGGGAGAAGCTCTAAGCAGGAAACAGAAGCTCATCTTAGATTAGCACAGCTCACTCAAGTGTAGTGCTATGCTCAGATTTGGTTTTCATTTGCAAACCTTGCTGTCATTGGCTAAGAGGATGTTTGAAGTTTTGTTAAAAAAAGCCAAAAAAAAAAAAAAGGCCAGAAAGCTAAAACAAACACACAAATGAAATTGCCCTGGCAGCAGTTGGTACCTTTAAAACCTATATAAGATGCACCTTTCTCAGCCTGTTTTACAGCATCCTGCTTCTTGCTTTCCCATCTCCCCTTCCAGCTGAAGGCAGCCGCTCTGATGGGCACCTCCCAGGTCTCCAGCACATCATGTGCAAAAAGATGCAGCAGAGAGAGCAAAAAGAGTGTCTCGCTGCTGCAGGGGCCTGAGGCAACACCAGCCACCTCTGATTTTGAGAGTCCCTCCTCATCACCCCCAAATCCCTACTACAAGAGGAGCACTTTGTTGCCTGTTGAGATGTCTTACAAATAAGCAGCAAAGTCCAACACCAACTTGGCTCCAAGGAAATTTTAAATGGCACCTTGCTGGGCTGGTGGCAGGCTTCCAGCTCTACCATTAATTCCAAAATTAACAGACCTGGAGTCATCATATTGTCTGAAGACAGCAGATCCTACCCTCAAATGCACGCACCAGTAATTGCAGCCATGGTTTCGATTACACTAATACCTGCCCAGTAGGAACCACTCTGAAGGAGTTCACTTGCTTACCCTAACTCTTGATAAATCACAATAGCAGAGACATACTGCAACTAGTAACTTGATCAAGGGCAAGGTGAAAGTTTTTCTCTGGGTAATCTAGAGAAGAAATCTCAGCCTTAAAGGGAAAACTTAAATGAAGATTGAGGGGGGAAAAAACCCCCACTATTTCATGTTAGTATTTATTAATATTTGGGCTTCAACTGTGGATCAACAGCCAAGAATCTCTCTGCCTGTGCACATATTTAAGACTGTTTACACATGAAGTCCAAAAGGATGTCCTCATCTTATAAATAATTTGATCTGATGACTACATCAGAAAAAAGTGCAATTTGAGGCTACATAGAGGCAAAACACTTGGTTACTGATGCCTAAACGGGACAGGGGCAAAGACTAAACATCAGAGTCACTAAAACTCAGCAAATGGTTTATAGTTGAACCTAAGCACATAACATAGTGCACATTCAACACACACCAAACTGCGACTCTTCTTAAACTTTTAAAGCTGTGCTTGCCAGTAAGTCATTTTAAGTACTCAAGATAAGATTCTCCTAAATGTAAAGACTCCATCTGTTACTTATACCTGACCACATACGCCATCCGGCAATGCCTTACTCCTCCAATGTGGTAGGCACAACGCATCAGAAACAGCACTTGTGGAGCCACAGGGCCAGGTAACACACAGACAGCATCGAGAGAAGTTGAGACTCCTCTCTCCCAGGAACAAGGAGAAAAAGTTCCCAAAAGATTTACCAGCTGAGCTCAAACCCTGCGTTTTTGTTTTCCTTTGTCACATGCTCCCATATGTGCGCATATATGGTTGTAGTTACAAGTGCATGTAATTTGCTTAAGATCAATCACTTTGCATGCCAGGGCAGCAGGGAAACAGAAACCCTGCACACAAGAAATTCATTACCCTATAAAGAAATACTATTTCCAGCTAAAATTTGCTCTTCAGTTTAGTCAAATGCACAAACTTAGTTTGTTTCCAGTTTTGTTTCTCAACTGAGAACCTGTGAACAGCAACATAATACCACAAGCAGTCTCAAAAGATGGTCAAAGAGGTATTTGCTACCCAAAATTTTTGGTAGACTTCCTAAATTGAGCAAATAATGGGTTTTTTGTGATATTCCCTATTGTCTGCTCCAAGCTATAATGCCAGGTCATACTCCGAATACATTGCACAAGGGCATGCTTTGAGTTTAAAACGAGAGGCAAACAAGAGGTCTGTATGTGGAAGGAAAGAACAGAGGTGCTTTTTTTTTTTTTTTTTAAAAAGCAAGCAGTATACATGTAATTTTGGTGTAACTAAATTTTGTATAGCTACTGATACTGTATATACAGTGTCTGATATACAGTATCAGTAGACAATATCTGACATACACTATCAGTAAGGAGTATCTGACAATAAAGTAGAAGTCTGTGCTTTTAAGAAGACCTACATTTCTGACCCAGAGGGGCAATGAGGACTGCAAGCATTTAACTTGAGATCAGTGACCACATGTGGTAAGAAAGGCTTGCCAGGATGTGATCCTTAATTATGACTTCATCCTGCACAGCTCCCCTGAAAAAGGATCAGCTGAGACATCTTGCCCAAAGCAGCTCCTACAGAGCACAGCCCAACCAAAGAGGAGACCAGGGTGCCAAAAATAACAATAAAAAGTTTTCCCCTCAAATAATGAGGTATCCCTTATAATTCAGCCCTATAAAACTGGATTTGTCAAGTTCTAAATTGGGTTGCAGCAATATTTCATTACAGAATAAATCTTCCTTACAACATAGTAAAGATGCCTAATTATTTAATATGCTGTAATTTTTTTTTAAGCTGGAACTCATCAAAAATAGCCTGAAATAGGCATCTCTTTTACAGTCCATTTTCCATATAGGTATAGATTCCAAAATGTAACTGGTTTACATTCTTTGCATGGAAAAACGTTTGCAAAGTGCATTTACATGTACACTAAGAAAGGCTGTAATTATCTCTCTTGGGTTCCTTAGGTAGGTCAGTGCACATCCTACAAAGGCTTCTGTATTATCCCATGATATTCATTGAGCATCATTTTTTCCTGAAAGCAGCAGAACCTCTTGAAAAGAATTACACCAACAAGTAAAATTTTCAGAAGAAAAAAGTGGGATTCCTGAGCCAGAACTTTTAGAACTTTTAATAAAAAGTTAAAAAAAAAAAAAAAAAAAAAA
>JAYKAV010003167.1:254931-275165 GCA_035582835.1 Phoebastria nigripes
GGGGGGTGTTTTGTGGGGTTTTTTTTGTTTGTTGTTGTTTTTTTTGGTTTTTTGTTGTTGTTGTTGTTGTTTTGTTTTTTTTTTAAACTTCAAGTATTTTACACTGGGGCAAGGCTTTAACAAAAATGTTATTTTGGGTAACTGACTGACTCACTATTCCCTGAGATTAAACGGTATCAACCCATTCCTAAAGAGCTAGGCAATCTAAAAGCAGTTCCCTGCAAAAAGCTGGGTTCGTACCATCCAAGGAACTTCCTAACCCTGTTTTCAGACTAACATAAAGGCAGCCCTGTTGCTTCTCTCTCAGTTCCCACACCAAAACAGTGGGAACTTTACTTTCCCCCTTACTTCGTTTACCAAACCGCTAAGTTTTCTGTGCTCCAGACTCCCCTCAGGGGTGCTCAGGCTGGGGTGGCTGCAGGAGAGCGGAGGCTGTCTGCAAGGCTCGGGTGGGCTTCCAAAAGGCTGCAGGGGGGGTGTCTGTATTTTGCTTTTTTGGAGTCAAACGCTGGGACTAAGACTCGTAACAGGAAACTCCTTAGTTAACCACTTCTCCCAGCATTCCTAGGAAACAATCTGTCTGAAAAAGGTTTTTTTTTGTTAATTAAAAAAAAAAAAAAAAAAACACCACCAAAAAAAAAAAAAAAAAAAAAAAAAAAAAAAAAAAAAAAAAAAAAAAAAAAAAAACACCACACACACAAAAAAAAAACCCAAAACAACCCAGTTATCTAAGATTAATGCCCAGCCAGTTTCCCCACAGTTTTTAAGAACTGGGTTGGCTTTTCCAGCCGAGGAGGAAGTGAGGCCAGACTCCGAGAGCCGTTGAGCTGATGCTGATCTGCAGAAACTCCATGGAGTTCAGTAAAGTTATTCTGTGTTTATTTATAGCTCCACCAATAAATGCAAAATCTGGTAAAAATGGTTTTCAGATATTGAAACTGTACTAGCCTTAAAAATGTAGTTCTAGCTGATTTCTGGCTTTCGAATTGCTCAGATAAAGGAGGGACGTGTCTTAATTTCTGTCTTTCTAAATTCGCTTCCCCAGGCATCCCAGTTAATTCAGTGCATCTACTACAATTAAAGCTTACTTTTGTTGTTCTACTCTGTGCTTTGTATTTTACAACATCTGCAGTTGTATATATACATGAAATGCATATTAGAATTTGTTTGTTTTTAAACAAGTGGCACACAATAAATATAAATATCTGACCTTACATTACCAAATCACCAATATTTCAAGCAAGGATTTTTATTCAGATAGCATTCTTCTTTAAAACACACACACATCCCAAAGGAAAACCACACAACGCAAGAAAACACAAAATCTTCTCCCTAGAGTAGTATTTACTTGCTGAGAAAAGTTAATATTTTCCTTAACTGGAACATTTTTATAGCTGGGAAAACAATGCATAAAGAATAGGCTACATTCACATGCTTGTACATCTATTAGTTAAAATATTTATTCAAGGAAGTTTAATCAACAGAGTTATGTCTAACACGCACAGTCACGTAAGTAGTGCTGTCCACAAAATACTACCAACAAAAACATTTGTATAAACAGCAGAGGAAAACACGTTTATTACACAGGTGGACCATCTCGCCAATCAGACTCAGGACTTTTATGGCATTATAATTAACAGTATAAATTTTTAATTATTACAGCCTTGGTTAGTCTTTGTACCTGGCAGAGTTTGCATCTACTACTTCCAATGCACTTAGTCTTGATTTTGAAATCAAGGTACACCAATTATTAAAATCCTCAACATTCACTACTGCCCTCCCTGTCTTCAAATCACAAAAAACACCCAAAACCTAACCCATCTCCAACACCTCTTCCCAGAAGTATGCTTTCTAGGTTTTCATACACAAAAGAGGCTGGAACTTGCCCCAGCTGATCTGCGCAACTTTGATGACTGCATTTTCAAAATAAAAGCCAGGAAATTAGTCATGGTAGAATAGCATCTCTAGGGGACAGTTCGGGTGACCAGCAGCAAGATGCGTGTGGAAGGATGTGTGAGAGAGGAAGACTGGTATCTACCACTTCCTCCCTTCCGCCAAAAAAATTCGAAGAGGCAAGAGAGTCCTTCCTCGYTTACTGCGGGTTCAACCCCAGGCACAGGAGAGGGCCAATGCTGGCATTCATGCACAACCTGGAGAAGGGGCATGGCCAACAGATTTGGTGGGGAAATTCCTCAAAGCGAAAAACACATGGTTTCACCAGTTTGGTTAAATGGCGATTTCTTGAAGTGTCTTGGAGAGCAGTTGTTACAAAAATAAGACCACAAACCTGTAAGGGATTGGACCTCCAGAAGGACAGTCCTTTCCAGTCACTAGCAGCTACAYGGTACCTGTTTAGCTCAGGAAGGTCATCAGAACATCCACACCCATCAAAAACACAAAACAGCCTAAAACACACCACCTCCTCCCTACGGCAAGCCCACAAAAAAGGCTCCTGGTTTTGCCCCCTCCCACATGAGGAAAGAAGGACATTGCTGTGCCCCAAATCACCGTAATAGGAAACACTCGCTAGGTGGAATGGGCAATTTCTTCAGGAGCTGGTCCATGCCCCAACCGCAGCACAAAGACTATGCAGTGAAATGTAAGTGTCTGACAAGACTCACCCCGCAGGCAGCCAGCAAAAGGCAGCACCCTTCCCAAAGAAATTTTAGAAGCTAAAGCAATCAGCAACTACCCCTTCAACAAACCTGAGCAGCTTTATTTTAGGTATGATCCAGAGCTAAGTCAGAGCTGTTTAGCTCTAATCCAACAGATTTTACCCATTACACAAAGTACGCGCCGGCTGTTCGCAGTGCTGGCTCGGCACACCTTGCGAGTCTGCTGTCCCCAAGGACAGCACCAAAACTGGTCAATGCTCAACAACAACAAAAAAATTACCACTACCTGTAAAAGGTCAACGTTGCAGACAAGGAGACAAGCGTCAAGTTTTCCTCCAGAGGCCATTTTGCTTGTCCGAGCACCCTGCCAGACCCATCCAGCTTTCCAACATGACCATAGCTTACAGGTGGTGGGGCTTTGGGCCTCAGAGGCTGCCAAGCCTCTCTGCAGCCAACATGCCCCACATCCTCCACCACACGTCCCGCCAGCGAGAGCAGAGACGCTACCAACGCGGGCATGGAAGGAAAAGTGATAGCAACTCAGGATCTAGCCCTGCCTGCTGAAAGATGAGGAGCTGAGCAAAGGAGCAGCTCCTACCGAGAGAGGACTCGCTCCTAGGACACCCTCAGAGCAGCGGTGCACCACAGGATGCCATACGCAGGGCCCAGCAGTCCTACTCTAGCGGAAATGCTTAATAAAAACCTACTTTTCCCCACACTTCCACATCACTTACATAGGATGACAAATGAACAAAAAGACCCCCTGAGAAACCAAGGGAAAACCATGCAGAAAGGACTCCTGCTAGACCAAGAACATACCCACCACTGAGAGCCAGGGGAGAGATGGAAACCAGTGGACTGAATCACAGGGTGTTAAAAGCTTGGTGGACGGCTGCTCTGCCAGTGGAGATGTAGCCAGGGAGTAACTTCCACAGTGCTCTGGGGGCTGCAGGATGGCTAGACGAGGAGACCCCAATTTCTCTTCATCACCCTTCCTAAATGATCTTGGGTGAGCTCCACACCACTGACCTGGCAAATGTCTCCCAAAGGCCTCAGCCTAATACTTTGGCCTACGTCCCTTTCTCTCGTTTGCCTCTTCCCACACCTCCCAGCTTCCCTCCCTTCCTTGTGGCTTTTTGCATGGGTCTGGGCACAGCAGTACTGCACAGCACCAAGAGATGAGGGAGCCAATTTGCTCCTTCCCAAGCCACAGCCAGCCCAGGAGGAGGAAGGGGAGAAGGAAGAAGGAGGGGCCGCAGGCAGAAGAGCCGAGCAGGGAAGCCAACCTCAGCTGGCAGCAATCACAATTTGGCCAAACCCAATTAACCCCCCTGCAACCACCAGTTTCTGGTGGGCTGGTGACTCCAAACTGTAAGGGCTTCACAGGAAACTCGATTTTCCTGAATGATGCTCTTCTCCTTTATCCTCATTAACATCACTTGCTTATTTTTTCAAAAGCAGGGAAGATAACTATCATTTCTGCTCAGAAATGTGTGTAAACACAACTGAAGTCTTTCCTTTTCACACTGAGAAGTAGGTTTTAGTTGCTTTTGCTTAGAAAAATGGACAGAAAAATATGTGGGGGTTTTTTTCAAGCTTTAATGGTCTCCCTTTAGCATGTCCACTTTCCAAGCACTAGTATGAATTTTCCAGATTTTTAACCACACAGTAATTACACAGGCTAGATCCCTTTCTCTGAAACTTCAAATGTTAATTAACAGTGAAAGGGCCATGTTAATAGCTTTGCCTTTTTTAAGCGTGCTGGGATCATTACTTTACTCCCAACTTCATACAGCCAGGAAAGAGGAAAATGTACGCAAGCAACGACGGCAAGAAGTAAGCTAGAACTAGGCTGTGGATTAGTAAGAAAAGGAAAAATTGATGGATGAATAATGCAGGAATGATGGATTGGGTTATTGAGTTGTATCTATGGATATGACTGTGTGACAGGGTGCATATTTATACCACACACAAATGTTTGGTGAGTTGGAGTTTCTCTTTTGCCTTCTGTCATGTTCATTTATGTAGCCTGCTCCCACAGCTTCTACCGAGAGCCATGCTCTCCGGCAGTCTGCGCTGTCTCCTGGAGATAGAAAAGCCTGCTTTTGGCTCAAATAAGAGTTCACCATTTTTTTCTGGGCATTTTTGGAATAAAGGACACTTCCACTAGAAACAATTCTTGTCATCCCAGGATAAAAGGTGATACAACACAAAACCATACAATGCCATTTGTATTTAAAACTCAACAGTTTCAAGATCAATCTTCTTCAGCTATTAAAACAAGTCAGAAAGATGCTGGGGGGAGGCAAAGCTTACGCTTCAGATAAACCTCTCAAATATCAGAAGCAGTGTAATACAGATACTATCTCATAAACTCTTCAGCATCACATTTATGAGCAGAGGGACACATTTATTTTTTTGGATAGGAAACATGGAGTAGATCACCATCACATCACTGGTGAAAACTGCTATGTCATAAAATAACCCACAGCCACCTGAATTTTTAAGTTCCTCTAATGAAGCAGCGTGTGCCAAGCCAGGCAATCCTGATGAATTACATTAGAAGCCTATAGACTTCTCAGAAATAATTAATTTGCTCAGAGCTGCCTCTGCACAAAGACATACATACACTCACGCTCCTGAAGGAAAATAAATTCTGACTTCTTACATCCATGTATTTTCACTTCAGCATAAACCTGTAAGATTATTAACTATAATAAAGCTCTAAAATGGATGCTAAAATGGTGTTGGAGGGCAGCATCAGACACTCCAAAAATATACATAAGCTGAATTCTAGTGCACTATATAAAGGCAAGTTTCAACTAGAAAGCTTTACTGTGATTTGTGGTATTTTAAAAGCACTCTTGTAACAATTTTAATAGTTTAAGATATTGGAGCTTAGTCCCAAAGAGATGTAGCTAGCGCTAAACTGCCATTTTAATGGAATTTTTGCACCCTCTCTCTATGCTCTACTTTATTTATAAACCTCTAGACTTTTTATTGATTTTTTTAACATGATAGATTGAGCCTCTCTGGCAGAGAGGGCCAAAGAACAGCACATGAAAAATTACAGGTTCACAGTTTGTGAAAGGGACAACAATAACAAAACCCCAAAGGGAAAACAATTGCAATATAATGCATATATGCCTGTGTTCGTTGCTTTTCAGATGTGTGTGTGTCTGTCTCTCTCTCTCAAGACCTCTTTATTAAATTTACTGTCAGAAACAATTAAAAGAATATCATATACAGTTATATCGCGTGCTGTACATCTTTTTCAGTTACAAAGCATAAACTTGACTTCAGTGTCTGACTTGAGTAGCACTTGCTCTGAAGTGGTATAGGACATGCCATCAAAATTATCTCAAAAAGTTTTGTAGTAGTTCAAGGTCTAGGTTCTGGAGATGCAGAAGTAAGAACATTCAAGAAAGTTTTTTTTATGGTATATATAGCAAGAGCTAGCATAAGTTAATACAGTTAGCTGGTCTTACAGGGTCCTGTGCCAGACAGCACATCAGGATACCATCCCACTGACCCAAATTCTGTAACCAGCTCTGCCTGTGTGAACATTACCAAATGCGTTTGTGGTCAGGCTGTGAGATCGCTACTCCTCCTGCAACCCAGCTCAGAAACATACTACAGAAATATACAGTGGCAGATTAAAAACTTACTACCCGTGTGCATGGGTGCAAGTGTAATGGATTCATAATCCACCCACATGAAAAAGACACTGTTAGTTTTCTGACACAGAGGGACCTACTTTGGTTGCGTGATCCAATTTTCAGTTACCAACATTTTGCAAGGGATAAGCAGAACAGCTAATATCACAGGTTACTTTCTTACACAGGGAAGAACATGAAGGATGAACAAAAAAAAAAAGGAAGCACAACAGAATGCCGGCAGCAAAACCTAAACTTAATAAGTACAATCATAGATATTTAGCAGTCTTTTGTCTTTATCCCATTTGGTTCATCTCTCCTTACTGCAATGCATTTTTTTAGATCTGGATCTGTTCACTATATATGCGATGTTTGAATTCTCTGCAGGATCTTGCAAATTCCCGTGTGCTTAATTTTAGAAACAAGGACAACAAAAAAAATTCAAAAACCCAACAACAATGTCTGCCATTTCCATATGTGCTCTATATTTTACTAGTTCTTTACCAGAAATGGGGGGAGGGGGGGGGGGGGGGGGGGGGAGGAACCAAAACAACCTCCACAAACCCCCCACAAAAAGAATGTTAGGGGCATTATGTCTTCCCTGACACTTTGAAATATAACATACTTCTGAATTGTCGATCTCCTAGAAATCTGTTACACCCGGCTATAAGTTCCCCAACTGATATGCAGAAGGAATGGCAATTCAGACAGCTATTTGTGGGGATGTGAAGACGATGTGACAGCAGTATCAGGGATACTGGGAGATTTTGGCCATGCAATGCCCCGAAATGATTTTCAGTAGACACAGCTGCATCGTTCCCAGTCCAGAGCAACTACAAGCCTCCCCACATCTTCCTCTTGGCGGTTGTTCTTCAGATGATGGAAGGAGACGCAAGATCAACGATTACTATCACAGCAGTAACCAATGGGGACCTAAATACATAGGCATGCAATGCAACGGCAACCAGTAATACAACCAGAACAGCTCAGGATGCTCGACAAACATACAGGGAAAGGTGGGGTCAAAGAGTGGGAGACTACCAAACTAGAGATTTCACGTCACATCTCCCACCACCCCATACCACCTAAGTCACCAAGCAGGGGTGCAACACATGTCCAATATAGTTCCTGTGGGCTGGTGTGCACATCAGAAGGGATGGTGCTTTTTCCTCGATTCAGCCAAACCAGATATACAGACCCAAAACCAGACCTCCTGACTCCTTGAAGGTCACACCTCTGCAGGCGAACTGTGGAGCTGAAGGACCAGCACTGCTGCCAACCGTGCTGTTGCTCTGAGGAACATGACCTTCAGAGGCCAACGGTTTCAACCTGGCCTTTTTGCTGGTGCTAAACTCACACAATTCTTTATCCCCATTAAGCGTCTGATTTTTAAATACCACTCTGCCTCGGCTCACAGGCACCCGTTACTGACAATTATCAGAGAACATACGTAAGAAAAAAGAATAGCATATGGCTATACAAATAACTACAGCGATGAAGTGCTCCTCGCGAGCTCGAAAAGGGAGAAGTTATTTCACCCGTTCTCCAGCTGGCCACCTCCACGGCGTGTGTGAGCACCTACCGCTCAAACACACGCACATGGGGTAACACCAACACGTGCCCTCCCAGGGCATCCCTCAGCACTTCCCCCTCCATTCCCTTCTCCACGACTGCTACAGAAGCAGAGCTGAGCCAGAAGAGACATTAAAAAAAAAAACAAAAAAAACCCAACTGAAGCATGTGAATGGATATCCGTAGCTTTCGCATGCCAAGAGCCCGATCCAAAGCTGTTCCTGCAAGCTTTCCCGCTGAAGGCGCCCGGAGGCCTCCTCGCCTTCCTCCCAGGGCGGAGCGTGGCTGACGAGAGGCAGGAGGAGAAGGGAAATCTCTCCATGTCCATTGTGGCAACAGGTGCGTTTGTGTCCCTGTATTTATTTTTTTTAAAGTAATTGGGATCAGTCCCTTCCCCGCTGCCTCAGACCTCCCAAAATAGCAAAGATAAATAAAAACATTCTGCATATAGAACATTATGGCTGGAAATTTAGCAAGAGGAGAGTCAAGACGATCGTTATCCTTTTGCTTTGTCTCTGTGCACGTTTGGTACCACCACCACCACAGTACCAAGTCTGCTACATTCAAATGCACAAATTCAACATCACATCTCCCCCTTTTCTGTTCTTAATGTATTTATTTTTCCTCTGGGAAGTGACTTACTTTAAAAATTGCTTTATGATTAGAAAAGGCAGCAATCAACTTTTCAAAATGTCAACTTTAATTTGATTTCTGTTTCCCTCCTCCTAGCTCCTCAGGCTCTCACAGGAAACCCCCAGGCCTCCATTTCACACTTTGCCACAGCTGCAGCCCTAGTGTCAACCCCAGAAGGGCAGCCCCAAAACCTTGGTGTTTCTGGTAGAGATAAGGCACTCTCTAAGCCCTTGCCACAGAGCTTGGCTTTGCATATGGGACACGCAGGCACAACCTAAGAGCTTTAGTTCACAAACCTACTCAATCTCACAAGGACAGGAGGTTTTAACCTGCAGGGCTGAGGGGACATACCCGTGCGACAATGTGCCGCAGCAAACTCCTGACCTGGTCACCAGATCTGCAAAAAGGCAACGCGCCATCCCTCGCTTGCTTACGCTGCATCAGCGATCCCGGGAACAGCACGGCGTTGAGGGGTCACCCCGTCCGGTTGCACACACAGCAATGAAATAAGTTACGTTCCCACCGATTTCAAAAGGCTTTAGACCAAGTCTTTATTTCTCTTCAACGTACAAAATTCAAAGCATTTATGGTGGAGTTATCAGTGTGCCACAGTCAGCAGGGGAAGACTCACAGTATAGAGCTAATACTCAGTTAATAACCCAACGGGGAGGAGAAAAACCTCTGAATTTAGCATGGCTGACATAAGCTGTGATGTCATTTCCACACAACGGCTGGTGGAAAGAAAAAAAAAAAAAACACAACAAAAAAATCTTTTTTTCAGATCCAAGATACAGAGATATGTAAATTGCTTGGCCTCCATTTCAAATAAACAGTGTGAGATAACCCAAAAACTTAATAACGCTTTCAGTCTTCATTCCTGCTCTTCAGAGGACTTGAAGCCTACGACAGGATCAGATCGCTGGGAGAGCAGCGAGCCAAACCACTTGTACAGGCACGCAGCCTCAGCGCCGTCCCACCTAGCAGTGCCAGGAGAGTCTGGTTCTCACTCTTCAACAAGATGTTTGGGGTTTTTTTTTTATTTTGGAGGAAGTAATTTTAAACAAACTATCAAAAAAAAAAAAATCTTACTGTAACAACTCTAAAGGATTTTCCATACGATTATGGCTGAAATTAACAATTCTCTAAGGACAGATTAAACAAGCCCAGCAAAACAGGTAAAGATCAGAGAGAAAGGGCATCTAAGAATTATAAAAGATGCCCAGCTAAATTAACAACAACAACAAAAAAAACCTTCAGCCAAACAGAGAAGAAACCACTGAAATAAAAGTCTGAAAGTACAAAAAAAATAATCTTACTGAATTTGGGTAATTCAGGAAAGGCTGCAGAATAATTTTACCATTTTTAAAAAAATATTAACTTTTTTTTTTAAAATAAAAACCCCCTACTTTTCCCCCCCAAAAGTAACTGCTTAACACAAACTTTGCTTTAAGTGYTATGCACACCCATTATGCCAGCAAATAATTTTAAAACTTGAGAACATTTGTGAGAAAATTCAACCTGGAGGGTAATTTTCCTGAAGTTTCTGCCTGGCAAACGAAAACAGTGTTTTCAACAGATGCATATCCTTCCCTGTAATTGTTATTCTGTTACCATCATGTAAATTGCTGTTTTACACAAATGCAGCTTGAAACCTACCTAATGAAAAAAAAAAACCAAAAATCAAACCAACCTGCACAGGACAGGGCAGAACAGCACTAGTAACATGTAAGCACAGGTTTCTAAATAATCAAAAAAAAAGTTGTTGCATAATTTATTCACTTTCCTACTAGTTTCACAGATTAAGATAGCAGCACCATGAGATAACTAAAAGATTTCTTTTGCCTTTAGCTCAGTAATTCACAAGTCTTCAAGATTCATTGGGTTTTGTTGTTGTTGTTCAATGGGAAAATACTGTGGAAATAACCTTTACCTGCATTCCCAGTCTACAAAGCTCGCTAACTGCAGCTTGATAGAGGCACATGCCCACCAAGCACCGTAAAGAAAGATTTACAGTAAGCGGTGACTAATCTTTACAGCGTATACTGTAYGTGTATCACTGAGTCAGCTTGAAAGTTCGTTCATTCACTCAAACACCGCTTCTTCCATTCTCCTTTCTCTGATCTGCAGGCAGATCTGAAATCTGCCTCCCCTTCATTCAAGGAGAGCTTCTTATTGCCTTAATAGGCAATAGGTGCAGGTACAAAAACTTAATGCTATTGTACAGGATTGACCTAAAAAACACGGACTTGCCTATGCAGCAGCATAAAAACAAACAAACAAACAGACCAAAAAAAAAAAGCCCTACATTTTCTTTCAGCAAGAAACTTCTGTGTATGCAAGGAAGGAGCCCTGCAGGAAGGGACTCTCTAGGGGGCATAAGCTGGCCCTGCTACTGGAAAAACTTCCCAGCTCCAACATTTGGCAATCTGATCATACAAAGCCTGCGAGAAATGCCCAGTTTAAGTGATCTGGTTTACTGGTAACAAAAGCGGTAACAGAACAACACAGGCACATGCTATAGACAGCTGGAATGGCAACATAAGACTTTGCATTTGCCGAAGCCCAAAATAAGATGCCCCGCTCTTTTGTTCTCTTTTTTTGTTTCTTGCAATTTACATAATTAGCAGTATGGATTTTCCAGAAATAACCTGAAAGTAAAAGTTCTACCTGAAAAAAAGCACTGTGTATGCTAAGGATAGCGTAGGGCTTAAATGCAAGGATTTTCTTTACATAATTGAAGCCTATCATCCACTTTGTAATTACAATTCTTCAACTAGAAGAATACAACTATTACAGAGTAAAATAATTACAGCAGAGAGCTGCATTCATACACAGACCCAACCTTGCACCTTCTTTCAAACAGTCACACAGGTAGTTCAACTGACTACAATATGAGCAGGTGTTGCTACGGATGACTAAAAATTGGAAAAAATTGTCCCAATACTGAGCACAATTAATCCAACGGAAGGCTTTCCATCAAGCAGCTTTATGTAGTAATCTATGTGCCATTGCCACAACGTCTGCGCTGCAACCTTATTAGTTTTGGACGATCGCCTACTGGCTGAGAGCTAGTCTTTAAAACCAGATGAGCCCATGTTATTTTAATGAACCCCTACTTCAACTAACGATCAAGTAGTTAGCCTAGGGATCGTATGCTGACAGACTTCCAGCATGAAAGTATCGCTCCTTTCATAAATTATCATAATTCTGTGGTATTAGTCTATCGTTTATATATGTGCATTCAACATCCAGATTAAAATTTCTTCTGAAAGTTGGAAATTGTTGAAATAAAAGTCTGCTAGGACCTTATTTTATCATCCCCACTCATGTTAAGCAGTACCTTACCATGCAGGCAGCCACATTTGGCTTAACTTACATTCTTTTCATTAACAAAACAGCACTTAACCCAATGTCTTTTTTCTGTGCACCTCCCTTTTCAGGCGTATTATTTCTTTAAATCTAAAGCTGTTTTTAACTTCAAAGACTAATTTTTTACTACAAGCAAAATGAAGGGTAAAATTCATCCTCTGCAATGCATCTTTGGTTTTCCAGCATATAAATGGCAAAGCCTTTTTTCGTTTTACCTGCAAGGCATATTCTCTTATTCATGTTTTTTCATTATAATAGCAGCAACTTTAGAAAAGTATTAAAGTTCATTATGAACCAGCTCTTTCAAAATTTCATAGTCCTAAAAAACCCACTTTTCCTCACTTCAGAAAAATTTTGCTTCTCATTTTCTACTTTTATCAAACACATGCAGGCAGCAGCAATACTTTTTCATCATGATCCATGCAGCTCAGATACCAATTTACTGACCTCTGACAGCATAAAACAAGCTTATCTGACGAAAAAATATAGAGAATTACTGTTCATCACCACCACTGAGAAGCCTCTTCCAGTCTTGGAAACACACAGCATCAATGGAAAAAAGAGGCAGAAGCTGCCTGCCCGCGCTTCTGCAAACATTTTGGCTTTGAGGAATTATTGCCACCTTAAATGGAGATATGTCCCTACCACACTCAGAAATATGGGTTTAACATAGTTATGAATACGAATCTCACTTTTCCAGACATAAATTGTCTGCTAATTTAGAAACCTCCCTCCACTCCCCCCAACTCTGTACCTGATGCTTTGCCATGCAGGCTTATTGAAACACATGGGGATGGTTCGCAGGGCCTTCCTGCAGATGAGGACTGAAAGGTAATTAGTGCTTCACTGCTTGTCTTCAGAGACACCCTCTAACAAAGCAGATACCTGGTTCCTACAATCTGTCTTATCTTGGTGTGATCAGGAGGGTGAAAGTCCTTCCAGACTGAGGCAAGAATGCCATTTCTGACACTCAAATGCCTACTGAAAAGACTGCACCCTGCCCTGCTTGGCATGCTACTGCTCGCAGCAATTGTGTTGCCAAAGAAAGTCAGAACTTCAAACAGCTTTACTCAATCATTTTATATAAAGTATCCTGGTTCAGCATCTCACCACTAAAGCACGTCAATCTCYGAGATGGTTTTCTGCCCTATTTTTGCCAGGAACTCATTAGAATATCACTGCAAGTACTTGTTTATTATCATTGCTGTGATGCTGAATTCACGTTTTTACACTGATCAATAAAAACTAAATCAACACACTACACACCCAGCCCACACATGAAGAAAATTCATTTAACAAGAAGATCAAAGTTGTCTACCTTCTACTGCTGTAAAATCACAACCAGCCTGTTGGTTTTCGCCAGTTATCTTTGAAGAATGATTGGAAATGAACAAAAATAATTCTGGAAGCACATACTGAAATTGCAGATACAAAACAGAGATAGGAGGACACATGCAAATAACCACGTGGGAGACCTTCGCTTGAATTCGAATTGCATGGCAGGCCAACGAGACAGCTGGAGTATCGACACTCCTGCAAAGCTGCACCATTCAATGTAGCTTAACATTAACCATTTCTTTTATCGAAATACATAGGGGTTTCTTTGCAACACTGAATATAAGCTTTTGAAAAGTAACCAAAAAAACCCAAAAAGCAAGCCAGCAAGTTAGCATCTGAACTGCTTCTGCCTGTTTCCCCCCAAAATATTAGGGGCCCAAGCAGCAACAAAACTGCTGTGCTCAACGCTGAGCTACACGTGACATAAACTTGTGGTTCAGGTGACTACAGCCTCCTGCGCTCAGCAGACACAGCTTTGGCAATGGCCACAGAGCTCATGGTTGTTTTAAGTCCCACTGCCACCTAGGAGCCCTTGCAAAGGTGATGCTTTCAGCCTCCAGAGAGAGGCAACATGCAGCCCTCTCCCTGCTGAAAGTAGCGTGTAGCCAACTCAAAGACCACCACCTCTCTGCAAGGTAAGCCCAGCTTTGATGCTCAGGACAAAACAAAACATAAAAGAGGCAGGCCAAAAAGAAGCAGCTGGGAAGATATTTATGGAACTCTAAGTCAAGATCCTAAATATTTCAGGGCTTTGSCAGCCTACATTTTGGGGAAAAGAAAGCTCAGTTCAGCTATGTAGGGTCTTCTAAGTACTCATACTTGTGGCAGATGTGAACCATTTAAAGACTGGTCGGCATCCATTTTTTATTTAATACACTGCTATTGTTGCTAACAATGCAAATCTTAACATCATAAAAAGAGCAAATAACTAGCAAATTTGCTCATGAAATAACAATGACACTATTGTTAGTGTCACTACTAGTGAGGGGTTTTTTTTCTGGTACAAACAGGATCTTCCACCAGGACACCTTCTCCA
This sequence comes from Phoebastria nigripes, assembly GCA_035582835.1. NCBI lineage: Eukaryota > Metazoa > Chordata > Aves > Procellariiformes > Diomedeidae > Phoebastria > Phoebastria nigripes. The sequence continues at coordinate 269,151 of JAYKAV010003167.1, forward strand.
CCAGCAGAGAGACAGCAGGGTAGCAGCAGAGACGAAGCACTGGTGGTACCAGTCCAGCAGGCAGCACTGCCAGCAGCAGTCCTACTCGAACAGCCGGCAGCTACAGACTCTTGCCAAAGCAGCCCCATTTACCTGCTCCTTCTTCATGCACCGCTACACTGTCCAAAGGAGTAAATGATCTTTGGTGTCTGATCAAAATGAGCGTTCATAGCATCTTACCTTATGCCTCCAAACTTTCACAAATTTATAATGCAGTATTTCCTAATCTGCAGGATTTWAAAACTGTATTAAAAATTAAAGTACATGGGATCTCTTTGAGAAAAAATATTACGACGTATGAATAACATACTTCATAACATATTTCCTGTTCACCAATAAATTGTATTCAATTCTGCATGCAGAGCAGAGGGCTATTTCAACTTATGCAAAGCTCTAAGAGCATAAGAGGACCCACTTAAGATCATACTCTTGCAAGAGTGCCCATATGCATTTGTGCCATAGGACAGCAGGGTTTACCCTACTGATCGGTCCAAAACTATGTGCTGGGATTGTAGTGTGTGTTCTGTTAAGAAAATGAAAAAAGTTACTCCTCAGGTCAAGTGTAAAATTAAAAAAAAAAAAAAAAAAGAAAAAAGCCTTACTAATATAGCTGTAATTGGTATAACCCTCCAAGTGTAAATAGAGATCCTTCCAGGAAAAGGCATTTCTAGTTCTGATTTGGCATGTGAAACATGACAATACTGGGAAAAACTTTTCTGCTAGTACAACTGGAAGTCAGACGGGACTCTTACCCACACAGAAGTGTTGCAAAACCCCTCAATCCCCTAATATACACTATTTTACTAGCAGAATTTTTGGTTTAAAGGGGTGAATGTATTTAAGGTCATTTCTAAACACACCAGCATTAGCTGTTTTTTTTTCTTTTAAAAAGAAAATAAAAAGTAGAACACAGACTTCCCTCTTATCCTCCCCCACACACCCCCAAACACACATACACTAAAAATATATAAATAAAGGAAACGAAACTTCCCCATCAATGAAAATAGTGTATGTGGGGGGGAGTGGAGAACAAAGACAAAAATGGGTCTGTACAGCATCTTTTACGGCCAACTAAGAGTCAAATGACTCTGTCTTTTTTTTTTTTTTAAAAAAAAAAAAAAAAAAAAAAAAAAAGAGAGAGAGAACTTCAGCCACTATCAAATTTTAAACTTAATAGCCACTTGCTTCACAGGGTTGGGTACTTTTTTTCCACAGTCCCATGCTGAAGTTATTTAGGATTAATTTAGGATATTCACTTAAAGAGAAAGTACCTGATACAAGTTCTGCACCTCAAACGGATCCTGTCCTTTAAGAGCCCTGGTAAGCCTTGTTCTAGCCAGACAGTGTGAACAAAAACCTCTCCTCGTCAGGGACCTTTTAAAAAAGGGCTGCTGGTAATTTAACATTTAACTTATACTTGTTTTGCCAGGGCAATCCTTCCCCAATCCATACTTTCACAGTCTTTACACTCCAGGGTTAGCTGGAGGTTTTAATACCTGAGTCTGAGCTTTTCCACATTACTGAACATGAGATTTTTGATGAATGAAAAAACAATCTACATTGTCTACAATGTCTACATGGCCATCTACAACAATCTTGCTTTGCTATAGATGCAGTGAAGTCTAAACATGAAGAGAAAAAAAAAGACAAAGCAAAAAAAAAAAACATTGCAGCACTGCACTTCAAGGACATATCACAATGCAGGCTCTATCAAAAATCTTACCATGAGCAGTTCATGGGGGGAGGGAGGGGAAAGACAGCAACCATTTTCTTGCTGAACTAAAAAGACAGGAGAAAATTTGTGATAAGGCCCAGGATGGCTGCTTTAGAAAGGTCGAACTGGTGGGGTAGGGAAACTCAGCGCTTGCGGCCATGGGCCTGGAAAGTGACCTACACCAGCCCAGGTGACCGGCAGATGGGAAGCTGAAGGTCAGCAATTCGTGTGAAATTCTAACAAAATTTGAACTGTAAATTGAAGACAGACAAACCAAAAGGAAGATTTTTTAAAAATCAGCTACCTTTTGAGTCTGCATCATATCAGCACCTTGGGTCTTTCCAGAGCAAATCATCAGTCAACTATGAAAACTTAGGTGGGCTGTTTGTGTGAGACACATTACTCTTTGTTACAGAGTAAGCTGAAACCACAAGACTCATTTCACTCAGAACCTCAAAATATACCCAACACTACACAACTCCTCCAAAAACCTGCAACATCCCCACTGTAATATGGAGAGTTTAAACTTTTTAAAAAATCCCTATTATGGGGTAATAGGGCATACATTAAAAGCATGCCCTGGGTTCCCCAAACCATTATCCTCTCCAGAAGAAAGTAACGTAAATGATGTATTTGCCTTCTAGTTTCTGTGGCAGCAGGTTGTAACCCGAGCACATTTTCCAGTTTTTCCCCACACAAATCAATGTCTTTTTTCTTTCTGCTGCTGTTTCGAGCAGGGCCAGGTGAGCCTGCACCATCACCACCACGGAGCAACACAGCCAAGCCAGAAAGAGAGAAAATAAACCACTGTCAAAAATACTCTTCCTTCTGCCCGCAGAAACCAATATCTAACAAGAACCAGCATCGATACAACTCGCCGACTGCCTGCGTTACCTACTTTGTCCTCCTGGCCGGGCTGGACCGCACGCTAGAGACACACGTGCAAAGGCAGCAGCAAGAAGATGATGGTGCAAGAGCCTGTTCTCGGCATCTCCAGATCTAAGGGGAAATAATCCCCCAAGCTCTACAAGATAACTTGGCGCATAAACGCATGCTGCTGAAAAGCAAATTCAATGCATCTCTTAAATCTGTTTGGTTTCAAGCAAAGAGTTAAAGAACAAACCAAAACTGATAAAATTGTTGCTACCTTTCCTTGAACCACCTTTGAAGGAAGAGCTGCCTTTCTTAAAATATATTTGAATGCGCTATTTTTGTCTTATCTTAGAAGGCCCGATTTCCCCTCACAGCCCCGCAATTGATTACAATAATAGGTTTCTCAGAACTGGACAAGTTAAGAAGAGGTTTTATAACTTCATATGCAGCAAAAGGTATGGAATTTGCTGCCTTCATTTTTTTAGTTTCAAGTGTAGCCCCCTCCCCCCCCGCCCCACAAATACTCACACATGCAGTAACTCTACTCTTCTAAGCAGTGCCATGGAAGTCAGTGCGACCACTCGTGCTGCTCACCTTACATAAATAACCGAGTGCGTGGCAGCCACGACAGGCAGAATTCACACATGCGCTTAGAGATGCTTCTACCTACATCTTACAGGTGGAGGAGAGGCAAAAGGATCTGTTAATTTTAGGGACAGAAAAAAATTATAATTCTGATGATAATTTTTCATTGGAAGCTACGCAGCCTCAAAAAAACACAAAGGGAGGAAACAAATTGTTTCCATATCAACAATTATTTTGTATCTATCAAACACTGCTTGCTTTTTTTAAAAAAAAAACGTATTTCTAAGGAAGCTGAAATGAAACTGCCTTATCTCGCAAGTTATTCTGACACCTCATAAGGAGACACAACCTTCCAGCACCAGAATCTCATGATTACGTTACAGATCCCAGGGCCCTTCTTTAATTTACTCCTGTCCCATTACAGAATTGGGAAAGGGAGAGAAAAGCCTTCCCAAACACTCTGCCGAGTAAGTTTTTAAGCGATGTATTCCTCACTTGATTAGGACAAACAAAAAAAATAAAATAAGATGAAAATATTCACAGCAAAATATTATCTTACTGCTTTAGGAAACCTACAGTACATTACAAGACCACTCWTCTTACACTTTTCTCATACTCCCTGCCAGATGCCAAGTTACAAGCTCAATTTATAATGGCAAGCCTCACTATTTCACTGGAAATATTAAAATGGCCAGAGTTTAAAAGCTAGGAATTCCTTTTTTCTACCTAGGCTACCTGAGCGCTACCCAAAAGCGAAACAAACCTGAAACAAGGACTCRCTTTATGGTCTTAAATGCATACCGGTGTATTCTCAGAGACTTGTGATCAGCAGTAACACAAAGGCCGAGAAAATTAAATTGGTAAGACATGGAGACTTTTTCAGTCTATCCAAAAACAACGTGAGTCAATGTTAGGTAGAGAGGTTAGTCACGCTGTGGTTTATTTACGCTAACATTGGCCCATGCGGGAGTGATGTAAACACCGGAGGCAGGATGCCTACCTAGCTACCCTCTGGCCTCATCCCTCTCCCCCGGGGAGGGATGCCAATGGCAGGACATACGTTGATAGCAGCGTGATTAAGCTCTGGCTTTATCACTTCACCGAGAGGCCGATTCTCCCCTCTTCACTCAGGCCAACTTCACAGTGAAGTGCATCACTTGTATTTGAGCTTTTTTGGCTTTTCAAGATATGCTGGTTTGACTACCACACTGACAATGCTGCTCAGTTCCTCGCTGGGGTCTCCCAACTTCAGAAACACAAGCTGTTTCTCAATGGTAGCGGAACAGATCATAAGAACGTTTATTTGCGCCAAAACTTTTGAGTAGGGTATATTTAAGCCTTAAATTTTTCCGAAGTGTATCAGGCTATTGGYTATAGAAGAAAAATGCATACAATGCATTCTCTTCATATGAAAAATCACTTATCTAAATTCTAAACAAATACATTTATTTGTTTTAAGCAAAGCCACATAGCTTAACTTCCATGCCACATATGCACGCATGGAGCACTGATGAAGCAGCACTTTTGTCGTTAAATATGTGCCTTGGACAAGCCTTAGAAAAAAAGTAACATACCAACCAGGGCACATCATGCCCTGTCACTTCAGTGGGTAACAAAGTGAAATGGGTTATTTCTAGATAGATGCATCTTATTAAGGAAATGGTTCCATTCTGATCCCATTTAACATCCAAAGGAGACCACCAAGTAGATAAGCAATCACGGCAAACAGCTACATATACTGCATGCAGGAACGGTTCACGCGTACACCCACACTATAGGGACGGGTCATTCCATCCTGACGCTGCACCCTGAGCAGGGGGCAGGTCCCCGGGGGAGCTCTGCGGGCCGGTGCCCCAGGCAGGAGGGCTACAGGCAGCAGGGTGGCCCCGCCAAGCAGCCTGCCAGGCCAGGCCCAAGCTTGCCAGGTGAACTCTCCCCTCTTCCCATTAGACGCTTCCAGTAAAATTATAGCTGTCAAAGACGTAAAGCTTCACCCCCAGTGATTACCTGCTTAAATCATTAATCATGCAGTTAAGCACTTTGCAACGTTTTCCATAAATAGTTTAGTTTTGGGTCATCATATTTATTTTGCTGCTATCATATTACTCTGTAAAAATCTATGAATCTCACCAGTAACTAGCCGGAATCATGCCCAGCATTGATGCACTGGGACAGCAAGTACAAGTCAGGTTTTACTGGGCGAAGGTATTAACCCCGCTAAGTTTACATCTCCAATAGTCAAGCCTGGCTAGTTGACTGGCAGACGTGAAAACCGCTCTGTAAAGCCAGCAGAAGGATGAGTAGGCACTATCCATTTATTAACTGGTTAACTGCCAATTAATTTTACTTGCAAATCACCTCTCTGGTATTTAAACATCTGGCTAAGAGTTTTTGTTCGTTTCCCCCCCCATCTTTCTACGGGCCAGAAAAATGAAGCGCTTCTGCGCCCTGACAGCGCCCAACCCGCTGTACGTTCCTCGCCCGCGGAAAAGGAGGAGAAATTCACGTTTCTCCAAAATAACTTCGCACCCGGTGGTGCCACCCGGCCGCAGGGAAGGGCTCCAGCGCCGAGCCCCGGACCGCCTCGTTGCTAACACTGACCGATACCGAGACCGCGCCGAGCGCGCTGCCGGCAGCCACGCCGCGCGCGGGGGGGTCGCGCGTGGGCCGGCCACTCGTGTCAGGGGCCGTGACGGCTGCCGCGGGACCGCCGCTCGGACAAACTTCCGCGGCAAGCCCCGCCGAGCCGCCCTTCCCCGCCTCCCCTCCCCGCGCCGGCACGGCACGGCCCGGCACGGCGCCCG
>JAYKAV010003167.1:276580-324827 GCA_035582835.1 Phoebastria nigripes
GTGGGGGTGTCACGCGGGGCTGGGGGAGCCGTGTCGGGGGGCGGGGATCGGGGCTGGGGGCGGCGGGGGCTGCGTCCGGGCCTCCCCCAGCCCCGGGGCATCGGAGGAGGAAAGTCGCTGCGGGTAAAGGCGCTCTCTCACCGGGGAGGTCTCCTACCCTGTGCGGGGAAGGGCTGCCGCGCCTGCCGGGGCTGCCTCCGGCTCCAGGGAGGCTCCTCGCTTTGGGTTAATTTGGAAGTTAATTCTCTAATACAGCGAGCCTTGTAGGAATTGGCTCCTGTGATCATTGATCTTTGCCACTGGTAGTCTTAAATTATAATTTTTTTTCCCTTTTTTTTCAATTGTACAGAAATGTTTTGGTGAAATACCTCATCAGTCCTGCCTCCCTCGAGCTCAGAATTTGCATTAGATTGCACCAAAATGTTCCCTTGCAGGAAAGGATTTTGCATCTTGGGGACAGATATGTGATGCATACAGCTTATGCAGTGCTCTGTTTAAGCTCATGGACAATGACAGACAAGTTGCTGTAAGAAACCATAGCTGGGAAGAGAGAAACYGAAACGGGGGTGGTTATAGGGCCTACTTCTGCCTTCAGAGAGGCAAAAAAACCCAACAGACAAAACTCTCAGGGGTTATAACTGGAACAGAAAAAGGTCTTTGGTGTTAGCGTCTGTGATTCAGCCTTACATTATAATGGTTACCAGCAGCCTCATTTTCTTTTTATGGTCATCCTGGTTTCCTGGTTGCATGACACTTCCATTGGGCCACTGTTCTTAATAATTTAACCTTTTATGAGATTGTTTTGATTTACAGTGCAGATGAGAGCAAGAGTAAAAAAGTATGATATCACCCATTGGCTATTAAAACTCCTTTCTACTATACGCAAAGGTCTCAGTTGTTTAAAATGTCGAGAGAAAGGTTCTTTTTTTTTTTTCCTAGTCAGCTAGTCATTTTCTAATTTTGTTTTTACTTAAGTGAAAAATACCATTCAGATATTGTAACTTCTCTATGCTGAGCTATGCAAAATCTGTGCTGACTTTTTGATTCAATGGTTGGCTTGTTTGCTTGCTGGAGTCCTCAGTCATATAACCTGTGTTGAAAATAGAATTAAAACCACAGCTCAACATGTGCCTTGCCTCTGTTTGTTTTTTGTGTCTAGTCTGAAACCCAGAATAGCCCATATTACTTGTGATTTCCAAAACTACCTTTGAAAATAAGCAATGGAATTTAATACAGTCTTTCTAGGTTTATCTCAGGGTCTCAACTTGTTCAACTAATCAATACAAACAAATCTGTATTGAATCGGCTAGGTGTTACTTGATTTACCCCAAAAACGCAGGTTTGTGCTATAACTCAGAATAGAAGCAAATGTATAATTTAAATTTGAACAAAGAATCCTTATCGAGCAGCCTTCTGACATACTATAAGCTCGACCCGCGTTACTCTGCCATAACAAGTTTAGCCACGCAAAATTCTTCTGAATGAAGTAAACTAGCTTCCTAGCTTTGGACAACATTTCAAGAAAACTGGGGGGGCTGGCTATAGCCAGACTGCGTTCTTTGTACTTATTCTGCAATTTATGAATTGGCCTCCATCAAAAGCACAAAGCCTTAGTTTGTGTTCTCAGTTTTCCTGATCCTTCTTCTAATCTTCAAGGATTTGAGTATCACGCTTCCCGGTTTTGAATAACAAATGATATTACTATTTACAGTATTCAACTTCAGAATAATTCTACGGGCTTGTGATGTTGTTCAACAACATTTTGGCAATGATAACTGGCAAGTCGGTGAKTGCTGGGAGCCCTGAAGCTGGGGTGAGGTCCTGGCCGGCCGAGCCGCCCGCTTGCTGCTGTCAGAAGAGGGAGACCTTGCTCTCCCTTCCCTGCCCACTGGCTTGCCCTGCCGAGCTGGTTCAGCTCACCAAGCCAGAAGACTATTCCTCTCTCTCTGGGTTAATTTCCTGCCATTTTGGTGAGCTCCCTGGGAGGTCAGCTGGGTGCCAGGGGCAGCACAAGGACTGCGGGGACGCGGGACGGGAGCGGGAGCGGGACGGGGAGGGCCTGGGGAGCCGCCGCTTGCAGCAGCAGCAGCAGCAGCAAGCTGGCAGGGTGGCTCAGCTGCCTCCTGAAACCTCCCACCACTTGTAAACAACAGAAAAGCAGCAAATGTCTTATGGTGACTGCCATTGCTCTGTCAGATTTTTGTTGGAGATTAATGAATTTTAATTTTTTCTAAGCGGGGCTGTTTTAGAAATGAAAGAATTACAGAAGTTTAGAAGTGACAGAGGTCTCTGATCATCCTCCTGGTTCATTCCTTTCTGACACAGGATTGCTGTGTCATTATCTTCCCAAACGCCTTAGTTTTTATTAGGAGGCTTTGCCTTGAATTTGTGGGCTTTCCAAGAAAGACAATGCTGAAGAAAACATAGTATGACTTGTGGTAGAAGGCAATATACCTTTGTTCAACAGCTGGAGTCGTTAAAACCCCTTAGGACTCCTTAATGAATCGCATTTATGCAAGTATCTTACTGGTCAAAGTCACAGCAGCCAAAATACGGATGTCCATCCAGTTTCTCGGTTTTGGATGCCTGTTTCCATTGAATTCAATTTCCAGATTGAATTTTGAATTGTGGATGTTATCTTAAAAAAATAATAATCAGACCTTCATTATCCAAGTTGGTTGGACAAAACTAATGACAGGCTTAGTTTTGTTTTAATATGGAGCTTTTGAGCCATATAGCATACTGACACAGAATTTAGGATTAGAAGCAAGTTCGGTCTCAGAATCTGACATCCTACATAATGTGGATTGTAGTATTTGTAATTGAGATTATGACTTGCTTAGTTAAAGTTTATTTTCCAGGAAAAAAGAAAAGTCATTATGGAGATTTCAAGAAATGACAAATATGCCCTCTGCTACCAGTTGTTCTGGTGTAATTACTGATCACCTCCTGGTTAAATGTTTGAACTTGATTTTTCATTTCAATTTGTGAGTTTTCCAGCATTACATTGCTGGTTCTTTCCCTTCTAAATTAGTTTGGTATCATCTGAATCCCTTGGATTTAGTCAGTCATTTACCTTTGTCTCTTTCCTGTTATATAAATTAGAAACACCGGGGCCTTACAGGAGTGACACTGGTAGGGTCAGAATAGTTTAAATAGCTAAACGTGTGTTTTCTGTGATCACATTCCCTGTGCATCATAAGGGAAGTAGCCACAGCATCCCACATACCTGAACACAAGAAAAATAAACTACAGTTGGCAATGGGCTTGCTCAGAGATCAGCAAATACATCGTTCCAGGTATCCTTGTGCTCAAGAAACTCTGTATCTCTGCTTTGTTTGAAGGTAATGCTAGCAACCCTGCTCTCGCCTTGGTGCTCCTTGCCTTCATGTACGTTCAAATGCAGTGTTTCTCCCTCTTCGGTCCTCTCCCCGGGAAGCTCAGGACATTGAGAGCTTCTGGGATAAAACAGCTTGTGCTCTTTGGTGTCACTTCTTACCGCATCCATTGCAAGTTAGGAAAAATGGCCAAGGTTGAAATGCAGCTGAATAATTTTTATAGAAATGCATCAGGACCTCAGCTACTGCGAACTACCGTGTAGTTCCCTTTGGCCGCTTCCGCTGCCCGGGTGAGGAGCAGGCCTGTGGCAGAGAAGCAGCATCCCAGCCTTGCGGGTCCGAGTTGCCTCTTGTCCAGTGAAGCGGCTGCTCTGATCCCAGACGCGAGGTGAAGTCACGGATTTCACCAGCAGCCTAATCTGATCTCAGACCATGCCGCCGCCATTTGAAAACTAATACTGGAAGTAAGACTTTTTTTTTTATTCTTCACTTTCAGCCAGATCGGTTTGCTGACTGCACAGCATAAGGAATGGTGCAGAAAATGTGCCGAGGAGAGAAGAGTATAAAAGCATGCTGCTGTCACTCAGACTGCTGGTGAAAGCCCTACCCACTGGGTCTCTTTCCATGAAGGCTAAAACCAAAGTAAATTGTGATGGCTAAGGTCCTGCTGTCCCCTCTGCAAGTTACTGCCTCCAGCTGTGTGGGTTTGCCTCCTGTTTGCACCCAACGCTCACACTCACCACTTCCCCGGTGAGCCAGATCACCTCCCAGCACTGGCAGAAACCCCGTGTAATTTTTCCCCTGAATTGCTTCAGGGAGTCAGCCAGATGAGTAGCAGAAAAGGAGGCAGGGGTGTGTGCCCAAAAGTGGGATTTGGAGCCGCACCAGTTTAAATTGCCTTTAATTGTCATGAAGCCACGGCTGCTATCTCATCTAGCAGATAAGATGCTCTTGAAGAAGGTCGGTCCAGGCAGCGGACCAAAAAAAAAGGAAAAGTCAACCCGCACGGCTGTTTGCACCGCGGTCAGCTCTGGAAGCCCACAAGCSCTAGTTTTCTCTCAACTTGAACCTCGGGAACTTTTTAACAAAGCTTAGAGCTGCCTGTCTATAAGTCGGTCGCTGAGCTGCTCCCCTGGCACAGCCTGCGGGAGCTGCTGAGCCCCTGGGGCTCCAGCCTGGCGCTGATGGAGCCGGGTGCTGCTGGATGGGGGCTCCTCCTGGCAGCTCTCAGCGGGACCTGGCCTTGACCTTCCTGCATCTCCCTACAGTTGGGCGCACGGGAGATACGACACCGCTTTGCAGGGATGCTCTGAAACAAATTAAAGCCTGTAAAGTGCTTAGGAATGTTTTGGTAAAGAAGTTACAGATAGGCAAGTTAGAAATAGTGACGACTCAGAGATTCTTTTTCAATGACACTATTAGTTTTGCAACCATGTGTGAGCCCTAGAGATGAAAATGAGCTAGAGACATTGGGAGTTTTAAAGGGGACATTCTTGCTTCGTTTGGTTTCTGTCAGTTCCCGTTCCTCTCGGAAGAGCTGCTTATGCTGTCAGGAGTAATCTGTGGGCATGTACATGTGCACACAAGAGATACAGCGACATGGACCATCTTGCGGGATCAYGTTCTAGTGAGCAACGCTCCAGTTTGTGTGGCTTTTTCACATGCTGGAGAAGAGGAAATGTTTTATTTTATAAAATACACTGACATATGTATTTATAAATTTACAAATGTGTATAATATATACATATTATATAAATTATATTACATACATTTGTAAATTATGAATGCATAAACATATAAAACTCATGTATCTTTACAAAACTAACATAAGTCAAAAATCTCATCTTTTTATTTTTTGAATAATTTCCAGATTTTAAGTTGATGGTGTGGTTTGAGCTATTCTAAACTTTAAAACCACTTACCCTGTTACAGCTTTTTGTATAAGTAGATCTGAGAGGGTCTTACAATCAGGGGCCAGTAATACTGTCCCCGTTTTACAGATGGCTAAACTTGGGAACAGAGGTGGTCCAATGTCATCCAGGAAAGTAGCTGCAGAGGTAAAGTATGAAACCAAGTCTCCTAAGTCTTTGCACTTTGTTATGTATTACAGACAGGCCAGTATTTTTCAAGTAAGTCTTATGCCCAACTCGAAATGTTTGGAGCTTTGACTGACATGCAAGAAGTTTTATCCTCCTGGCTTTGTATGTGCTCCCGGTGGTAACAGCTGAAAACTGCTGTATGAAGAAACACACCTTATTCTAAATGTCCTGCTGTTGTACTACCAGAAAGAAATACACGGCCCTGTTTGCAGACAAAGATTCAATTCAATTACAGTATTCAGTGGAAACTGCCTTTACAGAGACACCATCAACTTGAAATCCAGTAACATATAGTGACAGATTTAAGGTAGTGTCTCCTACGACTTCTGTGAATTGTTTTTTCTTGGCTTTAAAAATCTGTTATGTGGTAAAATTGACATATACAAAAAGAGGCTTTAGGACAGCTTGTTACACAGAGCTGTACTAATTTCTAAGGTGTTTGCTGAACGAGAGAAATCATACTTTTGCGTACAGGAAGGAAAAATGAAGCTGATTGTATGCAAAAATTTTCTAGAGGTAAAAGGTAAACAGTTATGGAAAAGATGTGTGATGAGAGTAGAAGGAAGCCTGGCATCTTAACTTTAAGTTGCAGTTAATCTAAATAATTTTCTGTAACAGAAGTATAATATCTAAATACAGATATGATTAAGTCAGTGTGGTTCCCTACCACAATGTGCCACATGTCCAAGTCCACACTGACAACTGAGATCAAGATTAAAGTTTTCCAGTGTATGTAGTGAATTTCAGTGCACTGGCAGCAGTGTTATTTTTTCAGGATTTTGTCTGTCGGAAGTGGATACGATATTGGCAATAGCACACTGCATATTGTGCGGAAAGAGGTCAGGCGGCCATCTCTCATCAGAACTATCCCAGTCATTGTATCACCCTTCTTTCAGCAGTTTCTCAGTTTCCTATCTCATATTCCTCAGCACAGAAGCAAATTATTTTGCTGATTTTATGCAGAGTTGAATGTACTCTGTTTAGGGTTTGTTGAAGGAGCTTAAAAGAAAACAACCATCCACATCTTCTGCTCTGAACTTTCCCATTCAGAACTGTAACCTGAATTTTTATGCAAGTCTTTTATAGTCATATATGCGGGTCACTTCTAGGTCTCACTGCGTCTTACTTTTTTTTTTCCTTACATATGTGACAGTGGGCAGATATGCATTTAAACTGTAAGGATACAGCTGTCATGATTTAAAAAATACTATTAACTAACATGGCTAGACTCAATATATATACAGTATATTCTGTTTATAGTGATGTAAGGCACTTTACAACATCAAATTGAAATAAGCTGTATTTTTATAGTGATGGAAATGCACTTACAGTAGAAGACAAGCACATTTACATTTCTGTGTCAGTATTTTTGTTTGGTGGCCCCAAAACACTTGAGGAGGTGAGAGCTGCACTGAAAAACAGAAAGCAGAAAATGCAATGGAGTTACTGTATAGCTGCAGTGACACCAGGAACTGCAAGGGACCCCTATAAAGCAGGTTGACAAAACTAACAGTAGAGGAAAAACAATTTACTCTATAGCTGTGGCAGTTTTGCCAGCAGCAGCTGAAGGGCAGCAGATGACAAGTAAATCCAGGGATATGTAAATACGTGAAGTATTATAGTATGCTTTCTGATGGACAAATTTTGCTTCTAGGGATGAAGAAACTACCTCCATCCCATTCAAATGGCCTATGACTCTCCAAATAAATATGGAAGTTGGGAAATTAAACAGAGGGTCCCCAAAACAATCTCTGTGTGGTGCTCCAGACACAAGCTTAGGTCTGTGAGACTAAAGGTCTCAGACTTTTGTGTCTGTTCTGTTGAGAAGAGAGCTAATGGTGCAAATTGGGAATGAGATTGTTTTCAGAGGGGAAAAAAAACCCACTCTCTTCTGGGTCACTAAAGTGTGGAATTTTCCTATAAAAGTCTCCAAAGTTTTCTTCTAGCCGTGGGTAGTACCAACTTGTCCTCCCGTACCTGAGAGCTCCCTGGGAATCCTCCAGTGATGACTGGGTAACCTAGGGACTGGAAGGCTCATCTCTTAGTTTGTGGTACCCACAGCATTGCCAGCTTGGTGGAAAAGCTTGAAGAAATACAGGGAGTCACATCTAGAGAGGGAAAGAGGTTTCTCAAATCGACATTTTCTTTAGTTGATGTGTTGGTCCACAGAATCCATTTCACTTTATTCAGAAATTCTAACAGTGACAAGGCATACATTTGTGTTTCTCTGGGTATATATTTTACAGAGTATGTGTTCTCTTATTGTGCAAACATCTCCTCTAAACCCCCTCGGGAGGACAGGTACAGCTCCATGGCTTTTTGTTTGGAGTCCCATGCCAGCTGACTAATCTAGCAGCTAGTGATAGCTGAAGATTGAAACACTGATAATTCCTCTGCACCCCAGAGAGAGGCAAAGGAGCTAATTATACATTGATTGTATATCAGTTGAGGAAATCCCCAGATGGGGAGTTGTGGGTGTATTTCACTTTTTTTGCGCTACTTGAGCGATGCGCTGGGATCAAAGGAGGACAAAAAAATAAATCCAGCCCTAATTATTCATACTGAACCTGTGGCCTTCTTAAAATATGCTCAACCCAGGGAGCGAACCCCGGGTTGAGCGAGGCTTCTTCCAGACTTGTTTTAAGACTGCACCATTAGAGGCCGTTCTCACTGAAGTGTCTGCCAAAAACCTCTTGAGTCTGTGTTTAAGGATCAGTCCTGCGTGGAGGTCCTTCCCTAGCAGTGTGGCAGTGTTTTTCCCTATTGCAAGGCTATCTGAAGATCTTGGACCTGTTCCACACTTAAACTCCAAGCATCTTTGTTGTCTATCTGACCCTGCAATGTGATAGGCTGGAAACTTCTACTGTCCGGCTTTTTCTAAGGCTTGTTTCACAATCTGGGTAATGTAGATTTCTCTGCTTCCCATTTCCACTTCTGTAATGTTTATTATAGTCAATTGTATGTCTGGTTTGGTGTTCATTTCTGCAGCTCCTGCCTACATTTCATGGAGTTCTTCATCTTATCTGCAATTGCTATCTGGACTCTCAATCAGCTCATCTCTTTTTATTAGTAATAGATCCAGTCGGTTCATATCTTGCATACGCTCTAGGATGGTAATGTCTTGCCTTGCCAGCAGACAGAGATTTTAAGGTTGTGATAACCTATATGCTTGTCTGAGGGATGTGAAAATAATGTTATGAATGTTGTTTATGAAAACTGGGTTTTGCACAGCTTCAGTTTTCACGTACTGTAGTTGACTGTCCTCAAAGAAGTGACAAGTAGAACTGACAGTGTTGCAAGCCCATAGTTTATATCTGATCATAACTAACCGAACACAAAAATCCTCAGCATTTTGCCTCGGTTACCTCTGAGTAGATGCCACTGTGAGGACAGTTTTCTTTGAATTATCCTACACCTTCTTTACTCCATTTCAACCTCTGATTATACCTTGTTTCCTCTTCGTAATTTTTTCTTCTACTGACCTTGCACTATGCATAAACATTCTTCGTAAGGAAATCAGTGAGATATTTGTAGTTAATTTTTTATGTCTTAGATTTTGTGCCCAGCTTTCCACTTCTTCTCTCTACTGCCAACAAAGCAAGTTTATTTTCTAATAACTTCAAGTACCTCCTCTTATCCTTAACTCTCTACAGATGCTTCCCTCCTTCTTCCTTGTTAATTCAAGTCTCTCTGCTTCCAAGGATCCTCTGCCTAGGATTGTGCCTGTCTCCTTCTGTGCCATTTTCTGCTCTGAGATGGAAGGCGACAGGTAGCCGCTTCTGTCCCCCTCCCATTCCTGAGCATCGCAGTAGAAAGACGCCAGCTTGCCTAAAAGGGGCTCTCGGCTGTGCTTGTAACCAGTTTTCGAGCAAGTGTTTTGAAAACTAGTTAGGCAGTTTTCCCAGTGTAGACAGGCTCATAGAAGGACCATTAATTACTCAGCGCAGGCTTAACCGTGGGCAGAAAAAGGGGGCTTTTGTGCGATTGTCAAACCCTCACCATTATTTGTACATGTTGGTTTTGTATTTAATAGGATTACATGACTTCTTTGCTCTATATGCCAAAATGGATGGTTCCTTTCAGTAATAAAACAAAGCCAATAACCTGAAAGGAACCACGGCTCAAAAGCACAAACTTGACCTCTGATTGACCTTGACATTTACAGACTAAAAAGAACTTTTCTTTGAACAGACAGAAGAAGTCAGGGAGCCAGCAGGAACCAGGAGAAAATGGTTTTGTTGCTTTCCGATTACATTGTTTAAACCAACATACTACATGGTTTACAATACTTCATTACAATGTATTAGGGCCTGGAGGTGATTTAATGTCTGTTTATAACTGAGACTAATCTTGAAATAAACAAATGAATGTTTGGAAAATGGGTGAAGCTGTTCTGCTGGAGACAGCGTTAAATGCATCTCTGAAGAGTAAATCATGGCTGTACAGCACTTAAATGCTTTTTATTTCTACCTTCAGTTGTATTTCAGTAGTTTTATCTAACAAAACCAATCATGGTGCAGTAAAAAAATTTCTAATTGGTTAGGACTGTCTAGCAGCCATACATTCTATAACAAATTCACAATTTAAAAACTGTTTAGCCCTTTAAAATCAGGGAAAAAGATAAACTAGAAAACGCTGTAGCGTTACACTAGGCACCATGGTGATCTAAATTAAATCTGTTACAACCTGTTCTAATTTAAAATTGCTCCGTTGTGCGAATGAAGGGGAAAAGAAGAAGAGTTAGTTCACTTGTTCAAAGCATTTTCTTATTCCCAGATAAATCTTTCATCCACCCTGCCTTTGCTTGTGGGCGGTACATTCCCATTTCCTCTGTGCATCCCCTGCGTAACTGCACATAAACATGGTTTCAGACGGAGCCAAGAACTCTTCCTCCAGCGGTTCGGTATCAGTTCTCGTCTCTATCAGCCAAGAACAAGCAACGTCGTTGAGTGTCACCATTGCGGTGTCCAGCTGTTCATGACACCCAGAAGCTCCTCTGCGGTGCTGTAGGCAGGGGCCTTATTAGAGGAGGTTGCTCCGGTTTCTTCTGCCAAAGGATGACTGCAGCTGCGCTCGTCCTGCCGTCCACCTCTGCAGGTCACTCCTTGGCCACTCCTGCTTCTCTCCCTCTCCTGCCTCTCCTACAACCCAAGGCCCTATCCGTGGCCCCCAGGAATTTCACAGCATATTTCTCATCTTCTAACACCTGACTCATTCCAAAAATGTCTTGAATTTTCCTAAGTACCAGTCACTAAGCAGTTAAAGCCTGATTTGAGAGAAAAAAAATCTGAAGTCGGGTGGCTCCTCCAGTCCCACCGCCCACACCCTTCCGGTTGCACACTGGAGTGAGCGGGAGCTGGTGAGGGCTTGGAGTGGAAGCAGCAAAAGAGGACTTCTGCACTGCCATGTCTGTGCAGCATGTTGCCACCTAGTGCTCCGAATGTGGAAAAGCAAGATTTTTCCTTCTGCTCAAGACTGAGACTCCTGCAAGGCTGGAGTAAAAAACTGGCTGGATGGCCGGGCCCAAAGAGTGGTGGTGAATGGAGTTAACTCCAGTTGGCGGCCAGTCACAAGCGGTGCTCCCCAGGGCTCAGTACTGGGGCCAGTTGTGTTCAATATCTTTATCAATGATCTGGACGAGGGGATCAAGTGCACCCTCAGTCAGTTTGCAGACGATACCAAGTTAGGCAGGAGTGTTGATCTGCTGGAGGGTAGGAAGGCTCTACAGAGGGATCTGGACAGGCTGGATCGATGGGCCGAGGCCAATTGTATGAGGTTCAACAAGGCCAAGTGCCGGGTCCTGCATGTGGGTCACAACAACCCCATGCAACGCTACAGGCTGGGGGAAGAGTRGCTGGAAAGCTGCCCGGCAGAAAAGGACCTGGGGGTGCTGGTTGACAGCCGGCTGAATATGAGCCAGCAGTGTGCCCAGGTGGCCAAGAAGGCCAACAGCATCCTGGCCTGTATCAGACATAGTGTGGCCAGCAGGAGTAGGGAATTGATTGTCCCCCTGTACTCTGCACTCGTGAGGCCGCACCTCAAATACTGTGTTCAGTTTTGGGGCCCTCACTACAAGAAGGACATTGAGGTGCTGGAGCGCATCCAAAGAAGGGTCTGGAGAACAAGTCTTGTGAGGAGCGGCTGAGGGAACTGGGGTTGTTTAGCCTGGAGAAAAGGAGGCCGAGGGGAGACCTTATCGCGCTCCACAACTACCTGAAAGGAGGTTGTAGCGAGGTGGGGGTCAGTCTCTTCTGCCAAGCAACTAGCGATAGGACGAGAGGAAATGGCCTCAAGTTGCACCAGGGGAGGTTTAGATTGGGTATTAGGAAACATTTGTTCACCGAAAGGGTTGTCAAGCATTGGAACAGGCTGCCCAGGGAAGTGGTGGAGTCACCATCCCTGGAGGTATTCAAAAGACATGTAGATATGGTGCTTAGGGACATGGTTTAGTGGTGGACTTGGTAGTGTTAGGTTAACAGTTGGACTTGATGATCTTAAAGGTCTTTTCCAACCTAAATGATTTAATGATTCTATGATTCTAAGGCAGCCACCAAAGTGGTCATGACTCAGAAGGTCCTCTTCTGTTGTAGAAGCACTGCTTAACCTACCTCCTTCGCCATATCCTACACCCATTATAACAGGTTTAGGTCTCTGAACTTTGACAATGCACTTTCTTGCGCTGCGGTTGATGCTAAATACCATGACTGCTCTTTCTTCGTGCAGGGGTTTTAAAAGTCTGGTCCTACAGCAACATAGCATACACAATTACACTTCATATGGGTGGCTACCTGTCTGTACACCCTCATTCCTATCACTTTGTTTGCCACACAAACATGAGTGGCAGAAGTCTCAAAAGATAATTAAGTTTGTTCAAGCTTGAAAAGTAGTCAACCACACGAAAGAAAGGCCTGCTAAGGGGAAGGTTGCAACATAAGCCCCGTATGTTCATTGGCACCAGTGAATAAGCGGGGGGAAGGGCGTTAGCTACAGCAAAAATTTCAAGTGGTGCTTGCACCTTCCTAGGTGTCAAAGCTGACCACCCATGCACCACAAACATAGGCTTTCTTGGTACCAGCTCACAGACCTCTTTGTATTAACTGCTATGTCTAAATAGACACTAGCAGTGTTCTGAATTTACAGTGAAAACAAATGAGATCAGGCACATTTTTGCGTGTGTATTTTTTTTCCTTTGCTCCTGTGTTAATTTTTTCCCCTGTACAACTCATTACTATTATCTTAGCTCCCGTTAAATCTCTTTTAGAGGTTGGCATTTTAACTTACCAGCTTGAGCTCTAGACTGTTGACACATTACACTGCAGAAAGCAGCGAAATTATCATGGACTGAGTTTGCACTGTATTTTTTCTAAGACACTGCGTGATGAGAATAAATCACGTTGTCACCCTGACATGATCCACTAATGAAGATGCACACCCTCTTGCCCTGCCCCCTTACTGGATGTTAAGTGAGAACCCTTCCTCCGTCTTTTTTCTTCATTTCCACTGTGGAAGAAGCTTTCTAATTCTGCACATCGGTTTGCTTAGCAATATTGCTGTTGCCTAATGCAATAAAAATCAGTTATGTAACTGCCTTTGCTAGACTTGCAGAGAGCGTTCACCAGACAGGAAGATGGCCACAGTATCTTTATGCTTTCCATTATGTCTCTTATGTTCACTGTTATTATGCAATATGCTCTGCTTTTAGTATCTTTTTTAAATCATTTTTCTTGACATCATGTTTAGAATATTGTATACCTATAATCTTAAGATCATGAAAAGACAAAGCAGGGAAAATAAATAAGCTTATGCTGATTTATTGCTAAAAGGGCTGATATTATAGCACTAGTGCCTCCAAGGAACAAAGAATCGCCTACAGTTTGTCAGATAGTATTTTTAATACTCTAATTCTGAACCAAATTCCTAAAATAACCTGTGTTTGCAGATTACCGTGTGCTCTTTTGTTCTGAATAATGTCATGCTTAGTGAACTATGTCTTATCAATCCACCAAGTACTGGGTGTCATTGTTCACCTCATTCACAATTCATCTTTTAATTAACATTATCACAGGCAAAATTCTATTTTGGTCAGCCTAATTTGTCATTGGAATTGGCAGTACAGAAATAAAAGGATTACCATCTGAATTTATCTGAAGACGATGTAGGAGATGGTGACTACAAACCTACATCATCCGGCACTGAAGAGGAAGGGAGGGAAACCATGTAAATGATAATGGCTTTAAAAATTATATTTGCAATGTAAAAATCACTACTTTGGTCATTCAGTACTTGCTAAGCAAACTGTTTTATCAAAATTACTGTTATTGAAAATATAAACCTGAATCCTACACTTAGACACATGCTTTATTTGGTGGAAAGGGTTGCTGACTTAGGGAAGATTAAGGAGATAGATACAAATGTCTTTGCAAGGTGATGATCTTAAGACATAGGTATGTAATATCAACTTCATGCAGCAAAATGCTGATCATTTGCTTTAATAGTTAAACTTTGAAATTGAGTTACAACTGCAGCATTGTTTTAGAGAGCAGACAAGGAAATAAATGCTTTTAAAATGTTTTTTAACTGTACCAGGAGATGAACCTTTCACAGAGAATAGAAACATTTCTGAATCCTTCTCACAAGACTTGCCTTTCATGATTGCCAGAAAACTCCATCGATGTGGGGAAAATTAAATAGCATTTTATTTTTCTGAGTCTATAAAGAAGACATCTATCCCTGCAGTCTAGATATGCAATATTTTTCTATTTACATTCAAATTAATACAGTGATATGAAATTGACTGCATTTAAGGTACAGTGAACACGCAAGCAAACCAGCCACTTAAAAATTCCCTCCAACATCCCTTTACCTTATGATTTCATCCATTCCTAGTCGCAAATGCAACAGGCCCTGAAGATGATCACATTCAAGCAGCACCCAGCCAAGATGACCATAATTTCTGTAAGCAGAGCACCTCTTTGGAGCATGCTCTACTGGAGGGCCTTTCTCTTTCAAAATAGCTAGGCTTCAGCTTGGCTGCCGCTGGTGACTTCTGTTGGACTTGCATCGAGAGGAGTCTTCTTGTGTGGAAGATCCTCTTTCATTAGTAGCTTCTAAATCAGTTTTTAGAAAGGAACCATCAGTCTCCACTGTCATAATTGATATTTGCTCAATTGTGCCTATTTGCATTGTGTTTTTAATGGATGCAACATTTATTAAAAATACTGGAACCTAACCAAGTTAATTGACCCACAGTCAAAATACCATTTAGTTTTTGGAGGTTTTTTTTTGGTTTTTTTTTTTTTTTAATGGCAGAGGCAAGCTGTGCTTAAACAGACAGGTCAGGAGGTAAAAGAGGTATAGATGATATCTGCATCTTTCATAACCATAGTCTGTAGCATTCTGTGGGCTATCTTGTGTGTTGACAGCAAGGTGAGACCCAGAAACACATCAGCTGGAGTGGGGAAATGCTATGAAGGTTTACTATTAACCCTGTTAAAACATTAAATTCTCTAGATTTCTTTCCTTCAATTTCTATCTGATAATAGACCTGGGAAGAGTTAGGCTTTTTGGCAGAAGATAAAGGCAGTCTCCTCAACCTTAATTATTGTTCCTGAATTTGAATAATATCTTTGCTTATGAAGTTAATGGCACAGGCTAAAAGTTATGGAAAATTCTACCCAAAGTTATAAAAAATGATACCCAGGAAGTTGTTCTGCTCATATTGAAATAATGGCTTTGCAGTCTAATTTCTGTTTGGGTCACCCACCTTTCTAGGTAAAATAAGATGCCTTTCACATTACCAAGCCCCGGGATTTTTCTAACATTTTCTTCATGCAGCCCAGAAGGAGAGACAATTAAATCATACAGCTTTCTTTCACCCTCTGCCTTCTTCCAAAGAAGCGTCATGTTCTGTATTCCTTAGGCATCAACAGCGCATGAATGAGAAACAGCGTGGGCTTTACTGATCTTCTAAGGAATATATAATTATTTTCTGCGTTCTAAGAACAATTATTCAAGAAGTAGCACAGATATAAAAATAAATACAGCAAAAAGATGTACCCTGCATATAGTAAGGGTACAATCAGACAAAGGGAAATTGAGCTTATTCTTAGAATATTAGGAGGTGAAATTAATATTCTAAAGGCCATCCTTTTACGATTCCCTCATAGCACTGGCTAAACCCATCTTACTCAGTCCTTGCAATCAGTCTTTCCAGACGTGTATGCTCCCTTCATCTCAAAATTCCCCAGAACTCCCAAACACAGTATGTAAGTAAATGCAATGATTTATAAACCCTTGAGGTTTCAGAAACAAGTGCTTATATAGTATGACTAATATGCAAGCGTGCGCTGCTGCCCCCTGATGCAGGGAATGCTAAATCTCTTCGAGAGTAGCCAGGCAATGGCACGCAGCCCACCTTCTTTCTTATATTAATATATGGCCGTAGATGTGTTTGTTACTGCTTGGACAGATATAAGATAATGTCTCTCCCTTGGGTAACTCAATATTTAATTTATTAGTTGAGGGGAGAATGAGGAGAAGGAAGAAGAAATAAATGAGACAAAAAAGGGAAAAACCACCTATGCATAGCCACTATGAGAATGTTTAAAAATTGTTAAGGAATATAAACTGTGAACTGGAACTCACTTTTAATTCACAGTTTTGTTGTAAGTTAGTAGTGTTTGGCAAAGGTAAAATTTATGGCCACCTTCGGCTAGTACTTCAGGCAATTATAACGCGGTTTGTCTTTCCTGCCAGTTTATTCCCCTCCCGTGCATTGTCTAAATTTGGGAGTGTAAATTGTCYGGAGCAGAGACTTCCTCCGCAGGATCTGCTGGTGTAGGTTCCTGCAGGGTGGGTCCTTATCTCCGTGAAGGCTGACAGAGTGTGCAAGGTGGAAATAATATTTAGTTTGTACATGACACTTACCTCCACACAGAAATTGGCAGCAAGCAAAGGAAGGTGTGGTGTGAAGCCCTCAGCACGGCTCATGCAGTCGCTCAGGTGCCGCGTGGCCGTGCACACAAAGTCAGACACGTCTGCTCGGTTTTTGGCCTGGCTGTTAATTACAGTGGTGCAGCACCGACACGCAGGCAAGCCTGTGGGTACGACAGTGGTACAACAGGTTTTTGGAAAGACCTCGTAAGCAGCAGAGCCTGTAGTAACTAAAATGAAATAGAGTTACTGGGGATGATTGTTTGCTGTTTTTGGTGGTGGTGACTTTTTTTGACGTTGCAAACCTGGAGCTCTACAGGGCTGAGCTCAAGGCTGAGCTACGATGCTACAGCTTGGGGGGTGTGCAGCCCCTGCGGCAGCCGGGGAAGGAGGACGGCTGAGCAGCAGGATTTATAGCTTCTGCAATTTAGTAACATTTGTCTTAAAGCCGTAGTTGCCAGATTCACGTAATTTACTGATTTTTTTTCTTTTCACCCTCGCTGGGTGCCGGGGGCCTCCCGGGAAGCCCTCGCCGCCCCCTCGCCCGCGGGCCGCGCTGACAGGCCCGGCCCGTGAGGACGAGCGGGCTTCAGCCGTGGGGGCCACCCGGCTTCGCCAGCGAGACCGAAGATGCCCCCCGTCCCGGGCATCGCTTCGCGTTGGAGGAGACGAGAAGGGCAAACGACTGCGTGAAGAAGGCCGTGGCGCGGGGGTGCCGAGCCGCCGGCCCTCCCCGGCGCCGGGCTGGGCCCCCGCAGAGTCCCGGACCACGGCCCCGGGCAATGGGCGCCGTCTCCTGGGAGGCCGGGGGCGGGCGGGGGGAGGYGCCGGGGACAGACTACAACTCCCAGAATGCCCCGCGGGCGGAGCGGCGCCGCGGGCGGTGACGTGCCGGGCGGAGGCGGGGCGGAAGTGGGTTCCCCGGGCAGAGCGGCCGGCCGGGCCCGGTTCCGGGTGTCCCTGCCTCGGCGGCGGCGCGGAGGGGGGGGGAGAGAAGATGGCGGCGGACTTGGAGGCGGAGGTGCAGGCCATTGACAAGAGCCTGCTGGAGTGCTCCGCCGAGGAGATCGCCGTGGTGAGGCGGCGGGCCCGGGGCGGAAGGGCGAGAAGTGCTTGGGGCGGGGAAGGAGCTGGGGCTGGCGAGGCCGGAGGGCGGCACCGGCCTGCCCGGCCGGCGGTGGGGCCGTGAGGGCCGGGGGCCGTTCCTGGGGCCGGGGCGAGTCTGTGCCCGGGGCCGGGGGGCGAGCAGGCTTTCCGTGGGGGGAGTCGCTGCCTGGGCCGCTTATAAGGGCACCCCTGGCTGGCAGCGGCGTCTCCCTCTGGCCCTAGCCTGCTGTTGTCGCCAGCGTCGCTATTGCGGTAGCCGAATTCAGTCGCAGCGAGCAGCCAGCTTTTCCTGTTGTTCTGGCTGGCGCAGGTGGCTCCCCAGCAAGCCGCCTAGACGTGGTCACCCCCAGCCGAGGGCGGCCGCGTTCCCCGCCGCTCGTGGGGCTTGGCGGGCGCGAACGCCGGCGGTGGGAGCGGGGCCGCTTCTCAGTATCTCGTTCCTTCACCCGCTGCTTCCTCGTCTTCTCCAAGCAGCTGAGAAGTTTAGGTCTCCTACTTAGTTTGCTGCCTTTTCACATCTCTCTACTGGCAATCATGCCTCGACGTGAGAAGATCCTCCTCCCCCCATTAATTTAGGTGGATGTCTGACCCCATGTATACTTTGTAGTGTTGAAGTTTCATTACAGGATTCTTCCTTCCCCCCCCCCCCCCAGTATTTAAGATGCGGTTCTGGCAAAAGCTTGCACTAGTTAAGCTTAGGACTATTAGAATGGGACGCTTGTAGAGGAAATACTAGTAAAATCAATGTGATATTTGACGTAATCTACTCTTGTTTATATACTTGTCCTGCTTTTATGAAGAGTAGTTGAAAGGGAAGAGGAGTGAAGTCTTGAGGGTAAAGTTTTCAGAGAAACTTTTGTTTCTGGCATAGGTGCCAGATCTTATAGACACTCGTGCATTTGAGGATATGTTAAATATATGTTAAATTTATCTTTTAACGTTAAATGATATATGTTAAATATTGGGACTGCTCATGTGCATGTCTGTAGGATAAGACCTTGAAGAACTGTCTGTGTGTATTTCAATGAGAATTACATTGGCTGCTTTCCAAAAGAAAATAAAAGACAATGTTATAATTCAGATTATCCTCAGATTATGGTGGTGTATCTACAGTGCAGACAAAGGTATGATTAGATGAGCAAATGTGCATAGTTAGCTATATCCTAGCTAGTTTAGCTCCAGGATTAGTCTTCCTTCCCCTCAACAGAAAACCCAATAATTCCATCAAACACTTCATATAGTAGCCCATACCAAGCCCAAACTACCTTGTTTGTGTGAGTAGCAGATGCTTTTTTTGGGTCACACTGTAATTAAACCAAAGGCAATTGTGCACCAAATGGAACGCATTTAGGATTTTGCTATAGGTACAAGTGGCAGCTTAAACTTAGTCAATTCTTTTTCATTTTTATTCTCTGTGATTGCCAGCACAAGCTACAATTCTGAGATCCATCGCTCTCAAATCTACAATGTGCTAGCAGCTAAATGCTGCTGGCACTGCCTGATTGTATAAGTAAACAACGTACTTGGGTTTTAGCATTGTTTTTCTCCCTCCGTTGCTGATAGCATTACTTTGCTGGTAGCCCAATATTAACAAAACAAATGCCAGCCCAAAGCAATAGTTGCAGTGCTTTACACTTCAGTTTCTCATTGCAACAACTTAATGATAAACTTCCAAAGAACAACAGTCAAAAGAATAAATTTTCTGTAGCAGAACATGAGCCTACATTGCAAATATTTATTTGTGTAGCTAAGAAAAACATAAATTGTACCTTTTAGCTTTTGAAACATTAAACTGAGTTGTTTTATGGCTTATTTGTATTACAAGTTTTGTTTGTCTAGTATCCCTTACTTAAATGTGGATTTAATAGAAACTCTGATGGACCATTAGGTATTTACTTACATAAAATGTTATTTGATCAATATGCTTTGGGTNTTTTTTTTTTTTTTTTTTTTTTTTTTTTTTTTTTTTTCCAGGGCAGTCAAAAATTACTGCAGGAGAGTAAGTCTGAGGGGGGAGGAAGTGAAGAGGAATACACTTCTCTCTTTAATAAAAACCCCTCTTGAGAGGGTAGAACATTAGGTTTTCTTGCATGTGACTTCAGGATAGAAGATAGACGAATACTAACTGACAACTTGCCTAAATACAAAATATTTTTGTTAAAGAACAAATTCCGAAGTTTTGAGTAGTTTTACTGGAGATCAGTGCCTCACAGGTAGCGATTTAGAAAGGCAGCGCAACATACATATGCATATGTATATATTTCTAGTAACAATTTTACATGCACAATAGTATTTTTAGTTGCCTTCCTTGTAGCTCTTGGAGTGACATCTGTTTCCTTGTCCTAGTAGCCTGTACTTTCTTCTGATATTCTTTTAGCCAGGATCTGATTTTCAAAATTGTATGCACAGTTATATGTATAGAACTGGCTCCACAAAGAGATTTAGGTGTGATGACATTCAGTGTTGCCACACCTGACTTTCAGGCAACTACTCCCAGAGTTTTTGGGATGGGAAAGCCATTTACTTGAGGAACAAGAATTTTCTCTGGCTAGGTATTTGTCTGAGCTTGTAGTGTAGCTAATATGCACTGTGTATCTTCTAGCTAGAAATTAGTAATGTACTGCTGAATTAAAAGGCTGAAATTAAAGTTATTTTGCTGAGAAAAATGCAAGCGTAATAACTAATATATGCCCTAGAAAATAATCTAAAAATGATCTTATTAAATGGAAATCATGGAAGAGACTAAGTCAGTTTCACTGTGATTGGRTCAGTTCCTGGTGGCAGTAAATATTTGGCACAAATGATGAAAGGAGAGGAAAAGATTAATGAGCTAGGGGAAAAAAAAAAAAACCACAAATCAAATTCTTAGTAATGAAAACTTTACTTTTCTCGTTTTTGTGTGGTGTTCTCTAAATCCTGGTGGGAATGGTGAGATTATCTGTAAACTTCTAGATTGTTGCATATGGCTTTTTGGCAACCTTTTCCGGTGGACTTCCTTGGGAAAAAATCTGGGCTTTGACCATCAAAGCTAGATCAATACAGAAAGATTTAGTAGATTGATTATGATTTTAAGAAGTCARACTTAAGGAAAGAGAAGTGAGGAAAGCATATTATTCTGCTAAGAGCTGTACTGACAAATAAGTTTGGGKTTTTTTTTATTTGAAGTTCTGCTTTAGAAAACATAGTCTAGTAAATGAAAATACTACACTGTATTAAAAAAAAAAAGGCAAAAATGCAGCCATTCTTAAATGGCACAAATGGTCTGCTGACTCTATATGTCTGTATCCTGAAGAACTTACTACAACTGTGTTGTCTCAAACATAAGTTCTTAAGAGTAAGTCATAAGTAATTCAGAGTAAATCAAGCTGTAACATTTGATTACCAAACCAATTTATTTTGGTATAATTAATTCTTGGTTTCATGTACAATTTTAGGTTGATTCTGAATTCTCTTTCTGAAGTTGCCAGGGGGTATCTGGTTGTCATATTTACAATGAGAAATGGCACACTAAGGCTGTTTATGTAACACAGGATTTAATCAGTGCACACTTACAGTATGTCCCGTTTGTTTATTATAAAAACCTTGCAGCCTTAATTTACAGTTTAAGTCTCTATAAAATTGTAATCCACAAGGCAGAAATAAAACTCTGTGTGTATACAAGGGGAAAAAACGTAGAAAGAGCTGTGAGTTTTTCAGTGGCTTAGAGCAGTTTTGATGGCTTTTAAAACCTCTGTCAACATTGTTTTTTACAATTGATTGACTAAGAGAATTCATGGATCTAACATCACACTTGAAATAGTAATTCAGATAAGTTATTTTGGTGGTAGGAGAAACCAAAACCCTCTCATTTTCATAGGTAATTTGTTGAAATTAAATAAGAGAGGGACTGTTACCTAATGCTGTGTTTGCCATTCTCCTTGTACTTTTTGTCTTTGCCTGTTCCTCGCCAACTCCAGGCTTCCGCTGCTTCTCTGTGTCCCCAGCTGGCAGCATCAGTCTGCACTCCAAAGAAATGCAACCAGAATAGTTTGGGCCTTATCCTGAAAGTCACTGCTAATGTTGGGTCATGCATCCTGGAGGAAAATTTTTAAGAATTTGGTCTCTTAAGTCTTGTGTTTTTGAAAAGAATTTTGTGTGTCAAAAGGATAAAATGTGCAAGCAGGGAAACAAATTATTCCTTTCCTAATGTCTTTCTTCTGTGATCATCTAGATTTAACACTTAGAAGGAAGCATGGCTTTCTAGTTTTGCAATGCCATTTTAGATTTTGATTTAGAAATAAAAAAGTCGTCTTGATGGATAGAACTATGTTCGGTATTTTTATTAATGAACAATTTGTGTTCTCTTTCCTTTTAATTTAAAAGAAATGGCTGCAAGCAAATGACCTTCAGAAAGAAGTATACCAGCATCTGGCCTATTATGTACCAAAAATTTACTGCAGGGGTCCTAACCCTGCCCCACAAAGAGAAGACATGCTGGCACAACACATTTTGCTGGGACCAATGGAATGGTATCTTTGTGGTGAAGATCCTGCATTTGGTTTTCCAAAGCTTGAGCAAGCGAACAAACCTTCCCATCTTTGTGGTCGTGTTTTTAAAGTGGGAGAGCCTACGTATTCTTGCAGGTAGTTCAACTTAGCATTGTGAAGTATTTATAATTCGTGAAGTCATGGAACATTTTTCAATAAGAATATACTGTCCTAATGAAAAGTTAATATGAAAAATGTATTTTTGAAGTAACCTTGCAGTGTTTCATGACAGGTGGGACTAGGGGAAAATTAACACACTATGGGTTTGTAAATGGAAAAATATTAATTAGTATAATGTAGAGTGTTTTCTGTACAAAAGAAATGCAAGATTAAGAAAGTGGTTGGGGTGACCTGTCAGTGTGATTTAAGGGCATTAATCAGAAGTAAGCAGGCAGGTGTATGTGCGTGTAATTCAGGTGTTTTAATATCGGCTGTTAAGTGTTGATCCTGTATTTTAGACCTCTTTCCATGACCTGTTAAACCAATCTATTGGATGCTAAAACGGGTGTAACCCCGACTTGGTGGGGTGATGGCGGGAGGGAATGTCTGTCTTATTTGCAGGGTTTATTTTTCTGGGTTTCCAGCCCCTTCATTTACAAGGAGAGAATGATTGCAGAAGAATTTTACTCTCTAGTACTCTCCATTTCTAGAAACATGATACCTTATTGGCCTTATTCGCTGAAGTTCTGATTCAGGGTGGACTTGAGATACTTAACTCAGCAAGCTGCCTCTTACGCATTTCTCTTTCAACGATTAGTTAGAATAGGTAGTTTTGGAAATGTTTTGAGACCTCTTATCTTGCGATGGACAAGATTAAACTGGTGGGTGCTTTAGATCCTTTCAACCACTAAGAAGACTCCATCTCCTCTCAGGTGTTCTTAGGTTCTTCCTTCACACCTGTGAAAAAGTAGAGAGATCTGGGTAGAGAATTAGAGAGTGGGAGGCTGAGGACTATCAGAATAAAAAGAATTTCCACAGTTTCTTTAGTAACTTTTCATGAAATCTGGTCCCAAAGAACTAAAAAACCAAACCTCAGAACTAGTGTTTTAATTCAAGTCAAATTGCATTGCAGCCTAGAAGTAGTATGTTAATGATCAAATGCTCTTCATACGGACTGATGAAAACTGTGGAAGTTCTGTTAATTTCTTCTAAACACTTGTTTTTTCAAGACCAACAACTCAATATGTAAAGTATATCCTTGAGAATACTGTCAGGTATGATGAAAACACAGAATAATGCAGTCCATTGGTGTAGAATTTAGAGGATGAGTGAATGTACTGTTCATACTCAGGGTCTTCGTTTCAGTAGAAAAATTATTTAAGTACAGCAATATAATCATAGTATCATTCAGGTTAGAAAGGATGTCTTGGTAGGCCATCTTGTCCGATCTTCTGCTCAGGTTAGGGTCAGCAGTGAATACAGAATATTTTTGCTGTTGCTGCTGTCAAGATGAAGTCTCATCTTCTTTCGATTGAGTACTGAACATAGATGTAAAACTGTTAATGTTTCCTGTTGCATCTTAATAATTTTCTTTGACTGATTTTCTTTGGTAATGAAGAATAATAAAAGTTTAATTTAAACTTTTGTGGTATAGAGAAAAGAATTGTTTTCTGAGTCCATGAAATACATTAAAAGCAGTGGCTTTTCTGTCCAGTTGTGAAGCTTACAGGTCTGCCTCTGCTTTAGGTATAAGCACCCTTATTTGTTCAAGAACTTACTTGGCAAATGGTTCTGAGTTTGTAAGTATATTGCTACAAGTTCAGGGCTCTGAAGAATCGATACCCAATATTGTAGAACTAATCTACCCAATACTGTAGGCATATTGTTGCARTAAGTGTTTTTCATTTTTTAAATTATTCTAAAACAGAAGAGCGTTGTATAATTTTGCTTTGACATTTTCACCTTTAGTGGCTCCTCTGGAGAAAACAAATGTGAAAATGGTACTTCATGCATAGTAAGTCGTGGTTGCCTGATTATCTTTAGTGATTACCTGGTTTAATTTATTTGAAGAAATGAAATTAAGAGAATTCTTGATAATAACATTTCATAGGATCTCTGGTGTTTTCTTTTGAACAAAATAAGTTGTTTCTCTGAATTCTTGTTTTAATAATAACCATCATAAGACATTCATTCTCTTGGTAGTTATTTTTACATTGCGAAACCTGACTCCCTTAATCTTTGAGGTGCCTTGAAGTCAGTTGCATTACATAGGTTCATGTATTTTCAGTGTTTCTCAGGGAGACAGTTAAATGTAATGCATAATTGTCTCATTCATTTGTTTAGCCCATTTTGCTAGAAATACTACTTCTATCTAATATAGCAGTGCTTGTAGACAGGACCTTATTATGGTCTCTGATCTCCTGGTTGAGGAAATTGCATTCTCGGACCTCTTCAGTGAGCTTGTAGGGATAAACTTAGAAGCAGAGGTTTGATCTAATCTGTTGTGCTATCTTTCTTTCCAGTGTTCAGTGAAAAAATGTATTCTCTGATTGCTGGAGATTGTTAATGCTTGTACTCTGTACTTGGGAGAACTTGCTTGGGTTTATACTGTTTACCTGTCTGTACTGTGTTCTGTAATTCATCTGTTTACTTGCTTATATACTTGTCTCACCTCTTCAAGGCAATGGCTATATTGCCCAAATATACACGCTACCCAGACAATATTTTAAAGCCTCTTCTGTTATGAGAACAGATTTTTTTTTTCTCCTTCATTTGTTTCCCCCTCCTTGGAAGCCATCCCTTTCCTCTTTCAGAATAATATATACATTAGTCAGAAGGTTCATATTGGTGATATTTGAAAATTACCCGTAGTAAAATGTGTAATTAAAGGCAAAAACATTTGTTTAATGCTGCTTTTTCCCCCACCCCCCCTGGTTTTTTTGCTGTTTTCAGAGACTGTGCAGTTGACCCAACTTGTGTGTTATGCATGGAGTGCTTTCTTGGAAGTATTCATAGAGAGCACCGATACAGGGTTAGTAATACTGCTGGAATATATGATGTCATTAATAATTTTGTATGTGCATGAAATTCCTTGTTTAAAGTTTAAGAATGTATACATAATTTCAAAATGTTGGATGAACACAAAGTTTGGAATTATGTCTGCAATAATCTAACAAGAACTTGAGTTTTTTGATCTGAGTGTAGATTCTGAAAGTTAACACTTTAAAATACGGAGCAATTAAATTTTATGCACAACAGTTAAGCTTACAAATGTGAGTATGTTATTTTTAACATGTGCCCTTCGGTGAATTTTATGGCATTAGAGTTGTTTTCTGACTTGCTTTGACCTTGATATTTGACTATTTTTAAAAGATATTGAAAAACCTTTATTAAGAAACCACTTTTATTTAAAACTTGTTTCCTTTAAACATCTGAATTGTTATCAAATTCTGTACAATAGCAGGATTTTTGTTTATTTTTAAACATAAAGTTAAAATAGCAAACTAAATCTGTAGATGCTGTTTATTTTAGTAATCTACTGCTATTAGTAGTACAGATTAGGTCAAAAAAACCTACAGACAAAACCATGAAGGCCTTGGTGTGTTTTTAAGCTAAGAAGCTAAGTGAAAACTACCAGTGCAGCCTTTCTGTAAGTCTGTTTTTGACAATACTGCATTGCTGTTAAAGTAAATCCGATCACTGCATGGTTACACTGAGCACTAGGATTTAGGCAAAAAAAACCCTCAAACACAACAACTGGCCCTAAGAAACCCAACCCAGTTTGCTGATATCAGCGTACTTCTCGCATGTAGGTTTTTAGTTTGCAAGCTTAGTGAGTTAACAAGTCTAGGTGACATCCAAAAGTGTAAGCAAATGTTGTTTCAAATGTCCGTCTAATTTTGTTGATACTGTAGAATGTACTTGTATGCCAAAAATAGGTGAAAGAAGAATTCTTCCATGAATCAGTTAATGGTTGTGGTTCAAAAAGATTATTATTACACTTATTAATTTGAGGTGATCTTAGCTTTAAAATCCATTTTATTAAAACAGTGTAAATATATCATTACAGTTTTCAGATACTTTTTTCTGTGCTTACTAAGACTTACGTGGACAATTTGTAAGTTTTGTCTGTAAACTCCTGTTACTGTAAACAGCACATCTTTTACTCACTGTGTAATAGTGCTATATGAAGCAATTTAGCTTTGTTCAGATTAAAAATGTGAGAATATGAAATAGTACAGATGGCATTGCTAGTAATAGATTCAGAAAAAACGAAAACCAGAAAAAACCCACAGCGTTCAGGTGGGGCAGAGTTGGGGTGTTTGAAGCTTCTGTTGGGTGTTTTTTTGGTTGGTTGGGTTTTTTTTGGGGGGGGGGGTGGTTGGTTTTGGTTTTTTGTTTGTTTGGTTTTTNAGCGTTCAGGTGGGGCAGAGTTGGGGTGTTTGAATTTTTTTTTGTGTTTTTTTTTGTTTGTTTGTTTTTGGTTTTTTTGTTTGGTTGGTTGGTTTTGGTTTTTTGTTTGTTTGGTTTTTGGTTTGGTTTTTTTTAATTTTCTTTTGGCATAGGCAGACTGATGAAGTAGATAAGCTTTCAGCCATCATAGAAACAGGCGTGGTTTCACTGTGCTTTTTTTAACAGAGTACTGGCTAAAGCTATCAGGTATTGTGATCGTGCTTTTGTAGTTTAGCTATGACTACTCATTTCTTAATATGCATGTATGTATATGCATATTCACATGAACTGTTTTGTTTTTAAATAATTTTAGATGACAACATCAGGTGGAGGAGGTTTCTGTGATTGTGGTGATACAGAAGCTTGGAAAGAAGGTCCTTATTGTCAAAAGCATGAACTTAACACTTCAGAGACTGCAGAAGAAGAGGTAATAACAATTGAGGCATCGTGTTTCAAAACACTAACTGTGTATATATATGTGTGTGTATATATATAACTCATTCATATGAGGTTATTTTTAGTCTTGTATACCATGCACGAGAGATGGGAGGAAATTTAATAGTAATATTTGAACCATGCTATGTGTTAAACAAAATTAATGTCTTGTCTAACTTAAGGAGTTCTTTAGAATGACATTTTCTACTTGAAGGCTTTATTTTGTATGTTCTCGGTCGCCTCTGCAGCTTTAGTTTTGTTTCTTTGTTCTTCTGTCTTATGTCTGAAAGGTGAAGGGAGTCTGCCACGTGAAAAAAAAATGTGTGTAATCATGTGCATGAAGAAGCCAAATTAAGCTGTCTGTGCAACATATGTTCTGATTCTTACCAAAGTAAAGTGCACAGATTTTTTAAATCAAAACAACTTGCTGTTACAGGAAAGCCGTAAAGGAGATATAAGATAGAGATCTATAAAAGCTTGTTGGTATGGAGAAGGTAAATAGAGAACATATCTTCACCATTTCTCATAGCATAACGACTTGGACATATTAAATGCAAAAAACCGTCCTACTTCTTACAGTATGAATTCAAGCTGTTGAACTAACTATTACAAAACACCATTGTTGTTAAAAGTTTATATGTGTTCAAAAGGAAATTTAACATGTTTGTGGAGGGAAAAAATGATCAATGGCCATTTAAAAATTGCAGATACCATCTTTGATGTGGGAAGGATTAGTGTCTTAAGTTACTGGAGACCAGAGGAGCATTCTGTCCTTTGCTTATACTCTTCCCTTAGTATCTGTTGTTACATCTCAGGAATGAGAGTGGCTAGCTGGGCTTCTGGTCTAGCCACTCACGTCTGTTCTTGTGTAATATAATTTTTGTGAGATTTTTTTGAAGGGAAAATGTAAGGCAAATTTTTGTAGTAATTTTGCTGATCTGATCGTTTAAGTGAAGCAACTGTAGCTGTATTTGCAGTGACAGTGGTCCTTCTAAAATCTGCTATCACTATCTCAACCCTAAGACTCTAGCACTAGTGAGTGTGAGTGACAGAAAAATTAAGGTAACTTAATTTTTAAGTACCTTTTTAAGTACTTAAGTACTTAATACTTAAATGGGCAGGCCTGTGAGTGGTGGGGATTGAGATCTCTTATGTTACGCAACGTTGTGTTCGAGGTAGATCAAGGATCATTTGTTGAGCGTTATCGGAGCCTGTTTTCTGCCTTGCCCAGATACATGTGTCTGTTGAAAGTGCTGGGAATGGAGGCAGTGGTGCTGCTTGAGATTTGCCTTTGCTTTTGGTGACTGATAGTTCTCCGTACCGTAGATAAGTTTTAAATGAAGCAAAAAAAGAGAAATGGCAGTTATTAACACTCCTGTAAAGCTTCCAAATGTTCCAAAAGAATCTTGGGGTGGGTGGGTGAATAAACTTTACTAGTACAGGTGAATTGCTGACTCTCAAGGGCCTCCTGTAGATAATGCAGACTTAAGTTCTGTAAAGATTATTGTGGCCATTTTTATACAACGTATACTGTAGTGAAACACAGAATTTGGTATTAGGTAGTCCTAAAACAGAAATTGGGCTACTGTTAAATATTTTAATTGGCTAACAATTACACATACTTCAAAATATCAAATGGTGAATTGAGTCAGTGACCCAATGTATAGTACATGTCCAGGTGACCTGCAGGTCATGCAGTGTTCCCTTTCCAGCTTTGTAGAAGAGGGACTAGTTGTTCTGAACATCAAAAATTTGAAATAGTAGAAGAATCATCCTTTCGGAGAAGAGGTTTTTAATGTTTTCTATTCACACACAAATGCCTTGAAATGGATTGGAAGGAAATGGCAGTGGTACCTGTATTACCTGATTCAGAGTTGGCAGTGGTTCTCATTTGCTGCTCCAAAAAGTAGTCCCGTTGACTTTTCAGACTGAGGCAGCACTCCTCTTCCTCCACCTCCTCATTTCAGTTCCCCCACCTGCAGCAGCAGCCATTCTGCTCTGGCAGAGAGAGGAGGATGAGTTTATAGTAGCTGCTGCAGATGTCAAATGGAGGGCACCCTGCAGAGTGCAGAGTGGGCACAAGTGGGTGCATGGTTCACATACAAAAGGGGAACAACTCTCTGTGAACAAGACTGAGACATGGGCAGATCATTATGAAATACCTAGTTACATTTAAGCATTTAATTATTTATATGCCACAGCGTGTAAGAGACGTGCATCATAAATCACGATCCCAGTGTGCTGGATGTTGTATAAGCTTGGATGGGTAAGACTTCTGCCTCTAAATGCGTGCTACATATAAAATGAGGCCATAGCTGCATAGTTGTTTGTATTCTGCCATTTACTAATATTGGTACGTGGAACAAAAGATACAGCGATTTCAAATTACGTTTTTGAAGGCATCGTGGAAAAGGCAGCTTTTAATACAGCTAAGGTTAAAAGTTTGTCGGAAGAACTATCTTAGAAGGTGTGCAGAAGTGGGAACAATGAAAGTGAAAATGGAGAAATGTGTGAAAATTTAAGTGGGTGATCAGAGGCAAGTTAACATTTAGGTATTGAATGTTAGATTACTGCTTTGGTGATTGTCAGTGAAGAACTGGAAAAAGAAAACAGGATGATTATTGACTCTATTCCTTTCAAATGTAAAGTCATTTAAAGAAAGACCTCATTAAAGATGCTTACATCATCTTTGACGAAAAGAGTTGCAAATTTGACAATTTCTGTTTTGAATGTCATTTAATTTCTCAGTTGCTATTTATATTTGTTTTCCAGGATCCTCTTGTGCAGTTACCAGAAGATATGGTAGCAAGAGCTTATAATATTTTTGCCATCACATTTAAATATGCGGTAGATATATTAACATGGGAAAAGGAAAATGAATTGCCTGGCCTAGAAATGATGTAAGTATAGTATGTCTTCTGCCTTTTAAAGGCTTGCAGATATTTACRATAGAAAATGCAGATTCTGATTTTAAGTATATTTTCTGCCTTTCCTAAAATTGTCAGGAATATTTTGTAGACAATGGACTAAAATAATTTTAATAGATTTGTTTTTCTCATATTTTTTACTTTTGTGATTATACAGCCCATTTCTCTCCATAGCGATGATAAAACAATGTCTTTGCGATACCTTCATTTTCTTA
The DNA here is from genome assembly GCA_035582835.1 of Phoebastria nigripes. Taxonomy (NCBI): domain Eukaryota; kingdom Metazoa; phylum Chordata; class Aves; order Procellariiformes; family Diomedeidae; genus Phoebastria; species Phoebastria nigripes. The sequence goes on from JAYKAV010003167.1 coordinate 306,552, forward strand.
ATATTGCAAAGGAAGTATTAGTAAAATACAACACCCTAAAACAAGTGGCAGGTTAACTTCTTATGATCAAAGTTACTGACATTCTGATGGCAAAAGTATTTTGTACTTTTGGTGATCTACTTATTAGAAATTTTGAAGCATTACAGAATATTTAAGTGTATTGTAGTTATCATGGATTCATTTGTGACATCTTGTTAGTAACTTCTTTTACTTTGTGTTGTGTGAGTAAGAATGCTGTGTAATTAAATGATGGGAATCAAAAGATTGCACTGAATGTGTGTAAGCTTAATAAGTTGTGGTTTTGAGGATTGTGAAGTTTGGGCTTTTTAAGAGACTGCCAAGGTTTTGTTGTCTAATAGACCTTTATGCAGTATTGGGGAAACAGGTGTGGCAAAGTAATGCCAAGATCGGTGAAATCTCTAAGCAGTTATGGGGGAATGTATTGAGCACAGCTGCAATGGAAGGAAATGTGTTTTCCTTAGTAGGAAACTATCAATTCATAACCAACAAATGTTCAAAAATAATACTCAGACTTAAGTATTGTCTTAAGATTTTGCTCATTTTGGACTTAATTCTGCAGGAAAGATGCACATTCCTATGGAAGTTAGCAATGGTCAGTCCTTTTCAAATAAATTGTTGAGATATGTTCCAGTATAGCAAAAGAAGCCCAGGCTTGGGTTGTCTGYGTGGTGGAAAACTTTGTTAAACTAGAAGTTGATTTTTTAAATTACATTACTTTGAATTATATAAATTCAATCCTTGCTTTGAAGTGAGAAGAGCGACACTTACTACTGCATGCTGTTTAATGATGAAGTCCATACCTATGAACAAGTTATTTATACTCTTCAGAAGGCGGTCAACTGCACGCAGAAGGAAGCTATTGGTTTTGCAACAACAGTAGATAGAGATGTAAGTAAATTAATTGCTAGAACTTTTAATTATACTTACCCTAATGTTTATTTTATATGACTACACTTACTTTAGTTTGTTTTCCCAAAGTGTGTGGTTAGTGTGATTGAGCCCTGTGTGTCAGGCCACCCTAAAATGTCTTAACTCATTGGCCAATCCAAACCTGACCTAGTATCGAATATATGTTTCAGTGTAACTGTATTCCAGTAAGTCTTGTGAGTGTAGATAGCAGGGTGTCTCTCACTCCTCTGTCAAGGACAGGCAGCAGCTTTAGCTCATCCCTTACTGTACATCAGGGAGCTGACATTGAAAAAGCCCCTATAGGTGCTCCAAGCATGGGAAATGCTTGTCAGAGTAACACCAGTCAACTGTGAGGGATAAAATCCGTAATTGGCTGCTTTTCTTCTGGTGCTCATGGAACTATTTGTGTTTTTTTTAAATTTAATTTTCTTTTTCATAATTATCAGATGATAATGGCAGGAAGAGGTAAAGCATTTCATGCAGCATTTAGAAAGAACAATGAGTTCAGAATCACTACATGCTGAATATAATTTTCACTAGTAATATAATCACTACGTGCTGAATGTAGTTTTCACTGTCAGTCTCAGAAGCACTCTGCCAGCTGTGTTTGTATTCTGGTTTGTGTGCATTTTTTAAGAAGGGGAAACTTTCTAGGGACAACTACATCTTGTTATTTGTGCCATGAGCCTGTAAGCAGTTGCTGTGAAAATGAGCGTCCTTTTATGTTGTTTTGTTGGCTCGTGCCTTTTTTTTGGGGCGTTAGCGGGGAGGGGGGAAGTCTCTTCCAAAATGGCAATGCGAGTGTCATTTTGGGTTGCTAAAGTACTTCAAGAAGGTCAGTGGAAAAGGAAATATAAACACTTTATATTACTTAACACTGAACTTGATTTTGGTTTTGTATTATCACTACTCTATTTTTGTGGTATCAGTAACCAAAAGATTCCTGACTGATCCTTGAACATGTGCTGACTTGGGCACATGCTGTGTATTGTAGGATGCACTTTGGAGATTTTTCCCTACTGTTGATCCCTGTCCTACTTCTAAATAGATACATGAATGCATATATACATGTGCATGTGTGTATGTATGTAAAAGAAATGAGGACATTATGCCTGAAACAATGATTTGGCATCAGACCAGATCTAAAATCTCAGTAATCTATTCTGTCTATAATACACTATAAACTGAATCAACTATCTATTTTAATGTATGTATTGACAGTATAGAAAGACTCATACAATATGGAAACCTTTCAGTTTTGAAATAAACCAAATGCTTTAGTTGGATGTTTAAAAGACCAATTACCTTTCATATCTATTTTTTAAAAAGCATTGAAATGTTTGAAATATCTTTAAATTCTACCAAAACTAATGATTGATGCATTAGTACTAAAGATTAGTTTTCGGTATTTTAAATAAAAGAAGTGTGATGGTTACATCTTAAAAACAAGATAACATAGATTTTCTGTAAAAACAGAAAATTTAGTGTGACAGGTAACTGCATATATGGTATAATTTTATTTTCTCTTAAAAAGTACAGGGTGCATTTTGGGAATTCAAGTACGTAACTATATGCAGTAATTCAAAAAATGAAAATAGCGTGAAAGGAAGAGTGGTTAACGTGCACGTGAAACTTTTACTGTATCTTTTATACTAATGTAAAACACAGCATTTGAACTTCTTGTTTAGAAGCTGGTGGTAATGTTACTTCTTTACAAATTTAAAGGGACGTAGGTCTGTTCGATATGGAGACTTTCAGTACTGCAATCAAGCAAAATCAGTAATAGTGGTAAGTAATATTATCTACTTATTTGCCTCATCTTAAGCAAAAAGAGGCTTTGCTACACAGTTTTGGGATATTGTTACCGTAATGACTCTTTGTATTTTAATAATACAAAGTATCAGAGATACTATTTACAATATGCACAGTAGACGTATCAAAATACAGGTTTATGCTCCATTTTTCTTTTTGTTTTTTTCTGCTATGGTCTACTTTGCACCCAAAATCATTTCCTAAAAAGAAGTTCCCAGACAACTTTTCCCTTCAGAAAACAGAGTTTGATCAGGAACTTCAGATGTAATCTTTTAGAATTGCATGTCAGTTCAGATCAGTGAAGTGAAACTATTTTAGTTTTTCTCCTATAGTATGTTGTTTGCCTCTTTCACAGCCACAACTATGGAAATTGTTACTGATTGAATCCAAGTGTGAAACTACAAATACACTTTCATTTTGCGTGTGTGTATTTATATGTGTGTGTATATATGTATATTCATAATATCTATATCTTACAGGGTCCTTCCATGTAAGAACATGGGAATAATACTTTCTATTTAATTTTTCTTTAACTGCTGCAGTGCAGTACTTAATCACATGAAATAAATAGTTTATGTATAATACTGCTACCACTGAAAAACAAATATTGCAATTAGAGTTACTGGCCTTAAACTATTTAAGGTATTTTGAAAACATTAACATATTAAAGATAAAGTTATGCAATATTTTTAACTTGCCACCTATGCAGTCAAAGAACAAGTGGCTTTTATGTGTAATATCCAACTATTAACGTTACTAACACAGAGATGAAGGGAAATTCTTTCTTGTTTCAACTCAGTGTGTTTAATTTGTATTATTGAAAATAGTCCGTGGACAATCAGTTTCTTTCCTTGGTGGGCTGCTGTGTGACTTGCATGTCATGTTGTGAGGAACAAATGTGCATGGCTGTCTCAGGTTGTGTGTGGGACTGCTTATCAGTAAAATGCAGCAGATCAGTGTGTACATTGATAAGAGGCCAAGAGTGGAAAATGGATTGGCCTAAATATGTTGATATTGCTTAATAAGGTCCTTCAAATATTAATAGGGTAAACAAAGTTCAGACTTTTTTGGTTTTGTTTCTTCCTTGTGTAGGTGTTAGTAATTAGAATATGTATTAATATTATAAATTATTGAAATTAATCATAGGAATGCTGTGTTTCTGTACAGAAATATATGCTAGTCCTCACTTAAATATGCATTACCTCCTTTTTCCTTTTCTTTTTAAGAGAAATACCAGTCGTCAGACAAAACCATTGAAAGTACAAGTTATGCATTCATCTATTGTTGCCCATCAGAGCTTTGGTCTGAAGCTCCTAACTTGGCTTGGCAGTGTTATTGGATATTCAGGTGGGCAAACTTGAATTTTTTTGAGATAGGTTAGAGAATATTTTTGAGGCAAGCTGAATTCCTGAAGCAATGTTGTCTACTTATTTCAGATATGTAATATATAAGGCAAAGCTATTAATAGCTTGTCACACTTCATTCTGTTTTCTCTTATTGGAGTGCTGTTCTGAGTTCTAACTTCCATATGAAAGTGCTACCAGTCTTAGTCTTCTTGGATACTGTTTTTTCTGTTTAGTTGCTATTGAAGAGAAGCTGAGAATCACTGTCAAATGCTGTATGTCAATGAGCTATTTTTCAGTCCTTAGTTGTTTTTAAATGAATGCAGTAAGCTGAAAATAACCTGTCTGATTAGATAAAACAAAATTATTCAGAAGTAATTTGATGAATGATGATGAAAGTGATTGCTTCAGATTTTTTGCTAAGTAGAACAGAGAAAATGCAAGGATGTGTGGAGGTTTTTGGGTAAGTATAGAAGTATTAATCAGATATTTAGAAAGAGGTTTCTTCAAAGGAATCAAGATGCACGGTATCATTTTTATGGGAAGGCTCTGTGTTTGTTTTGGCTTGGTTCCTCCTTTGTCCTGATGAATCATAAGGTTGTGAAGATGTGGAGCATGAGGGGAAATAAAAGGAAAATGTGTCAAACTGCTGATATGTAGAAATGTAGATACAGTCTCCAATGCACCTTGTGTATTCTATGCATCTGTAAATGTTAACAAGAATTATTAGCAAAGTACACTCAGCTGTAATAATGCATATATGTTCTGCGTAGGTGCAAGATCTCTTCAGAGATTGTATATTTTATTAGACTGATAGTTGAAAAACTAACCAAGATTTCAGGCACAGGATCTCTGTATCATGTTATCTTTTTTGAAAGATAAGTAGTTTATGTTTGTGTAAGTTAATTTTTAAAGATACATAAATCAAACTTTTGAAAAGTTATGGTAGCAGTGTGTTCAACTATTTGCCAGTGTTGCTGGCAAATAATAGGTATTAATAGAAAGAAGAGACATGAAGATATTTAATTTCGGAGATAAATTTTCCTTTCAGTGTAGCGTGTAGGCAGGCACTGTCTGTCTCATATTCTTTGAGCCCAGTTTTGTGCCAGGTACCGAAGTCACTAATTTTCAGCACTAAATCACAGTTGCAAAAAGTAACTTCAGTATGTTAATGGAGTATCAAATTACAGATGRAAGTGTTGAATTTATAGTTTGATTTGTGTGTGTGGTGTTTCTGAAATTCTGCAGAGTTCACTTTGTTAAATGCAGTGTCCTTTATGATTCAGAAGGGCAAAAATAATGTTTGATGGTAAGCAGTATGCATATGTTTTGTCTGTGACCTACATGCTCAACTACTTGAAATGCCTTACACACCTTGGGATGCAGTCTTGCAATCTACTCTGGAGTCTGGTTTTGTGAAATGCACTTTTGAAAAAGTTGGTTTCCCTTAGATTTTTAACAAACATCTAGATTCTGCTCAATCTTTTAAACAGCCTGTTACTGTTCACCTGGAATATAATGAGGTGATAGAATTGCACTGCGTAGGTGGCTACACTTAAACTCCCTTTGGTTAGGGATATATGGCAGGTGGAGGGGTCTTGTGCTGTGCCACAAAGTTAGGTTGGATGATTGTTGTGAAATGAGTGTCAAACTCTTGTCAGTGAATAAGAGGAAAAACCTTACTATGGAACTTTGTCACAAGCTTGACTACCACATCCTTTCTAGCAAACGTCAGTTCTTCAGGAATAAGCATCTGTTTGCCGTTTGTTGAACAATGCAGTAGTTTCCATTAATTTGTTACACTTCATAACAGTAGTTGGAATTGAACTCTGCAAGGCAAAAAAACCCCCCAAACTGCTATAGGGGTTCTTGGACTGTATAGAACTGCACCATGCAGCACATGGTATGGTATACATGGCACTAAGCCACTGCCAACTCTACCTAAGAAGCTGAGACGGCTAAGCGACGTGCAGAAATAAGGGCTAATGCATGTAAGTCATATAGTTGTGTTAGTGAATATGCATTACCTGCAGTGCAAAGCTAACATTGTTACTATGAGCGTGTCTGTGTTGTGTTCTGTTGCATATGCAGGCTTGTCTGCAAGYGTATAATAACTTACATGTTCATATAATAACAATTATTACTGCTTTCCATTAGAAAAAAATATGTAGAGAAGCTTTAAAATAATAGCAGCTACTAAGTGTAAACAAAAAACTCATATATGAGTATATGAGTCATTTCATATATGAATTATATTTTCCTTTTGATGGGACTCTAAACAGGAAAAATATAACGTAGAAAATTAGCCTGCTGTATAATTATTTCTTATATTAGTAAGCCAGCAGCACTTTTAGGAAAGCACATTTTTATGTCATAACGTTGAAACAAATCGTTGTGTTTTGCAATTTTCGCAAGGTTGCTAATGTTCCCTAAGGTTAGTGTGAAACTTGAAAGGTATAAAATATTTGTGTTTCTATCAGCAAAATATGAGCGGTGTGACTCAGTTGTCAAGGAAAAGAGGGCCCTATGGCTTCTATTGTGTCTTATGAAAATTCCAGTATGTCAAAATAATGTACAAGTTTGTGTTTAAGCTATAACTAACTTACACCATTTCTCTTCATTAAGATGGCCTTCGTCGAATATTGTGCCAAGTTGGTTTACAGGAGGGGCCAGATGGTGAAAATTCTTCTCTTGTGGATAAACTGATGCTGTATGATTCTAAACTGTGGAAAGGTGAGTTTTCTCAAACTCCTGGAAAATACTAAACAATGCTATGCATATAAGTTTTCCCTTTACCATATCTGCTGATGTTTGATCATTTTTACTGTGGTGTATTATAGACAGAATTGCCTGATTTGGGATAATCTGTCTCTTCATGATGCACTCCAAATATATTGAAGACAAGAACATAAGGAGACCATTTGGAGATGGGGTTGGTTTTAGATCTAATTTTTCAGAGTAGTCTGAAATTAAGGCTGACTTGAATACGCAGATGACAGTGATAGTTAAGGGAAATTGAGTAAACAATGGAGTGATTTGGGGTTTGTCTGTTTTATAGGATCTCAGCATCTGTATCATATCTACCAAAATGCCTCTTTTTAAGGGATAGGGCAGAGGTTTTCTGCTTTGACTTGTGTTTGTGTTCATGAGGTATTCTTAAGTGTTCTGAGAACATTCAGTGAAAACTACTGTTCTGTTATTTTAGAGCCCTTAAAATTTTAAAAGCCTGATTGATATAATGGGATTGGCTAGAAAGTTGTAATTTTGAGGAAGTGGAGATAGTAATTTCTTTTCATCTTGGATTCTGCGTCTGATTTGACGTCCTGAAAAGGCATGTAAGGCCAGGTGTAAGAAAGAGAAACAAAAAGAGAAGGCAGAGAATGATGCAATATATCTGTCCTTTCCTTATTTAAACACGAATATAGTATTTTGAAGATTGCTACCCTCCCCCCAGTATCTTTTGTTGTTCTTCAGTTCTGAGGTACAGATACCTAGAGAGTAGTAACATCACTTTGTGGTCTGTCTTGGGAACTTCTTGGAGCAGCAATAAAAGAAGTAAGAAGTAAGGTGGAAAGTGGATGTAGTATGGAGAAAATTATTCTTTTAGGTTTTGTTTATCTAATACCTTTATCTGTGTGATTTTTTTGTGTGTGGGTTTTTTTTTTTTTTGACTGCAAATTTTGTGATCTGAAAGGTACTGCTTTTGTGGACCATTACAACATTTTTAATACCGGTTTTGTTAGGATAATGTCTTTCATGTAAGCAAGGAGTAACTTTTGCATTTCTATTTCAACATCAATATTTCTCTACTTTTTCATGTATTCCATAGTTACTCTGCATTAAGGAAATAGTGTAATGGCTTTTGACTTAAGTGACCTACAGAAAGAAATGGTACATATGTGTATGTATTTCCAAGCTACATACAGTCAATTCTCGTTTGTATTGATAATATTTTCTGTGATGCTGCTCAGACAGACTAGAAATTCAGAGATAGCTAAGCTGATTATTTTGCAGAGCTGTTCACAACTAACAAAATTTATTGCAGTTCCCAGGACTTCTCATAATAGAGTGCCCTTTTTTTCCCTGGGCCATCCAAACCCTCTGTTTATCCTGAGGAGGAATAGAGTTCCRTTCTTGTTTGCCTGGCTTGCCTTATATTTGAAGGTTTATGTTCCCATTCAACAGCTCAGTGTTATCTTATACAGGAGTAATAAATAACGCCACTTGAAGAATTTTGTTTTATGTATTCTTCTTTGTCCTTTGTTACCACCTGACAGACTTAATCAAAGCAGCTTCTGCTCTGAAACGCAYACTTACCTCATTCTGTAAAAGTTTACTTTTCTAAATGTTTCCATAATATGTTGATAGAAAATAGTGACATGCAATATTTCATTTGTTTTTCTTGACAGGAGCTAGAAATGTGTATCACCAGTTATTCATGAGCAGTCTGCTTATGGATTTGAAATACAAGAAACTTTTYGCTATCCGCTTTGCAAGAGTAAGTATCTTTCTTACAAAGAGCCATTAAATGCTTAAACTGTCTAGTGAAGAGAGTTTAGTTAGCATACAGTGCTTCAAATGAACTGTTATCCAGAATTTTTTTCCTTTTTTTGGAAGTGAAAAGTTGAAATGAAATGCTGACTACCTTATTTCTGTCTTCAAAATATTAGTTATAATGGCATCTCATCTCCTGGGAAGAAAATGGGCTTTCCAGACTCCCCAGAACTAAAGCAGTTCAGATGTTTTTGTCTTCACCGTCAACTATGCAGGCTATCACTTCTTAAGAGCTAATCGCTTCTCATTGTTGAGGTGTGAGCTGTTACAGCACTACTCAGAAATAGTGCTGAAATTCAGTTATGCTGATTAGAATTTCTGCAGTAACTAGTATTTGAAATGCTTTAAATCAGCACTGCAAAATTCTGCTCACTCTGCTGAAGACAAGTAACTTCTTTGAGTAGAAAATAAAATATTAGCCTTCATTGTGAAAATGAGAGTGAGTAGATCTCACGTGTGAGCAGATTAAGTTGTCATGTTCTTTGTACAAAATATCTATATAATAATCCGTAAGAGCTACTCTTCTCTTTATCATGGCATTAAAGTTTCCCAGAGCAGACATTTAAATAAAAAAAATCAGGTCAGTGTGGATTAGAGGTGAATTTCCCCTTGTTGTTTAGAATTACCGGCAGTTGCAGAGAGATTATATGGAGGATGATCACGAACGGGCAGTATCGGTGGCTGCTCTGTCTGTCCAACTCTTCACTGTACCTACTCTGGTGAGTAGTGCCTGTCTTTCTTTTAAAAACTGATAGTTGGCACTCCTTGCCTTTTTTTGCCTCCTTCTTAATAGAACTATGAGCGATTGCAGAGTGATTTTATGAAAGATGACCACGACAGAGAGTTCTCAATTGCTGACCTCTCGATACAGATATTCACAGTGCCTTCTCTTGTAAGTACTAAAAGACCAAAAAAGGAAATCTTTATTTGTTAAAAGCAACTCGAGATTCTTGAATCAAGACTGCAGATTTCTTTTAACATTACTGTGGAAATGCATGGCACTGCTGCTGCACAGCAGTCAGACTGTTTACATACATTGCTATGGGTTTAGAAGGAAAGTGTTCAGCATTGCAAGGTTTGAGTCTGACTTCCCAGAGTGGGCTGGATATTTTTGGTTTTTCTTTTTATGTTTTTCTTTTACTTTTTTTAGAAAGGTACTTAAATGTTTATTTGGAGACACACACATAACATTTACATTCCTCATCATACTGAACCACAGTTACTGTTTGTAGAAACCTACATTATGGTTTGTATATCACAGTTTCAGAGCATACCATTCTGGTGCAGTTTTATAAATGATCCACTTCATGTTAATTTTCCAATCAACACAAGTGCAAGCAAGAATTGTCTCATGATATTCCCTACTTACTTTGGTACTTCTAGACTCGGACGATGCCTTCTTTCAGGTTTCCAGTTAATTTTTGTTATGGTGCTTCAGGCACTGTTACTTCTCCCAGCTCACTARCTCTGCTGGTCTTTCACCAGCTTATGCTTGTTTGGGAAACGTCTTTTTTTGATCCAGTCTCCAAATAAGTCTGTCTTTGCTTGCATTACAAACTAGACAAATTAAACTTTGGAGTTGTACTGGAAATAAAAGTCTGATTTTCATAGCCAGAATTTTCATAGCCATTTTTTCAATGTTTAAAAAATGAATGCTGCTGAATCCTTCCAAGTTTAATAACTTAATTGAACTCTAAAATTCAATAGCAGCCTGGCAGTTATGATACTGAGCAAAGTTRTTTTTCAGTTTCCTAGGGCTGGATGTTATTCATGGAAATTCAACAGGACCTCAGGATTTTGTTTCCATGGTTCAGGACAGKATTGTGTTACCTCTTTTAATTTTGATGCTGTCAATAAGAATGTTGCCAGTATTCAGATTTACAGTTAGACTTAACCAACTAGTATTGTTCCAATGGTTATGGTATTATTTTTTCCTTTGGCAGATGGGGTGGTGGAATATGTGTATTAATACGTTTTTTGGTTTTTTTTTTAAAAGGAATTTTAAACATTTCCTTAGAGGAGAATAATTGCAGTGTCCCTCTTACATGTTTTCTATTTCAAAAGCCTGCAAAAAAAGTAAAACAAATTGGGTTTCGCTGTTTTGTAGAAGTATAGAATAGACATGACATGAAAGTAATTATGATAAGCTCCTACCATATGAAATAAGAATTATTTTTTATATATTTAGAGCCATTTGGATTCATTCTTAACTGAATGAATAAGTTGAAGAATGTAAAACCACCCCACTGCCCCCCAGTAATGTTTTCAAACTCATCTTAGTAATTTAAGAGTTTGAGCTCTCAAGTAACTGAGGTTGATTGGTTTGAGGGAGGATGGGTGGTTGTGTTGATGGTGACTTTTGGGGGGAAAATGTTAACCATTAGATTCCCACACCCCCTCGCCCCCTGCAGTAGCATTTTAGAAAACTATATTTTGGAGTATCATTAGCAACTGTAGAACCCAGAAGCTCTAGTCAACAACCACAGTGTCATTGAGGTAGATCAGAGTAGCCAATCTTCTTGAATCTACCAGCCACATAATAAAATTCTCATGGGATCCGAGAACTGCAAGACTCATCCCATTTACCTTGGAGAACCAACAGAATGGAGGAGTTCTGGAAGAGCTCACAAGTAGGAGATGGCAGTAACTTCTTAGTGCCCCCTACTCTATTGTGGGGTTAGGTTGGGTGTGGATTCGATCTTTGTTGGACTTTGCGGTGCCTGTTGATTTGTTTCCTACAACACATGGATATATGTGGTAGCCCTTGAGGGGATTCGTAAGTCATTTCACATAATTTCCATGTGGAAATTGCACTATACGGTTCCTTAGCAGTTCAGAAGACGCGCTGTTCACCACAGTGCTTGACAGTTTGTAAACAGAAAGCAGAAGAGCTGTTACTCCCCTAAAGGGCTCATACTTAAATTATGTGAGAGGACACAACACATACTTAAAGGGAGGTACAAGTTAATTATAAGACACACAATAACATATGTCTTCTGTCATAATTATATAGGTTAGCAGGMGCCTAACCATAGTCAAACTTCTGTACAGAAGGGATCTGAAGAGAGAGATCTGGATTATGATAACTTCTGGCTAGATTACTTTTTTCTTCTGTGAATGTTTGGAAGATTGGCTTTCAATATGTTCTTCTGTTTTAATTATTGATGTAACTGTTTKGGATAAAAATTCATGTATTTTATAAACTTCATGGTGCAGTGTGAAAATCTTGTTAGCTGTGTCTGTTAATTACAGCAAATTTCAATGTACTTTGGCATAGGCTCGAATGCTAATAACGGAAGAAAATCTCATGACCACTATCATCAAAACTTTTATGGACCACTTAAGGCACCGTGACATCCAAGGCAGGTTTCAGTTTGAACGTTACACTGCTCTGCAGGCTTTCAAATTCAGGCGTGTTCAGAGCCTTATTTTGGATCTCAAGTAAGTATATTAACTATGTGCTGATTTGATCCATTGAGGAGGAAAAAACAATATAAAATTAACACTTGTATCTTTCTAATGTACCCAGGTATGTGTTGATAAGTAAGCCAGCTGAGTGGTCAGATGACTTGAGGCACAAGTTCCTAGAGGGTTTTGATGCCTTCTTAGAATTACTCAAATGTATGCAGGTATGTAAATCTGTGAATTACGAAATTTGCACTGTGTTAAAGCAGGAAGTTAGCTATCATGATATAAAAATGGARGAAATTTAATGTACGCTCCATTTTATAACTTCAGTGCAGTATAACTYTTGGAGTCGTCRTGTTTTCCTGAAACATAACGTCTCACCTAACTTTTTTTTATTTAGTTTGTTATAAAGGGCAGTAAAAAGGAAGAGTAGTTCAAAAAGAAAAACGCCCTTTTGGGCATATTTTGCAGCTATACAGGCAGATAAGACACAATTAATTGTGTGAGCAAAATCTGGTCCATCTTAACCAACTTTTCCTCATAGTGAGAGTTCCAGTTACTACTTAAGCGTCAGCAGACTTGCTCCTTGTATTGAGGAATATATAGTTCTTGACATACAAATAGACATCTTCACTGTGTTTTTTTTTTCCCCAGCCTTTTCATGTGCTATATTACCTTAAGAGGAGTATTTTAAAAGCAGTGCAGCTTTTACAAGTTGACTGTATGATCAGTAAGGTATAAGTCAGAATCAATCCCACTTTTCAGTACTTCAGTAGCATACCTTTCTCAGTACTTAGCTTTCATTAGTCTGTTTATGATAGTCTCTTGAATATATTGTAATCCTCAGATCATGCTGGTTTTCTTCTTCTTATGCCAAGAGCTGATTAGGTACTATAGTACCCAGTCTTTAGTTACTACTTAACGGCATTTAACAGCACATCCCTAGAAAATATATTCAAAAACCAAAACGTGTATGTAAGGAAATGTTATGTATGCAAATGTTGTTGTACTGCTTGTAATACTGAAATCTCTGCAGGTGTTAATAATAAATAGAGCTCATATCCAAAACCTTTCTTGTCCCAGTATTGTTCTCTTCCAATTCCTGTTTCATTTTCTTGTTATTATTTTGATGTGTGTAATTCCTTTTCAGATGGTCCCAAGCTTCTTTTTTCCTGTTGTAGCAACAGTATATTTATAAGGACAGGTAGCCACTGTCTCACTCTTATGCTGATGTTGTCAACGTATTTCAGTGATATATTGTTGAAATGCATAATTCTTCTTGTTCTAGGGTATGGATCCAATAACTCGTCAAGTAGGACAACACATAGAAATGGAACCAGAATGGGAAGCAGCATTTACATTGCAGATGAAATTAACACTTGTTATTTCAATGATGCAGGACTGGTGTGCTTTAGATGTAAGTTCCTTCTGAATTGTTTTTCCATGTGAATATGTGAAGGGGGGGAAAAGCCCCAAACAAAAGTGTAACAATTGAGCAAGACACATAACTGCACCATAAGCCAAGATCATCTTCTCTGAGCAAGTGCAAATCTTTTTTGTATTTAAACACATCTTTTATGGCTTGAACTGACCAAGTCATAAGAATGTGGTTAAGCCTTTTAAAAAATATTGCAGAGAGAGTTCTGTCATGCATCTGAAAGCTGTGATCCTCACAACACTATCAGGTTATAATTTTCAGAGAAGAGGGAATAGAGGAGTAGGCCCTGGATCTACCAAATGCTGCCTGGTGATAAATCGGGTTTCTACTCCATAAGTGTTTTAAGTTTTAGGAGTATAGAACTTCAGCATGGTAAACTATGGCTGTGGAACAAGTGATCCTAGAATATTTCAACATTCAAGCTGGCTTTAATCTGTCACTGTTAGTTAATGTGCAGGTTTTACTAGCCTAGCATGGTCATTGCTCAGAAAGTTCCCGTAATACAAGTTACCAAAAAAAAAACCAACCCACCAACTAGCACGTGTTTTTCTAATCAGACGTACCTGTATGAGTTTTGCAATCTTGTGTCCCCCTTAATTCAGCTCCTTTTGTTGGATTCCTTATCTTAATTCTGTAGGACTGATAATAAAGGTAAAAGCCCCAAACCTGTCTGACTTTTTTACGTTGGCTGTATTATTTTGCAGAGCTCTGTTTTTTTCATAATTTCTGTTAACTGCGATCTTTCTTTTAGGAAAAAGTGTTAATTGAAGCTTACAAGAAATGCCTGACTGTGTTGATGCAGTGTCATAGTGGTTTTACTGATGGAGAACAGCCTATTGTTCTCAGTATGTGTGGACATTCAGTTGAGACCATCAGATACTGTGTTTCTCAGGAAAAAGTTAGCATTCATCTCCCGGTTTCTCGTTTACTTGCAGGTATGAACTAGTTTAAAAATGTTATATAAACGTGATTTGTATTTGTGTGTACATAAAGAACCACACAACAGTTGTTTAAAGCCTGAATAGGATGCATTTTGGCCATTTTCTAGCTGTTTGATAGCCTCTAGGCAAAATGTTCCCAAGCATTGGAGAAGCTGTTATCGTTTCAGGCCTGGGGGAGATTGTCTTATGCCTCTGGATTTGTCAGTGAGGTGTGTTGTAGGCAGTTACTGCTGCTTTTTCCACTTGAGTGATGCAAAAGAGTTGCAACAAAATATGGACTGTAGTTGACTGTTGAAATATGTTTAGCTGTCAGATTGAATAGACTAATCAACAGTCTGTTAGAGAAAAGACACAAACAGATGTGTCACCGGAAAATTAAGCTATGTCTTTCTCTTTGTATTGTGCCTATCTTGTTCAACAGTTGTGTTGAAAAAAGGTTGATGAATTTTAGTTTACAGAATCAGAAAGTCATATGATAAAAATAAATTCACGGGTAATGAAGTGAAAAAGGTAATTCTTAGGTAAAATACTATGCAGCTCAGTGATAAATAACTTTGAGTGTTTGAATCTTTAAGCAAAACCCTTGTAGCTTTAGAACAAAGCAAACCAGAAAACCCTTATGTGTTTTGTAGGGGCCTCATTATAGTTCCTCAGGTATTTTATAAACCTCTAAAGACTGATAGAAAGGATGAGGTATCTGTTGTTGATAATTTGTCCTGATAGACCAAGGACTCTTGGCTGTCGCTGAGGGGACGTGACAGAGTCAAAAAAAGAAAGGCAAAAATCTTACTTGTACTGCAAATTTTATACAGATACAGTGGGAAGACTTTAATTCTCTATGTCTCTTCAGGAAATAGGTGTGTAGAGCCAGGGTGATAAATCTGCAGACTTACTTGTAGCTGTGTCCCAAAAATGGTCTGGTAGTAAATTAGATGACCTTTTTTGTCCTATTTGAATTATATAAAATATTGTGTGTAATATTATGTATGTATTTGTTTCATGTATTTATGTAGGATTGCATGTTCTGCTGAGTAAAACTGAAGTGGCGTATAAGTTTCCAGAGCTGCTACCCCTGGTATGTAATTAAATGTAGCATATTCATTAAATATAATTAATGCTGAACGTGAGATTGGTCACGTAAGTGTAGGGTATTATTAAATAAAACAAGAGACCTTTTTGCTATGAATTCTGTTCCRAGAGACTAACTTTAGTAGATAAAATTACCTCTTAAAAGATTAATATGTAGATATTCATGACTGGAGCATAAGCCATCAGTATTGCTCTCTTAAATAACTTAAGACTCAGATTTAAGGTTTGTATTTTGTTCTTCATGCATTTCCTTCTTTTTTGTAGTAGAAGCTTGTTTTTAGGAACTCTTGGCAGGATCTGATTCCTTCTCCTTGGCCTAGGTTCACATGTTTTTTCCCAGCTGTTTCTTGCTTCCTGCATGTTCTTATTGATAAGCTGTTTCTTTAAGGGGAAGTTAAAAAGAACAAGATTAATTAAAAGAGGAGAAAACATAACTGGGAGAAGAAATCTCAGTGTCTTTTGAAAGAAGTAGTACTTAACCTTTGAATGAAAGAAAGCAAATGTCAGCGTTATTAAATTGATAGTGTTGATGTTTTAAAATACGAAACCTACTGTCTTTAAGAATAAACTAAAGCCCTTGTGGAATACTTCTGTGGAGCAAAGACAGAATGTAAGGGTGGTTAACAACGATTGGATAGATTGTGAATAGGCTCATCAAACTTTTGTAATATGTGTGTTGGATTTGCTTCTTTTGTATTGCCAAAATATTTTAATCATCACAAATATTATCCTCCTCCATTTCAGTCCCATTTTCTTTTATTTTCTCTGTAAATATTGCATTTTCTTAATGCAGAGTGAACTTAGCCCACCTATGTTAATAGAACATCCTCTACGATGCCTAGTCCTATGTGCCCAAGTGCATGCAGGGATGTGGAGAAGAAATGGGTTCTCTCTTGTTAATCAGGTAAGTACATAGTAGCTGTAGAATCACTGTTTTCTGATAAATCCCCCAAGATAATTTCGGACCTCAAAACCTCCCCTTTCTGTATTGATTTCAAATTTCACTTATGTAAATCTTATGGAAGGCAATATGAGGTAGGCATTTATATMAGCACTCACTTCATCTGAATATTTGTGCTTTTAAACTGGTCTTTGATTTCTTAGTCAGAAGTTGCTTTTTTGTTTCAGGACTGCTACAATGCTCAGTGAACTTAGTGCTCTGTGTGTAAAGAAGTTTTAGTATAATGCAGTTAATGACTCCTAGCCTTTTTACTGTATACTGTCCAACAGCAGCATGAAGTGCAGAATTAGATCTGTGCATCTTCGGTAATGCATTCATCACCTTCACATAAAAGTGTCTCARATATAAAAATATGCACCATTAAGATACTATTTATGTTTATAAAGTAACACAGAAGCTTTAGAACCAGTGTAGAACTGAGTGTTTCTTGGCTTTTATCTCTCATACTTCTTTCGTACTTCTGGAGACTAGCTCCATCCATCTCTAAACTTATGTTCTCTGTGTTTGTATGAATTAGGTCTTAGGTGTTTCAAGCATAACGACTATAAAATGGGTACTGTAGTGTCAGTGCCACCCACCAGGGTGATCGTCTAAAGTGATTTTCTCACAAGACATAGATTACAACAGAAATAGGATTTAGTTCTGTGAGGTGTTAACTTGATTTATTTGCAAGAAACTTCTTTCCCTCCYGCAAGCCCCCATCTTCACTAGATAATTGCAATGCATGTGTACTAGGAGGCTGAATTAAGCTGCTCAAACGTATTATATTCTGACACTTCTTGCGTCTTAACCTAAAGGATCTTTATAAGGTGATGTCCTTTACTGTCATTACTAAAGCAAAAGGAGCTCTAGTTATGTACAATTATAGCAGCACCCATATTACTGTAGACACATCAAATCTGAAATATCAGCATAGCTTTTGATGGAGAAATAAGTCTCTGTGTTAATTTCCCCTGGTTGCCAACACCTTGAAGTTAAGAGCCTGGTTTAGTTTAGGTAATATGGCTCCCACAGCCTGGAAGTCCTTTCTCTTTCCTTTGGCTATGAAGAGCTCATGTTCAGCCAGCTCCTTTTGGATATTGTCCCAGAAGATAGGAATGGGCATCTATGTGTAGATTATTAGTATGGGGAAGAGAGGGAAGGCATGCCTAGCTCTCTTCCATGTAATTCTGGTGAGAAATGGTGTGTGTCTAGAGGAGAGTTTACCATGCTGAAGATTGTTCCCAGTCCCAGGTAGAAACTTGACAGCCCTCTTTATTTTTCCTTAATTGTGGTAGAATCAACCTTTCCCACATTTCAGTGCCATGCAGTGATTGCGGTGTTGCTGCTGCTTGGTGCAGTACTGTTGAGTTCACTCCCAGGGTGGTTTGGGTTAAGTATGGTTCTATCACAATATTAACATTTTGCTGAAATGGGCAATTCCTGAAAGATTATATCTCAAATAATTAAAGGGCAATTCATGGAGCAAAGAAAGAACATTTCTCCAACTGCAAGGGCTTTCTCTCCTGTGAATTTCGAACAGTTAATTGCTAAACAAGTAGATATATTAAAACGTAGCCCAAAGAGGGCCACAAGATTTTTCCTTCTAAGTGTATGCGATCTAGACGTTAGATTAATACAACGCAGCCAGCAACTATGCTTGTTTTGTGCTATATAAAAATGCTTTTTGCATACAAATATATTTGTATAATTTTTTCAAATCACTGATTCATTTTTTGTTTACTAATACTGTATAACAAAGTTTATTTTTCCAGAATTAAAGTAAGTTTAGACTAAATATGATGTTTGTTAATTATTGTG
>JAYKAV010003167.1:325207-388813 GCA_035582835.1 Phoebastria nigripes
TAATGTACTCAATGTATGTATTGCCTCTTCTCCCTCCCTTCAAAGTTGGCATCTAAAATGCTGGATAGAAAGTGGAACCCCATAAAATAGTTTGTTTTTTTTTTTTTTTTTTTTTCCTTCAGAAAAGATTTTACAAATCTGGCAGTCTACTTAGCTCTGACACAGAGAGGTCTGATGCATTACTTCTACATTGAGAGTGATGAAAGCTAAAATTTGCAGCTCGGGGTGCGTGGTTCACCTAGACAGCAAAATCTTTCCTCAGGAAGTCCCTGAAATCTTACCTGGAGTTAGCAATACCCAATATGATGCATATGTCCTGAGTTCTGCTTTCAGACATACTTCCCTGAGGCTTGATCTGCCCTTAATTTTTAATGATCATCTGCAGCTGCCCATTTGGGTAGATATGCTTCAGTTTTGTTGGAAATTATTCTGTCTTAAAGATGGTCCCATTAGCAATAGTAAACTAACAACAAATATTTAGAATTGGCTAACTTGGATACATTGTTTAATAAACAGAAAAAGCTTTGGCTGGTAGTTTTCAGAAATGGAAGTAAATGTTTGTGGCTACATTGAAACATCAGTATTGTTCTTTCCAGGAAGGTTTGGGAAGTCTTGCTAAAGTCTTCAGCCTTTGTTTTGAGGCTTGGAATTTGGTTTTAAAATCTTTATGTGCTATACATTAAGTGATATTATGCCTTCTAAAAGTTGAGCCAGCAGGAACAGGATTGTAGAGGCAAAACCAACCACCCAAAAGTCTTTCATTGAATTTTATTTAGAGTATTTGAGATAGAAGGAATAACCCAGAATATTTTACACTTAAAAGAGCATCAGAAATTATTGATAAAGCAGAGGATCCCGCTTGTCAAACGTGCTGTCACTTGTGTTATTGGAGTCCTAAGAGAGTAAACTTAAGTAATTAAATCTTAATGCCCAGGATAGACAGGGGAATGAATTTCATAAGGAATATACTGTGAACATTGTATATAAATATACAAACATGGTATAATAACACCCAATCTATTTTCTGTTTATAATAATTTTTTTCTTTAATAGACAGGTGTGTCTATGATGGATCCAAATCACTTCTTGATGATAATGCTGAGTCGCTTTGAACTTTATCAGATATTTAGTACTCCAGACTATGGCAAAAGATTTAGCACAGAAAATACTAACAAGGTATTTTATGTACTACTGCAATAGAAAATCTGCAATTTTGTTTTTGAAAGTGTATCAGATGCTGTCGTACTGAGACTGTGCAATTTGTTGATAAAAAAGCAAAACCTATTCTATTCTAATTTAGTTTGACCAGTTTGAAATATGCATAAATATTTTTACCTGTCAAACTGGTAAATGTCAGAAACTGATGCATAGTTTTTGCATTTTTTAAGAGGTTTAAGGCAGTTATGATTGCATTTCAGCATAGCTTAATTTGGGAGTGCTAAGGGTAAAAACAGCCAATGTTTTGAAGCACCGAAAAAATATTTTCAGCATATGGAATAATTCTTCTACCCTTAATTGAAAAATGTAAATTCTTTTTTTGTTTGTTTTAATTCAGGATGTTGTTCAACAAAATAATACTCTTATAGAAGAGATGCTATACCTCATTATAATGATTGTTGGTAAGTTCAGAATACATTTGATTAATTCTAAAATGTAGTCTCTTTAATGGTCTGGAATGAGCATTCTTCATTGTCATCTCAAGTTCAATTCTATTTTGAACTTCCTGCAGTTCTGACTTCTTTCCTAGGAGAAAAGCCTTGAAACTAGCTTAGATTAATGTAATGAATTTTTGAACACTGGTGGGCAAACACAAGATTTCACAGAAGAGACTTATTTTCCAGTCTTTTGCTTTAAGTTGCAAAAGAAGAGAAAGAAATGTTTAAAATCCTAAAAAAAAAAAGTTGTATTTTATTTTTACAGGCGAAAGATTCAGTCCTGGAATAGGACAGGTAAATGCAACAGATGAAATCAAACGAGAGATCATCCATCAGTTGAGCATCAGGCCAATGGCTCACAGTGAATTGGTAAAGGCATTACCTGAAGATGTAAGTAACTGGGGGCGGGGGGGGGGGGGGGGGGGCAAGGGCGAGGGGGGGAAAGGCAACTTCAGCTTTATAAGGCCGATTGCTGAAAATTTTTCTTATGCAATTTTATGCCACTTTAATGTGGAATGGGAGCAGCACAATTATGCTAACAGTAAGGTTAGCATGAGTACAGATTAATAGTTGTCATGGAGAAGGTAGGAAAGAGCTCTAGAAGAAGAAACAACATATGAAAGAGGCAGGAGCCTGATTGCTTCTTGAGCTCTTTTCAGTACTGTTTCTTATCAGGCCATCTGGCCAGCAGTCTCTGCAGTCTGCTTGTAAACCCTGAATAGATGTATCGAAGTGGGTGGTTGGAGCTATCCAGAAATATAAGCTGTTATATTTTAAAGCCTAACAATAATTGAAAAGACATGGAATCAGACACAGTATAATGACTTGTGTAACATAAATGCTTCATTTGCGTGGACAGAAGCATTTATCTGAATTCTGGTACAAGTGGTTTTGTAGGATAGCAAAGCTTAATTTTTTTTTTTTTTTAATATTTTTGAAGTAATCTTTTAAACATGATTTCCGAAGGCAGTCAAAATTCAAAAGTTAATCTTTTACTATATTGGTGGTACTTCTAATGATAAATTCTGAAATACTTTTCGTTGTTCTAAATATTTTAAACTTAAACAATTTGAAAAGTCAAATTTTAGGGTAGCATTATGATTTTTTCAAAAATATTTTCGTGTTGGATGAAAGAGCAAACTAGGATTTAAGCTAGAGTTCTAAATTGTATTATCAGTCTTAAATACATTTTCCCTGGTCTGTTAACTGCTGTGAATATGTATTGCAGGAAGGGGATGGGAATGTTAAAAGGTAAATTGTGTATGAAGTAGTGTTACATATTTGAGCTGATTTCTCCTGCTGCGTTTTGTGGTGGTTTTACCATTTTTCAGTGACTTGTCTTTTTAGCTTTCCTATATTTATTTCATTGTTAAGGCCTAGAAACCAGAAATACTGACTGTATATTCCTAAGATAGGCTGAGTAAGCTAACTTAGTTTTTTTCTGTTACTGTTACATCCAAGTTTATTATGACAAGGAAAAACAGTAAAAATTAAGCACTTAAAATGGCATGATTTTTTAAAAATGCTTTTTGCAGAGATGGTATTCCTGAATATATTTTCATGTTACATGCTTTAGTGTTCTCTTGAGAGCCAGTAAAATGACTTTGTACTACATTTGTTTTGCATGCTTATCTAGCGTTGTGTATTTTAATGTGTTTAATCCAAGAACTACAGTAACACACTGTCTTGCCTTTTCACTCAATGTAGGAGAACAAAGAGACAGGAATGGAAAGTGTGATTGAAGAAGTGGCCTGTTTCAAGTATGTTTCCCTTTATTCTAATATTTCAGCAGCAAAAGTGGAATATCTAAATTAGTGAAAATGAGAGAATAGAAGAAAAGGGGCTGGGTCATGGTGTTTTCCCATGGCTTTACTCATGTGCATCATTCTTAATACTGTTACTTATTTGATTTCTAGAACGCCTATTGAGCAGTGTTTTTTAGCTGTTCTAGTTAACCATTTATGCTCAAATGTTAATAACCAATGAACCTAAGTTTTTTGGGTTTTTTTTTGTAGGAAACCTGGACTAACTGGCAGAGGGCTCTATGAACTAAAGCCAGAATGTGCCAGGAACTTCAATCTGTATTTCTATCACTTTTCAAGGGCAGAGCAATCAAAGGTAACTGGTAATTTAACTTTCTGRTTTTTATTTTGTGTCTTTTTTGGTTTGATTTTTTCCAAAGCTTTATTCTATGAAGAAATATTATCAACTTGTTAAAAGTTAACTTATTTGAGAATGTTGACAAAATTTGCCCAAGATTTTGCAGTGATTTCTGTGCCACCGGATCCTGTGACCTATACAGAGCTGCTGAAATCAGTGGGGCTTCAGGAGCTTGTCTGTGGGTTCTCTTAGGTCTCATTTTTCTGAAAGTATTTAAACAATCTGTATTTTCACTTACCTTTATGGAAATTACCATTTTAGCTCAGACTTGTTTTACAATTTTATGCTAGAAAAAGAATCCAGGCTGGCTCAGGATGAAAGATTAATTTTGAAGATGCAGGCCCTACTTTACAAGTAGAATGTAAGACAAACTGAAAAGACATGGAAGCTTTCTTGTTTTATTTAAGGCTGGGAAAAATGGGAAAAAACAGTAACAATGTAATAAAGTGGGAATGCTTTTTTATAAGTTTTATATTTGTACAGGTTTTGAGTAATATTGGCATCATTCTTCTATTTCAGGCAGAGGAAGCACAAAGAAAGCTGAAAAGACAGAACAGAGAAGATACAGGTATTTCTCTTTGAGAGAAGATGGGAGAAGAGGGAAGCACCTATTAAACTGTGTACTGCCCTGACACTTAAACTAAAATCCTGTTCTTGGGCTAGCCCAAGATTGGTGAAAATGTAGCTATTTCCCTTATGTCTCCCTGGTTATAGACAGGAATCTGATCCATCATGGAACTAGCCTTCTGAATGGCTTACTCCTTTGGCTTTTCTGTTACATGCAAGCTATGTTGAATGTTACAACCTGTTATCTGTAATACTGTTTATCAAGCAACTGTATACTGTCTTGGGTTAAGCTGTTTGAAAGTCAAACGTTTTATATGGATATTGCAAATTTTAGAGATGCTGAAATGTCAAACACACAAATTTCCCTTTCAGCACTTCCACCACCAGCTCTTCCTCCTTTCTGCCCACTTTTTGCAAGTCTGGTTAATATTCTGCAATCTGATGTCATGCTGTGCATTATGGGAACTATACTGCAGTGGGCAGTAGAACACAATGGCTATGCCTGGTCAGAATCCATGCTGCAAAGGGTATGTTTCCTTATTTAAAATTATGCTTATGCTAAAGGAAGGAATACGTATTTTAACATTTTAACATGGGTTCATAGATTTGGGTTATTTACTTCGTATCTAACATATCCAGAATGCGCTGAATGAGAAATAAATGGTGTTTTCTGATATACAAGACTAGGGACACCCCTCTGCCTCTGATGCAATTTATTTTTAAAAGTGAATGGAAGACAGAGGTAAATTTCTAATGGGATGCACACAAGAGGGAAGAATTCTGCTTGAATCAGTTGAAATGGTCAGTGTTTATTGTGGTAGAGAACCAGTTTATCTGAGTTGTTGCATATTCAGTAAAGCACATTGACTTTTTCTTGACGTTCCTTTGCTTATTTTCAGTTTAGGCTAAATCACCTTAGGAAAAGTACAGAAAAGAATTTTCTAACTTGAAAATGTATCAGCTTTGGGAAACTCAACTGAGCTGTTTGTTCCTCACTATTTATAATGATCTTTAGAAACCTGGAGGGTTGCTGTAGATTTTGTTGTCCATGATGGTCGTTTTGTGGGGTGTGCAGAGATAAGTGGTGAACTGCCATCAAAGGGCTATTCATATTGGTCAGGGTTGTTGGTTTAGTGTCCAAACTCAAACTTTTCAAAAATATTGATGGATTTTTAAATAACATTTTTAAATAAAACCCCAGCTCTGAAACTGAGTATTAATTTTTTGACATTCAGTCTTATTGAGTGTATATTACCTTTTATAGCTAAGTTTAAATTAACATAAGCAATTCTGTATAACAAAAAAAAAGTTGAAAATGGAGCAATATATCAGTATTATAAATCACAACAAAGATTGAAGAATGTAGTTACATCTAGGTAGTGTGAGAATGCTAGGCTTTGGAATAACTGTAGAATAAGATTTTATTTTTATTTTTTTGAAACTGAACTAAAACATGCTCAGCCAGATGAGTACCTCTGTGGTGTTCTCCAAAACATGCGATTCATTAGGGACCTATCACTTTCTCACAAACAGTGCTTTGTGTTCACTGGTGCCATGCAGCTGGACTGCATCTTTCCCAAGTTAACCGCTCTCATCTTGGAAGCACCATGCAAAGGTTGATATGAGGCATCTGGAAGAGGCAGCCTATATCTGATGAGACCTTGTTAGATAGATGTGATAGACTGAGGAAAAATTGACTGTTGCTTATTAAAACAAATTAAAAAAACTTCAAGACTCAAATCAGGTTTTACCACTTTTTCTATAGATACTTTATTTATCTTAGACTGTTGCATTCCAGTTCTTCTACAGATTTTCCAGTGATTATCCTTTCCTTGCATGGGTTTCAGTGTTGATTCCAGGCATTCAGTAACGCTTTTTGTCTAGAGCATCCTGGCAATTTGTATGGGGTGGCAAAAGTGATTAATTCAGCGTGACAGAGTTCACCACCAAGATTTAAGTATTTCAGCTTTAAAATGCCATTCAGACTATTTTAGTGCCAAATAGGGTAATTCCAATTTTTAAGTTCAAGGAGATTACAGCTTTTTACTGACCTAAAAGTTAATGTTATTTTAAAATGTGTTTCTAGAGTGTTAGAATAAATTTAGTTTAATAATTTTAACTTTTTGTCAGTTAAATTTTGTATGTAAAAAGGATTTAAAGTGTGCATCATGCTTCTGTCCAGAGACTTGTGATAGTAACATGCAATTGCTAGGGAGAATGCTAAGAAGCACTGACTTCTCACTCACTAGACAGGACAGCAAACAAAGATAGAAGTGGTATAATGTGATTTTTATCTGGCAAAGTTTCAAGAATTTGTGAACAAACACTGTTACTCCTGTGTAATGTAGCTTTGGAATTATGTATATAGAAATAATTTAAAATATATTCTTACTATATAATTTTATTGTACGACTTCCTTGTCTCTTAATTAATTACCCAAACTATATAAAGAGATTATATGAATTATTTTACCTAGGTTTTGCATTTGCTTGGAATGGCACTACAAGAAGAAAAACAACATCTGGAGAATCTCAGTGAGGAGAATGTTGTAACATTTACCTTCACTCAGAAAATATCAAGTATGCTTTTCTTTTCAAATATATAGCAAATTTTAAATAACTGAAAATGCCAGTATATCATATTTTATTCTTCTGAAACAGTATTTACCAGAAGAGTATATTTGCTTATCCATGAAAATTTTACCACTTTGACTATACATATGTGCTTTACATATGTGTAGATTCTATGATAGTAGCAATACTAAAGGCCTTTTCTAGAGGAGAAATCCAGGTAAATCTGATTCTTAGTATCTTTAAGTAGCATCTCAACATGGTGTACATGATCAGATGCTACAATTGCAAAAACTATAGTTGCCTTCTTAAATGGTCTTTTAATCTTAGAATCATAGAATCATTAAGGTTGGAAAAGACCTCTAAGATCATCAAGTCCAACCATCAACCCAACACCACCATGCCCACTAAACCATGTCCCTAAGCGCCTCATCTACACGTCTTTTAAATACTTCCAGGGATGGTGACTCCACCACTTCCCTGGGCAGCCTGTTCCAATGTTTAACCACTCTTTCAGTAAAGAAATTTTTCCTAATATCCAATCTAAACCTCCCCTGGTGCAACTTGAGGCCATTTCCTCTCGTCCTATCGCTAGTTGCTTGGGAGAAGAGACCGACCCCCACCTCCCTCCAACCTCCTTTCAGGTAGTTGTAGAGCGTGATAAGGTCTCCCCTCGGCCTCCTTTTCTCCAGGCTAAACAACCCCAGTTCCCTCAGCCGCTCCTCGTAAGACTTGTTCTCCAGACCCTTCACCAGCTTCGTTGCCCTTCTTTGGATGCGCTCCAGCACCTCAATGTCCTTCTTGTAGTGAGGGGCCCAAAACGGAACACAGTATTCGAGGTGCGGCCTCACCAGTGCCGAGTACAGGGGCATGATCACTTCCCTACTCCTGCTGGCCACACTATTTCTGATACAGGCCAGGATGCCGTTGACCTTCTTGGCCACCTGGGCACACTGCTGGCTCATGTTCAGCTGGCTGTCAGCCAGCACCCCCAGGTCCTTTTCCGACAGGCAGCTTTCCAGCCACTCTTCCCCCAGCCTGTAGCGTTGCATGGGGTTGTTGTGGCCAAAGTGCAGGACCCGGCACTTGGCCTTGTTGAACCTCATGCAGTTGGCCTCAGCCCATGGATCCAGCCTGTCCAGGTCCCTCTGCAGAGCCTTCCTACCCTCGAGCAGATCAACACACCCACCCAACATGGTGTCGTCTGCAAACTTACTGAGGGTGCACTCAATCCCCTCATCCAGATCATTGATAAAGATACTGAACAAGACCTCCTTTATGACTCTCCTTTGCATCTTCCGACTAGTGCCTCTAGTTTTGCTAAGACATGAAAGTTACGAAGACTCTTCCATTTAAAATAAGTGGGAAGTAAAATATTGGAAGTTCTACATGGCAGCTCCCAAGATGAAAACAGCCAGGGAGCACATACAGTGCATTTGTCTACATACAGTGCATTTGTCTTGTAAGAAAATATAGTCARTGAGCAAGACTTTTAAGACTATTTCCTCGAACTTTTCAGGATTTAGATGGTATTCATGAAAATGTTTGCGGAGGGGGGAATGAAAGTTACATATTGTGCCTATTTGTTGAAGGAATTCTTCAGCTGCTGAACATATACAAGTGTTGTTTTTTGGTTTTTTTGTTGTTTTTAATGTTAGTGAATGATTAGTTTGTCAGGTAACAGTATAATCAATTGTCGATGTAATTTTTTCTCAGGACCAGGAGAGGCACCCAATAATTCCCCTAGTATACTAGCTATGCTAGAAACACTGCAAAACGCACCTCATCTGGAAGTGCACAAGGACATGATCAGATGGATATTGAAGGTAAATCTATTTTATATAACTGCTGAAAAATATGGAAAGAAGATTTTTGAAACTTTCCTAATTATATTGCGGTGATTTCCTTATTTCCCATGTTGATTTGTTGTACCTACTTTTTCCTGTTCTGGAATCCAAGACTGCGCATTATCTGGCCAGCATTATAGTTATATTCACATGTCACAAACAAATTGTTGTTTCTTTTTCTTGCAGACTTTTAATACTATTAAGAAACTAAGAGAAAGCTCTTCTACAAGTCCTGTGGCTGAGACAGAAGGAAATATTATGGAGGAGGTAAAAGCAAGCTGTAACAGTTAGCTGATCTGGAACAGGTCTGGGTTGTGACTAGCAAAGGACTATATTTCTAATTGCAGCTCTAAGTCAGAGATGGGAAACATCAGTGATTTCTGAAATTCTGTCTCACAGCTTGTAGATCAAACCCATTTGTTTGAAAGACCTATTGGGAGAGTCCCTGGACTATTTTTCTTTGCTTTATATATTGTAGTCTCCAAATCTTTTGCAAGCTTACTCCTTAGAACTGTTTGTAGTACTGATCACAGCATTTAATGATTCTGCTCTTCCCATAATTTCAGACTCCTTGGAAAGTTGTTAAAAGAAATGGTATCTATGTATTTTTAGCATGCGGGTCATTCCAGATAAGCTCTGCTGATTCATTTAGCTCGACATGACGTTCTAGATACTACACAAAGACCTTGGAGCACTGTAGCGCGTTTAGGAATACAGCTAGTATGGAGGAAGAGCAGCACTAGAGACGAGACGTGTCACTTACCTTTTTATCTTATGAATGCTCAAAGGGAAGAGAAATACAAAATACAGTTAAAGATTGAGAGGGAGAGGTGCCTTTCTGGATCTGCAGTTCTACCTGGCGTTGAACATAAGCTAAAGAAAAGAGGGCACAAAGTAACTTTTTGGTAGACTTTTGTTTTGTCTTTTTATGAGATTTTCATCGTTTGGAGGTTAGTACATGTTACACATAGCAGTAGCTAAAATAAATTGTCTGTTGCAACAAGATTTTAAAAATGACTGAGCGAACAATACAATTTCAGAGTTCACGTGATAAAGACAAAGCTGAAAGGAAGCGAAAAGCTGAGATTGCCAGACTGCGCAGGGAAAAGATCATGGCCCAGATGTCTGAGATGCAACGGCACTTCATTAATGAAAACAAAGAACTATTTCAGCAAACTTTGGAGGAGCTAGATACTTCAACCTCCGGAGTACATGAAAATAGGTAAAGGAATATAATTTAAATTTTTTTTCTTTAACTTTTTACATCAGACTTCCTATTTTTACTGCTTAAAAAAGTGCTTTTTTTAATCTTGATGGAAAGCTATTCATAAGTTTTTGAGACCAAAAAAGCGGCAGTAGATGGAATGCTTTCCTCCCCCTTTCTTTCAAGATGGTGGGATAAATATTGATTCCTCCCTCATCCCATCCTCATAGTGCTCAACAAAAACAGGCAAATAACTTTTTGTATAAAATCATCCAGTACATTGTTAATAATACTGAAGGGACTATGCTATTAAACATAGTAAATTGGAAATAGCTGATTATGTGTCTGTTGAGGATCTGGAAGAAAATCTGCTTGTAGCTGGAAATAYGAATTGAAGCATGCTAATGATTTTGTGGGGAAGTGGAGAGTGTTTTCAGAATTTATGTCAGGCACTTAAGGAATGGTGATGATGGAAGGTTGCAGATACAGTTTCTGTGTTAAACTGGAGTGGGTAATACTATTGGGAGGGTATGTTTTTTTTCTGTAAAATATGTTCTATTTCTGGGGACATAGGAATTGTTGTATAAATGCCAAAACTATTTTTTGTCAGAGAGCATTTATCATAAAGCTAGAAAGCTCATTAATCACATTTCAATCATGATCTGATTTGTAATGTTTTTCAAATAATTTGCTCACTAGTATTCTTTGAATATTCTAGCCCTGTAATTTCAGATGCAAAACTCACAGCCTTGGGACCAGAGCAAACTAGAGTAGCTGAACACAGACAGGTTGTTATGTGTATATTGTGTCAGGAGGAACAAGAAGTTAAAGTGGACAGCAGGGCTATGGTCTTGGCAGCATTTATTCAGCGATCAACTGTGTTGTCTAAAAATAGAAACAAAATTATTCCAGACCCTGGTAAGTAAAGTTCATAGTTGTCTTTAATGAATGTCGGAGTCACTGTAACAACCACATGCTTTCTTTTGAGACAGTAGGGTCACTTTCTTATGTTAACTGTATAACTGGGAATGACTTCATTGTAATCAGTGGCAAAACTGCCATATTTTTAGTGAGATAGAAATGTGTGTTCTAAATAATGTAGAATCACTGCAAAGCATTATCTAAATGTTCTGCCAGCCATTTATGGCAAATTATTTGTAACTATTAAAAAACTTTTTAAAATCAGAAGTGTTTGTTCTTAAACTACACCTGTAACATTATAGAGAGGAGGTTTTGATGTAGTGCTGTAGAAGCACAAGATACACATTTCCTTCCTCTCAATTACATGATCTGAAATGCCTCTTAGCAATAATAAAAAATGCTTGGATTTAGATAACTTTGTGAAATAGATCACAATGGTCAGTGGCATTGTTACAAAGGTTCTCTGGATTCTGTATATGTAAACACTTAGAAAATTTCTGCACTGAATCATTTTGCACTCTCACTCTGAAGATTAACATTCTTAGACTCATTGTTTAATGGTACTGAACCACCAAAACTGCATGTAGATCTTGGGGACTTTTACCAGGGCCCAGCACCTCCGAAAGCTTGGGTTTGAAGTCTATGTACAGTACATACGCTCAAAACAAAATGACATGATACTTGTAAATGATCTAAACAGTTTAAGTTGTTGTGGATTAGTAATATGTTTTATGCTTCATCAAATGAGTTATACTTTGTGATGAAGTTTAATAATAACACAAATGGTAACATTTATCTGCAGTTAAGTCTTTTGATAAATGTTTATTTCAAAGTTGTTTTGTTTTATCTTAAATACAGAAAAGTATGACCCGTTATTCATGCACCCAGATCTGTCATGTGGAACACACACGGGTAGCTGTGGACATATTATGCATGCTCATTGTTGGCAAAGGTAAAAAGCTATGTTTAAGTTTTCAGTCCAAATAGCATGTCATGCTATCAGTTTGCCTAATGGCACTAATTTTAATGGCAAAATTACTACCATGTAGTAAACTGAAAAAGGAATGTCATGTAGCAATTGAAACAGCTTTCTGTTGGGGGGAAAAAAACCTGTAGAAATCATTATAATAAATACTGTAAACACATTCAAAATAATTTTCATCTACTGTCTGTCATCTTAGTAAAGAAAAATCCAAAGCCACACATGGCAGCTTTCATTCCRTTTGGTTGTTTATCCCTATGCATAATCCCCTGTGGTGCACATATATCTGAACACTGAAGCTCAGATTTTTGGGGGTTTTTTGCAGTTCAGTAATAGACATATTCCTGCTGCTTCTTGTGCTCTCTACTGAAGTTTTAAATGACAGTGCATCCCTTGCACTCTTAATTCCTCCATCATGTTTAACTTGAAGTAGAAACATCTGTGACCTAGTTCAAGTTCATCTTCAACATAAACTCAATTTTATCCTTTGTTTTTAGGTTTTTTTTATAAACCCTTTCTCAGTTATTTTTATTCTTTTATTTTTGGAGGGGGACAAACGTGCTTAGTGCTATKTGGTGCCAATGCCATGTGACAAATGCAAACCATTCAAGCCTCAGACTTTGATAGGGCCCTTGCTTTGGTCCTTGGCATGGCTCCTGAAGTGCCTGATTTCAAATTCTGCCTTGTGTGAGAAGACTGTTTGGAGCTCCCAGAGGTTCTGTGGCCATAACCACACAGTGATCCTAGTGCAGGTTTTGTTTGTGTTCTTTGATATCACTGCTCACTGAAGATGTGTTCTTCATCTTCTTGTGTAGCTCATGTACAGTCTTGTGTGGTTGTCGTTAACTCCTGGAAATGTCCTTAGATGCCTATATTTAGACCATTTTTGCGTTGTCAGGTATGCTCTAAACCATTCCAGAGGCTTCTGGAATAGCAGTTATGTGTAGCAAAGCAGTGAATTCAGTTCCTTATCATATAGGATTCGGAGATCAGCCACCAGTTTTTCCAGTGGCTGCTCTGTTGTGGCCTGTAATGGAATATGCACATGGATAATGCTCATGGCACCTCCCTTAAAATTTTATGTAAAACTGAAGAATTTTTTTTTTTAATCCTTCAACATTCTCTCTACCTCTCCCCCTCACCCTTTTTTTCCTAAATGGAAATTGCTGAAGTTCAGACTTAAATATGATTTTGACAGTCCAATGAACTTCAGCATTTTGGGGGATTTTGGCTGCAAAAAACTGGGCATAGCCTGCAGTTAGTAATACTTTATCAGTCAGAGGTTAGAGCTTTTTCTGACAGATAATCCTCTTGCGTGTATCTGGGAAAAGGCAAAACAGTGTCTTCGTGAGAATTCATAAATTTATATGTTAAAGTAATGTTTTAATAATTTGTCATTAATATCTTGCTCTTTTCTAAAGGTATTTTGATGCTGTCCAAGCAAAAGAGCAACGAAGACAACAAAGATTACGAGTACACACAAGCTACGATGTAGAAAATGGTGAATTCCTTTGCCCACTTTGTGAATGTTTAAGCAACACCGTTATTCCTCTGCTTCCTCCACCAAGAGTTTTGTTTAACAGGTCTGTTTGCTTTATAAATGTCCTCGACAAATGTAAAAAACAAGATCCCAAACAAGCCACACCCCAAAAACCCCTTTCAAAATGTTTATTATCTTCTGTTTTGATAATCTCAAATGGATTGCCTGCCTGCTTATTTTGGTTTATGGACCTCCCTTCATTATTGTATAGTATGGAATTTAGAGTATGAAAGGACAGTGAAGTGTAGGACCTGCAGGAAAAGAACTGAAGATAGAGAAATATGTGGGCAACAGAGAAAGAGCCTGTTGAGAAACAGAAGAACATGGAATGCCTATGAAATACTAATTCTGTATACAGTTTGTTCTTAACTGATGTGTGTATTCTGTTTATATATATTTTTGGACAGGTTAGACTTTTCAGGCCAACCAAACCTAGCTCAGTGGGTCAAAACAATATCCCAGCAAATAAAAGCGCTCTATTTACTTCGAGATGAAGACTGTGCAAGTAAGTCTGAAGAAATGTGTATATTTGTATATGAAAATCATAGAATCATTTAGTTTGGAAAAGACCCTTAAGATCTTCGAGTCCAACTGTTAACCTAACACTACCAAGTCCACCACTAAACCATGTCCTTAAGTGCCACGTCTACGCATCTTTTAAATATCTCCAGGGATGGTGACTCAACCACTTCCCTGGGCAGCCTGTTCCAATGCTTGACAACCCTTTCGGTGAAGAAATTTTTCCTAATATCCAATCTAACCCCCGCCCTGTTGCAACTTGAGACCATTTCCTCTCGTCCTATCACTTGTTACTTGGGAGAAGAGACCAACACCCACCTCGCTACAAACTCTTTTCAGGTAGTTGTAGAGAGCAATAAGGTCTCCCCTGAGCCTCCTGTTTTTCCAGACTGAACAACCTCAGTTCAGGAAGAAGACCAAGTATTATGATTCTACCACAGTGGCTTTGAGAGATGGTGGCAAAAGTGGCAAGAGTAGCTTGGAATTTCAGTTTCTGGTGATGTGCTCCTGCACCTTTTTATAACGTAAAAATTACGTATAGGTGAATTATTGGTGTTTTATTATGTCTTGTTTGTACAGGCAATTCTGGTAATTCAGAAAAAATGGATCAGCTGCAATTACCTGAAGGATTTAGACCAGATTTCAAACTGAAGTATGTATTTACATCTTAATAAATCATTAAAACTTCATAATGAAATGGTAATATGAAAATAGAATGTGACTTCTGTGCTATAAGGTCTCACTAATTAAGGCAAAAATATGAATTTTTGCCTTAATTAGAAAAGTTGATCATATTATTATGATGGTATTGAAGTCGAGCCCAGAAGTAGTAAGTAATGCAGTAGAATTTCAGAGGTGGATGTGATGTGTGGATGTGATGCATGGATGTGCAGAGAAGATGCTGCTGTTGTATAAATTTCAACATCAGGATTAAGCTTTCTTTCCCTATTACTTATAACTGGATGAAGGACTCATCATTATAGCTCAGCACTACAAGTAAAACATCAAGAAAGACTATGAAATGGAGAGTATGTTAATATGTAATTTCAGCTACTATGGTATGTTTGTATTTGAGTCTACCCCTTCTGCACTGGGGGAGAAAGTAATGAAATTCACTACATGGTACAGATGTTTATCTGCCTACTGCACACAAAAATGCAAGACACCTATCCCACCTGATGACAGATTTTGCCATCAGTCACACACAGTTCTTTTAATTTAGTCTTAACTATATTATCTTTGAAGACTGGATACTTTTAACACTAAAAAACGAGATTGATTCCAGTGAAATCATCAAAAAATAATTGGGTGTGTATCTGTCACAGAAAAGAGGTTACAGAATACGAGATCCAAAGAAAGATACTGGAGTTCTCACTTAAATTTTAAAAATCCAGGTGTTCAGCTGTGGAGTGAATGCTCATCATTAAAAGTACTATGCTGCCAGTGGAGAAAAAATGAATTAGTAATATTGTTTTCTTTGTTTCAGGAATCCTTATTCTGAGAGCATAAAAGAGATGTTGACAACTTTTGGGACAGCAACATACAAAGTAGGCTTGAAAGTTCATCCAAATGAAGAAGATCCACGTGTACCTATAATGTGCTGGGGAAGCTGTGCTTACACGATACAGACTATAGGTACTAATGTATTCATCTTGCTCCTTTATATGTGAATTTCAGAATTTAGTTAAATTCACAGCATTGAAATATTTTGGGGTTTTGTTTTTTTCCAGAAAGAATTTTAGCTGATGAAGATAAACCATTATTTGGTCATTTACCTTGTCGACAGGTAAGGATCAAGTAGCAATTCCTCTCTGAATCAGTGGAAAAAGAGGGAATTGTGCTGCTTTAATGCAGACTATCTAAATTTTAAGTTACGGTTATTTGATAGTTTTATTTGTTGGATCCCACTGTTTAGTCAATCAGTACATGATTATTAATCTATGTAAAAATCAAATCTAGCAAAACTTACGTTTTTTTTTTTCTATAAATGCATAGTTTAGTAAGGCCAGGGTTTCTCATGGTAACAGTCAAAATAAGAAGACTGAAGAGAACTTTTATATTTGCATAAACACAAATATCTGTCATATACTTAGACACTCAAACTGCTCCCATAAACTGCAGCTGAGGGGCCTGAAAAGAATGCTGTAAGTCAAAAGACCTTTTCATATTGAGGAACTTTAACTGTGGCAGTGTCTCTTTTTCTTTGTTTTTAAAGGATGACTGCCTTACATCATTAACAAGATTTGCAGCAGCTCACTGGACAGTTTCATCTCTTTCGGCAGTACAGGGTCACTTTTGTACTCTCTTAGCATGTAAGTTTACCACCTTATTCTGATTTTTACAAAGATACAGATATAGAAGGATGCTTACAGAATGATTGTTAGTCTTGATTACAAGAAGATTGTTTCATGTAGTGGTTTTAAGTAGTAGACCAAGAGCTGGTATTTTCACATGTGTACCTATACATATTTAGTCATACTGTGGAAAAAAAGACATTTCTTTTGGTCTGCAGTTCCAAGATACATTTCAAGAGAAGCATGGATATTTTGCTGTGAAGGAGTTCTGTTGATTCTTCCCAGCATTTATATTGCTGCTTTTAAAAAGGTGCCTAAAGCAAAAGAGAAGAAAGCATGGTCCTTCACAAAAAAAGTGATACGCTGGAACTTTAAAGAGGAGGAAATTAAGATTACTACAGTATTGAAAGGAAATAGGATATTTGCAGAGGTCTGTAATATATCTGCAAACTTCTCTGCCTTTGAAAAGTATGATCTGTGATAAGACAGGACTTACTATGTAATGTCATATATTAGTTGAGAATTTTAATGAGAACAGCCAAAATGTTCCAAGCTTGAAGCATTTGTAGGTACAGGTGAAAAGTCTGAAGTTCAGCCTGCTGCAATAATTACACATGAGAGGACTATTCTGAAAGGGTACTATAAAGTGGGTAATTTTAATGTTTACAGTCAGTAGAGCAGGGAAACTTTTAAAATGCATTCATATACTGAAATTATTAGTAGAATTGATACCACCTACTTCAGCAAACATTTAGCAGCTTTATAGGGAAGAACTTAATTGACATCAGTTTGTAGCAGTAATGACTGAGCCATGTTCTATGTAAAGCTGAA
Source organism: Phoebastria nigripes (assembly GCA_035582835.1). NCBI lineage: Eukaryota > Metazoa > Chordata > Aves > Procellariiformes > Diomedeidae > Phoebastria > Phoebastria nigripes. The sequence continues at coordinate 342,298 of JAYKAV010003167.1, forward strand.
GAGAAAATGTTGCTAGATATTTGCCTGGAACTTTGTAGTATACGATGTTCTGCATGGTTTGGGTTTTCTCGAAATTGAATCAATGTTTCTTCAAAGCTCTTCTTCCCTCCAGCTGACAGAAGCAACTGTACTGCTTTTATTTTTATGAAGGAAAAGTGTTTGTTATTTTATTTTTTAAGGCTAGGAATAAGGAAAATTATTAGCCTTTGATCTGTCAGTATTCTGTGAACTATTTATACATAGAGATAACTTATTGAATAGAAGTTTGGTTTTGGAAGTCCCTTGCTCTGGTCGCATTTTTGATAGAAGCATTTTTAAGACTTTTGGGTTGAGTTCTGTGGCTATATGCTTACAGAAGTAAAAGCATTTGAAATCTGAGTGGTGGTGAAATGTTTGCTAATAGAAATAGCTTCAAAATGTCACAGATCTTCAGCTGTTAATTTTCTTGCCAGCAAGGCAGCAGTCTTCAACTGAAGTATTTTTAAGTTGTTATGATGAGACTATTTTTTACTGTAGTACTGTTTTTAAACTTGGCAGCTTAATGCTTATAGCTACATTGTAAAACTATTCTCATAGCTGCAGTTTAAACTCTCTTATTGTAAATCAGATTTTACTGCTTCCAGTAAAGAACTTTGCAACTGCTCCTTGATTGGTGTTTTAAATACATTGTAACATTTTCAAGACACTTTATTTGTGTTTGCTTTTAGATGGAGTTTACTCTATTACTTGGAATTTATTAAGTGCGTGAATTTCTGTTGTCAGCTGGAGTGCTTTGGTTAATACTCTGTGGTTACTGTGAATGTGAATACTACAGAGATGGAGAGACCAATACCTAGCTCTTTCTTAATTAGAGATAAAATAATGAATTTAAGACACTCTTTAGCAATGCGTTTTTGAGCCCGTAAGGCAAATGAGTTATGTGAGGCAAATTTAGGGAATCTTGTTAAGTTAAGTGGATTGCAAAAGTTTCCTTTGAACAGCTGTCCAACAGACAACAATTAGTGTTTCTGTTTAGTCACTAGTGTTTGAGCTTATTTCTCCCACTGGAAACCTAAGCAATAGGAGGAGGTCACTGTGGGAGTAGTGAATGGCAGCACTTACTTTGTTATAGTTACTTSGGTTTGTTTCATTTCAATACAGTATAGTCAAGTAGGCAAGAGTGTTTTCCAGTAATGTTGAACAACTCTTGAATTTCACACCTTTCTGGCCAAAACAGGTACATTTGTATTTTAAGCACTTTAAGCATATAAACCAAGGAGATGGCTCTCATTTTGTAACTGAAGTACACTAAAATCTTTTCATATATAAATGTTCAATTAATAAATTTATTTTTCTCTCTAAAATACTCAGCACTGGTGCCTAATGAAAAAAATGGAAATCTTCCTTGCATACTTGATATTGACATGTTTCATTTATTGGTAAGTATTCCATAATACATATTAATAATGTTCTGATTCAGTAGGCAGTATGTCAAAACTTTATTGGAAACTTTCTGTTTACTCTGGGTTAGGAACCTTTCAAAATGTTCAGGTTTTTAGTATTTTTTCGCTACTTAATATTTAAAGACTTTTTTCATTGCAAGTATTCTTATCTATAAATAAAAAAGGGGTAAAATGAGGTGGAATGTATACTCTTTAGATATTAAAAAAAACAAAAACAAAAAAACCCCAAACAAACAAACAAGAACCCCAAAAACTAACGCCCCCAACAAACCACAAGCAAAAAATAGCAAAAAAAAAAAAAAAAAAAAAAAAAAAAAAAAAAAAAAANAAAAAAAAAAAAAAAAAAAAAAAAAAAAAAAAAAAAAAAAAAAAAAAAAAATCCCAAACAGACAGACCCAAAAAACCCCCTGATAGTTAATCATTGTTCCCTTAAATAATGGCTGGCTAATTAGCTTCAAAATTACCCTTATGAGGTATGCTGCCTTCAAAGGGTATAGTTGCAGCATGAGCAAAGAAAAAGAGAATATTCAAAAAGAAAAGGAATATACCAGCTTTCTTGTTTTCTTTTACAGGTAAGCTTGGTGCTCTCTTTCCCTGCCATACATTGTCAGGATTTTTCAGGGGTTAGTCTTGGCACTGGAGATCTTCACCTGTTTCATCTTGTCACTATGGCACACATAATACAAATTTTACTTACCTCATCAACAGGTAATGCCACTTTCTTTCAACTGCTATTGAAATGATTCCTCAAATCTGTCCTTGGAAAACACTAAGGTGCTATTGGTAAATGTATGCAGTTTATAGTTGCAAATAAAATTGCTGGTGCTCGCTCTTTCTGGCCATAGAAAGTACTGATAAATTGTACTCACGAAAGTTCAGTCTTTTGTCTTTATTGCTTAACACTGGAGGTTTTTTGGAGCATAGCCAGTCATGAATCCTAGCTTTCCAGCTAATGTAGCAGTGCCTGGAAGTGTTTATTGCAGAGACTTGGCTTAGGCATTGCATGATGAATAAGTTGCAGTTAGCGAAGTAAGGAATCAATGTATCTTCTGGCAAGAGGAACTGGATAAGGTGTAGTATGCCAAAAGCAAAGAACTCCAAGCAAGTATATTAAGAAACCCAACCAATCGAACAAGTAAATCAACACCTCGCTGGAGTTGACAATAGCATAAACTTAAAACATGAGATGTGCAGCAGAAAGCTTTTTTCTGGTACATCATATTGTAGTACAGTGGAATGTTTCACTTAGTTTTGGCCTTTTTCTCAAAACTTGAAAAAGTACGTTCTTGCTATGTAAGTGTGTATATACGAAGTAACTCGCTTTTTATTTCTTTCTTTCTTCAGAAGAGAATGGCATGGATCAAGAAAACACTAACAGTGAAGAGGAAGTAGCTGTGCTTACACTGTATAAATTTCTTTGCCAGTGTACAGGAAGGTAAAAGGGCAATCTTTTGATAAAATTTGTAATGTTTTCTCCCTCCTGGACTCAACATTAACTGCTGACTGAATTCTATGTGCTAACACTGTCAAAGATGAGGCTTTTAACTTGGGAACTCTTGCATCTTGTTTCTTATCCACTACTTCTAGATACAATTTTCAAGTAACTATTCCTATAAATTCCTCTGTGCTCATGAAGATATCTACTCATGAAGATTATGCTCTGGAACAATTTTTTTAGTCAGTTTGCAGATGTGTAGAATCTGGAATTGGCAGTGTCTGAGTACAGAAAACTTGTTAGGATCTGAAATGTCTATGTGAAATTTTCCTTCATTTACTGTCCCAGTTGGTTACATTTTTATGAATCTCTATTTCGTTGTTTTTCTTGGAATTAGCTTTGAAATAAACACTTTGCATAATGCTTGTTTCGACTGAAGTCAGTAATTTAATATGAAGTATGACTGAAGACTTACTAAATATAGCTTTCAGACTGAAATGATTAAATAAAAGCAAACCTTTTTTACTGTGTTCTCTTAAGTGCCTTGAAAGAAATTTCCTCAGGCTGGCACCTGTGGAGGAATCTAAAAGCTGGAATCATGCCTTTCCTGAGATGCTCTGCTTTGTTTTTCCATTACTTAAATGGAGTCCCAGCACCCTCAGAAATTCAAGGTACTGTCTGCTTTGTATTAAATCAGCTTTTCAAAAGATACAAACATTTATGGACAAAATAAATTACATTTAAACTCTCTTTTCTGAAGAAGCTGATTGAATGAATGTCGGTTTGTTACCAGTGCAGAATCATATCTGCATTATGAAAAAGGAAAAAAAAAAAAAGTTTCCTTTTCAAAAATTTATTTTTTAATATCGAGGCCAATGCCGTTCTAGATTACCTAAAACAGAAACTGATGCTCTTCTGTTAAAAAGTGGAATATTGATTATTTCAAATCTATTGATTAGTGTTTTCAACTGAGACCTGCTTTTCCTTGCATTGATTTCATTCAAATCGGCATCCACTAATAATTAAAATCTCCAAATACACTGATGTTACATTACACCCCAAATAATCGATGTTATTAACATACTTTACTGTCCTCCACATATGGTGTATGTAGGGACTGAATGTAAATCTGATGATATTACTTATAATAATGATAAGTAGGTTCACACTGCTTCAGGATTCCCATGTTTAAAACAAAGTATGATATGTGGTGCCGAGCTGACAGGAGAACAGCTACAGAACTTGTAGAATGTTTCCTTGATATGTAGCTTCTTGACAAATTGTGTTTAAAATTCAGATTATTTTCATTTTACAATAGCAGTGCTTAAGCATTTGGGCCAAAAAAAAAAAAAAAACMACCCACCCCTATTTCTGAACTTTGATTTTCTGTAACAAGTTTTCTCAAATTCATAGTCTGGACCAGTAGTAACTGCTTGAGTTGTTACAGATACTCCAAAGATGAGGTACAAAGTGCAGCTGTACTTCCAGACAGTAGGTCCATGGGCCTTTAGAGAGTTGGTTGTAGGAGAGGGGAAGAGGAAGGCTTTGCTTCACTTTGTTACAATCCTCAAGTCCCAGGTGCTTGGATGGCCCTGCAGGTCCCTGCCACCGAGGGATGGCCTGACAGTGGCTGTAGCACTGGGTGTTTTGCTTTCCCTACCCGCTGCCCCGCCCCAGGACCCACTGATCCCACAGCTGGCCTGTATTGCTCTTCTCTAGTATGTTACTGGGGGTTGCGAAACAGGGATCACTTGGCCATGAGAGGAAAGTGAGCACAGCTTTCATTTTGATTTTCTTTGCTCCTTTATTCAGGAGCAAAAGAGGCCATGCCACGGAAGAGGTACTGGTACTCTTTGTCCTAAAAGTTGGGAGGGCAGAGGCCCAGGGACTCAAACCTACAGTATTCATAGTATCATGAATATGGCAGTGTAGCACTTGTGTCCTGCATAATATTTTTGAAGAGTTTAGCATTGTAGACATTTGGAATTTCTGAGGCTGTGGTATACTTCACTGGTATGCTGTCACTGATCACCTGCCTCAGGTTGTGTCATGGACTACAAGGAGCACAAAGGAGCCATTTAATGGATGACATTAAAATGAAGACATACTAAGTTGTAAAGACCATTGAGCTCTCTGTTGTGGTTCTTATATGACCAGGCTTAAAACATGCTTAGAGGGGAAGTTTGAGGAAAAGTTGCTTCTCATTACTGGCGGTTTTCCAACATAGCTGTCTGGTACCTTTACTAGCACTTTCATACTTCATACCACGTTTTGGGTGTGGGGGAATACAGTTTAAAAATAGCTGTCCCATGTAGGGCTGTATTTCATTCATTGTAGTTAATGTCATTTACAAAAATGCAATTACGAGAATTACACTTTTTTTTTTTAACAGTAAATGGAACAAACCAGTTTGAACACTTATGTAGCTATCTTTCCTTGCCAAACAACCTCACTTGCCTTTTTCAAGAAAATAGTGAGATTCTGAACACGTTAATAGAAAGGTAAGTCGTGTTTTTATGCTTAGTTTAAATGTAATAAGGAATTCTTCACAAGATAGTAACATAAGTATTCTCCCAGGAGTGCATATATGGAAATAAATAGTAGACTTTGAAAAGCATTTGTGAAAGAACTGTTTTGAAAGAAATGATTTTGGTTGTAGAGATTATTGAATAGATGTACTTTGGAATTTTTACTTATTTGTTTTTGGAAAGTATCATCCATTGACGTTAAAAGCCAATTTTTTTTCTTTCTTATAGTTGGTGTAGTAACAACGAAGTAAAAAGGTATCTCGAAGGCAAGAGACATGCTATCAGGTAAACATGGAGAAATTTTAAGCAGAGACAGGGGAGAAACTTTAATGTTGCAGTTTTCTCTGAATATTTTTTTCTAAAGCTTGTTTATAATAACATAGTATCAGTTCTGCTTTATTGAGTGACAAAGGTATTAGGGGATAAGCAGAGATTTTTTTGAATTTTCTAAGAAAAGTGAAATATTGCTTAAATTAGTAGMTTTTAAAGGCAAAGTTAAACTTTACAGTTTTATTTAGACTGATTTGCAGTAATCAGAGGCCATAACATTTCTTCTCATGTTTCCTTCTGATTTGCACTTTCTGATTCAAAAGGTGTGCTGTTGCTAAAAGACATATATAACCTTTGTTTAAAATAACAGACATTGAAGAGCTTTTTAAAGAATCCGAATTCTTCAGTGAAATCAACACTGAATCAGTTGCTAAAAACAAAATTTGCTTTTCACACGTTTCTACTTGCTAAGCAATTATTTTGAATTCAGAACACATTTAATGCTTAGTGGGCATAGAAAAGCATTTGGGCTGTTTTTCTTTATGAAGGCTGGGTAAAAATAGTGGTTATCAATTATCCAAATAATTATAAATGAATATGAGGTTCACAGTGCTGTCATTAAAAATATATCCCTGCATTTTAATCTCCTATGCTAAATACATAAAGTCAATCTTTCAACGTTGTACACACAATAAGGCTAAGTGACAAAAATAAAAATTAATCACTTCATCTGTTAAATGCCAGGCTATTAACAGAGTATCTTGTACAGTAAGAATACTATTTCCTGTTACATGTGATTGTTGGGATTTTTTTCCATGTGTTCCTTTTGCTGATTCTTAACTGCTCTTCCCAAGATTATGTCTAACTTGACTGATTTTTTTTTCCTCTCAGCATGTTCTTGTACATTGCTTCTGTTAAAAACCTCTATTTACATTTCACAGTCTAATTTGTATTATTCCTAGAGTTGAAGATTATTAAAATTCAGTGTATAGCATCTGCAAAAAAATTAACTTTTAACTGTTATTTCTAAAGATATAAATATTTGGTATTAAATAGGTCCTTTTCATTGCATGAATATTTCATTCTCTTCAGGATACAAGTTCTCTGAACTTGAGTGTCAGACTATTTTCCATTCAATACTAGTGACAAAAGGAAAACACAAAGCAAACTGATAAGGGAGCAGAACAAATATTCAGTTAAACCTGTAGTGACCTCATCATGAGGCTTTGCTAAAAGCATACATATGATGTGTTTTTCTGACTTTCTGCCTGTGCGTTTTCTCAAATTCATAAAAAATATAACTAAGAAAACTGGAAGTGGTCTAGCTGAGAGATGTTGGGGGTTCCTTTTTTATGTGCTGCCATTTTACTCTATGAATGGCAGAGAAGAGGAAAACTTTAAAAATTCAATTATTCACAGATGCTGTTTAGATGAGTCAGGAAAACATGAATGAGTTTTAAATCACTGTGTATTATTCATTGAAATGTGAGTGGTTAATTTGGTTGCTTTATTCTAGCTATGCAAGAGAATCCAACAAGTTAATAGACCTTCCGGATGACTACAGCTGCCTCATTAACCAAGCATCCAATTTCTCGTAAGTTGTATGCAATGATAGCGAGGACCCCTAAAGTCTTCTGCTCCTTTTGATGAACCGGGAAACCTTTAACCTGAAAGCCTCAGAAAGATGTTTGTAGAATCATAAAGTTAATGGCACATATTGATTGTCATCTCTTCCAGCAAAACCGCCGTGTATTTCAGTGAAATAGAAATTGCAGGGATCTGTATAACTGTTAACTGTATAACTGTTCAACAGTACTTTTGAATCTTTTTACCATCTAGAGTTAATACATACAATGGATTTTTTTTTTTTTTGTGTTTAACAAAAGGTGTCCGAAATCAGGTGGTGATAAAAGCAGAGCCCCAACCTTGTGCCTTGTGTGTGGGACCATGCTATGTTCTCAAAGTTACTGTTGTCAAACTGAATTAGAAGGAGAAGATGTTGGAGCCTGTACTGCACATACATACACTTGTGGTTCTGGAGTGGGCATATTCCTTAGGTAAGGAACTGAACACCTCTACTTCTATTGCTAGGTTAGATGGTGTGTGTGGACATGAAATKAATAGTTCTATAAATGTGATTGTAGGGGTGGTTTGTAAAGGCAGTGGTTTGTTAATAACAGGGTTGCCTAAAAACTAGAGCGTATTCATCTTCCTTATACTTTGGTATAAGGTTCAGAGGTTGTTTCCTTGAAGATAAGGTATCATACAAAATTTGAATTTCACTTTAAAGTGAATTTATTTTCTCTGTGTGTTTATTTCCACTCAAGTATTACAAAACAATGAAGGTAAATACCTTGATTTTGTTGTTGCTGCTGCTGCTGTTGAAAACATGAAAACATCTTAGTTGCCTTCCTGCATACAAGGAAAGGTTAGATAATGTCTGTTTTCAGTTTGGCAAAGATTAGTGAGAAGTGAAATTGTTTTATTTTCTTGTTGTGGTTGTGTTGAGTATTTTACACAGACTGCAAATAATATGACATGAAACTACATTGTTTTTAGCTGCTTACCGAGGAGTTATAACAGGAAGAGAATAAGATCTTTAGTTTTGAAAAACAAAAGTACCTTTAAAAATCTGTACATACAGATTATACAGAATGAAAGTAAGTGAGAATTGGAAAAGCAGTGTCTATGAAAATACGAGAAACTGTTCACCTAAAAATCAATACCTAAAATCTTCTCTGTGTTTCTTTCTAGAGTACGAGAATGTCAGGTGCTATTTTTAGCTGGAAAAACAAAGGGCTGCTTCTATCCTCCTCCTTATCTCGATGACTATGGAGAGACAGACCAGGGACTCAGGTAAATATTTTAAAAAATGTATCTTTTAAAGACAGGAATTCTAAAACTGTCTGGTTTGTAAAATACACTTTCTATGTTACCTTTTTATTTTAATTATATAGGTAATATTATATTTTGACATTGCTATTGCATCTAATATCTTCAAACATTTTAATGCTAATATGTGTTCTTAGGTTAAAAATATTTAATGGAAGATCTTCCCCAGGTTATAAACAGTTGTCTTGAGGTGTAAAAATTTAAATCTTTTTAGCATCTCTGAAGTTGCCTAGAAACTAAGGCTGAAAATTTTATTTGTATATAGTGCATTTATTTGTATAATCTGTGTTAATTTAATACCAAGTGAAAATACTATGAGATCATTTTATTTAATGTGGTAGTTCTTTGTCTTAACTCRTATCTCTGCTTCCTATGAGAATAGTTTGGGGACTTGATACTGTAATGCTTGCTACTTCTGAAACTGGTCAAAGTCATAGAATATGAGCTGGTTCAGCATGGAAAGGCTGCTGAAAACCTACGTTCAGACTGCGGTGGACTGTACATGAGAATTCCCAAAGGCTGGAGGGAACTGTTGAGCAGTAAGGGTGGGGGACCAGACAAGGTAGCACTCCAGTTTACTAATCAAAATATCTGTTGATTTGTTCTGACAAGAGAATAATGTTAAAGAGTTATCTAAATATTTTAATATTTTAAAGGGTTATCTAATATTTAATATGTTGCACCTGAGTATTTGTGCTTAGTTGCAGTGTTTTATCATTCCTGATACATATTATCTCCTTTTCAGACGCGGGAATCCCTTACATCTGTGCAAAGAACGATTTAAAAAGATTCAAAAACTCTGGCAGCAGCACAGTATCACAGAGGAAATTGGACATGCACAAGAAGCAAATCAAACACTAGTTGGCATTGATTGGCAGCATTTATAATGGTTATCTGCTGAAGACTGGAACTTTATTAAGATTTTTGTAACTCAGTAAGCTTTTCAAAGGAGGGATTAGGAAAAAAAAGTNGGGGGGACGACACACACACACCAAACCCTGTCCTGTTATTTAATCTTTGTTTTACAATGTATTTCATAAAGATACTAGTTAACATTAATCAAGTAAACTTCTTTCTATGTAAGCAAGTTTTATTAGTCATATAATTTGCACTGTGCTTCCTTCACAGAAATGTCTTGGGTTATAAACCTGGGCAAATGAACTTGAGTTTCTGATAAAAAAAGAATGACTCTTTTTGGAAGTCTGACTATGATTTTTCTTATAAACTGCAAGAGAAAAAGACTGCTGAAACAGAAACTAGATAGAGCACAATTACAGATTGTGTTTTGCCCCTTGCTAGTAATCTGAGCCGTTTTATTTATTATTCTGCATTTTAATGCGTAAGCTGTGTGTACATGCAATGGAATGAAGTAAGGAAGCAAATAATGTAGCAAATGGATGTTTCTGTCTGCATCAGTGGATAATTCACTCTTTCACTTGGTGTATCTAAAACGATTTTGTCATTTGTACTCTTGCAGCTTTCTTGCTTCCAGTTGTTTTTTAACTAAAAAAACCTAACACTAGCTTTACAAGTAAAATAATTTAATTTAAAGCTTTTTCCAGAGCATTGCACTCCTTAGAATTATGTAGTTTGTAATTTGAATTTAGCTGGGAAACCCTTTCACTTTTTCAATTATGTGATCGGTTATTGGTATTCAAGGGTTGACATCGTGCTTTAGAAGATATTTTGAGATAACGACAATACATAAAATGTCATGAAAGTTAATTTTATGTTAATTTGCAGAAGCACAGGGGATATTTTCTTCACTTTTGTTAACAGTCAACTTTTAAGGTGCAAATCCCATCTCCTTTTTGTTGCAGACAAACTGAATGGTTTCCTCTGGCTTTGAAGGGCCACAATCACACTGCCCACATTTTTTCATCGATTCTTTTTTTTTTTTTTTTCCTTCTTCTTTTTCTGTTTTCCCATCAAGTATATTTACTTTTTGGCTTGATTTAAAGCTCTGTAAAGATGTTTGCATATAGTATATTTTATAAATATATTCTATAACTGCGCAGATTTGCACTTGATATGAGGGTGCCTGAAGGCAGTGAGTTTTCTAGCTGTATGTAATTAGACCGCCAAGGTGTCTCTAAAAAGTGACATTATGCTTATTGATTTAAAATAAAATCCATTACCTTTGTCTCTCCTATCTTCTGACAAATTAGTAAAATCTTAATTTACATAGTTCTGTTTCCTTAATAATCTGTGGTTCTTTTAGTTAAGTCTTACTTTCTGACTATGTCTTCAGCCCAGATAAGCAATCCCTTTACTGTCTGCCRTGTCTTCAGTTACACTTGGTCTGACTGAATTGTTTCTATTTTTACAGATTTAATGCTTCAGATAAATTTTGTATATTCATGGTGTACAGGACAATTTTTCAAACATTCAGTAACAGTATTGAGTGAAGATGTGAAATACGGAATAAAGAAACTTGGCCAATGTTGACTTCCTTTTCTTAAAAACAGTACAGACTACTCTTGTCTCTACTACCTGTCGTAGTTCTAATCATTTATATATTGCTGTCACTTTTTACAGAGACATGCAGAAGTTGCAGGAAAAATGACGTTAATGCTTCATCTCTGCCTTCCCCTGGTTAAGCTGGTTTATATATCAACGATTTGCTGTGCATGGTACTTGAAAATCACACTTTTTTGGTGGCGTTACTATTCCTTTGCAGAGAGTCTTGCTTCTTAAGCTGTGTGCCACGGTTTCAAATAACATGTAACTGCACTGAAAAACTCTCTTTTCCTGTAAGCATAATATTAAAAAGATAGTCGATGATACTGACAGATTTCTCTGTGCAAAGCAAAATATTGACAGCAAGAAGGATTTTTTTCTCTGGGATCAGAGTTGGAGGCTGCAAGGTTGAATAGGTTGGTAAAATTATGACCACAAATAATTGTAAAGTACACAATTTATCATTTTTTTGCAAGTTTAGTCATTCTTTACTCAAGACTTCTATTTTCTGATTTGGTTTGCATGTATTTATATAATGTAGAAATATTTATATATATAACATTGTTTCAGTATCAGGGAAATAATATCTGTAATAAATTGGCTATAACTTTAATATTTGCTGATTATGTGTACAATCTACAATGTATTATGTGTTTGGGGGGAGGAAGAAAACCAATAAGAACAAAAACCCACAAAATCCCCAAACTAGAAACCACCACAACAGAAAACAAAATGAAGCCAAAAGCATCAGGTAAATGCTTTTGGTGTTGACATTAAATAAGTACTTTTTAAGCGTTGTTTTTAGAATTTTGCTGAGCTTGTTCCTTCAAGTGTGTCACCTTGTTAATCACAAGCTAACAGAAATACCTGGATACGCAACATCTGCAATTCCCTGGCTAAAAATGTAAGATGATTATATTATTAGTGTCATTTGCTTCAGTCAGCTAAACCTTTCTTGACCTCTACCAAAAAGTCTAATCGTCTTTTTAAAGGATTGTAAATTATATTTTATAAAGGGATGAGGGGTGAGGTTCACATCAGTAATGTTTTTTACTCTCTTCATACTTCAAGATAACACTTGGTACTCTTCCCAGTCTGCCATGGGAGGCTCTCTTTCTTACTCTACAAGTGTTGCCACACAGACCTTCTGTTCTTTTACTTTTGATGTGAAGCCTTACCAGCTCTCAGGCTCCAGCCCTGGCATCTCGTTTAAGTGCATTTTATTTTATGCTGAATGACTTGATGTTTTGTTTAGAAGCTACATCGTTTTCTCTATGACCTGAATGTGTAGAGGAGAAGCTGAATGCTCGACTTACTGTGAAAGTACCTTCAGCCCAAAATCCCAGCTATTTTACTTTCTGGATGATTAAATTGCATGAGGGGAGTTGCATCTCAAATCTCTTCACAGTAGAGTCCTGTTATGATCCAACTGAGTATGCAGTCTGCCTCCCTTCTGCCCTGGACTCTCCTTCTCTGCTCCTTTCTAGGAATTGCCTTGGGCAAGAAGTGGTGGCTTTGTATTTCCGTCCCACTGTTGAGATTATTGATTATTGAGTTAAATACGACAGTATTAAACAGTTTTGGCTTGAATATGAGCCCCTGGGGAGTGCCGCTTTTAACTGGTTGGTGTCCAGCTGTTCATTGCTGCCCTCTGAGCCTGAAAATCCAGCCAGGTTTCTGTCCACCTTGCAGTCTAGTCTACATCTCCCCAAATTGGTTATGAGGATGTTGTCTCATATCATATTGAAAGTTTTCCTAAAGTAAGACATCTACTGTACAGAGAAAGTGGTTTTACAGCAACTTTCATTTACTAAGAAGCAAAAGAGGAACCGGCCTTTAACCCAACAGTTGAATGATTTTGTGTATGACCAGGATAGGGAGACTATTGATAATAGCAAGAGATACTGGGTTGATCTTTGTGAGGCTTCTCTGGGTCTTCTGATCTTCATATTTTCGTATTGCAATCCGCTCTGCTTTTGGTGAGCCAGGACTGTTACCTGGTCAATCCTCCATCTTACTGGGAATGGGATGGTGCTCTTCATATCTTAACTGGCATTAAAGGAAAACTTTCTTAGGGAGGCATCCACTTCTCTACCATTAGCTGTTCAGTTCCTCAGCTCCCTTATGGTGAGCGTCCCGGATTCCTACTTTGACCCTGCATGGAGAAGGTTGGAGACTTCATGGGAGCAACACTGGATGCAGTTATTATCAAGGCTTGCTTTCTGCAGGAATTCTTCCAGATGCTCAAGGAGTGACGACAGCCAGGGAGCCTGCCAACCACACCTCTGCGTATGTAGCTAACATGTCACCATCTGGCTGTCCGCTTTCTCTGGATAACTGGTTCAGGTTGTATGGTACTGCTTCAACATATCCTCAGCGTAAAGGCATAGGGACAGGCACRCAGAAAGGTTGTACCAGTGATGGGAAGTCTTACAGACAAGTTGTCTTTAGGGAAATGTTTCTCCTTACCATGAAATTCCTTTTTTTTTCTTATGGGATTTGAATATTTAGAAGAATCGGAAGGAGTAGAGTTGGCTTCTCCTTTAGGGCTATGTTCAAGCAAAGGTGGGAAGAGTCCCACAGTAAGGACATTGCAAAGAGGTATTGCTGAGATGACAAAGTCTCCATAATTTTAGTGCCTGATGAAAGTCATGTGTCTGTGTGTGTGTGTGTGTGGATAGCACATCTTAATCTCCAGTTGCTGATAACTTCTAGTTACCAGTAAGTGGCTTCAGCTTGTTGGAGTGTCATTTCTTGGTTTGGGGAACCAGCAGTGACTGATTGAAGGGCATTGCTATCAGCCTGGGATAACTAAGTAGAATTGGCTGCTGGGGCTGCAGTGAGAGCACATGCCACAGGCAGCTGTAGAGTGTGGAGGCATGCCCAGAAGGAGCTGGAGCCTCCCTGCCTCTCCTTGCTGCCAGCCAGCAGTGCCCGTGCGGTTTGGGCGTTTGCTGTCGTGGAAGTTTGAACCGTGGGGTAAAGGACAGTGAAGAACTCCACGTCACGTGGATGGTTGGGGATCCCAGGCTTGACTGAGGCTCTTGAGCAGTCAGCGCTTGCCCCCAGACCAGGCGCTGGGAGTTCATCCACTGGAAAGCTCTCCGAGGCCTGACTGAAAGTCCCACAGAGCTGTGCTCTTCAGACTGATAGGCAGCTTTTTCCAGTAAGAGGGAGAAGGGGTTTTATTATCATCTTTATTTTATTCCAAGGCTTATAATGGTCAGGAGAAATAGCAATTCCTGGTTCTGTTCTGGGGAAGTAGCTCAGTGTCTGATTGCTAATGCAGGTGTGACTCTTGTGTAACTGTATCGAGCTAGTTTTGTCAATATTATTATTTTTACCTTCTACTGATCAATACGTATTTTTTTAAACATGTTACAGGCTGATACAGGAACGTAAGCTACAGTAAAATAGTTCAGACATTTACAAAGCAGGGGCTTGTGAATGTGACACATGGAATGTATGTTGTAACCCTCTGATCTTGTAGGGAGTGTTTCGGTGCTGTTTAGTACACCTTATCACCAGCTGGCCCTAAGAAGTGGCCATGTACTTATGGTGACAGGTGGAAGCCTCATACTAAAACATCCTATTGTTTCAGCTTGAGACCTTATGGAAGGGCATGGTGATTTTATCTTACCTAACTTTCTAAGTTCACTGTATCCACCCACTCATTACACCCACAGGCACTGAGGCGTGTGTGTCCGAGCGGTCTGGCCAGGACTACGTGCCACAGAGGACAGGAGCGGTGGCTGCCACGTCCTCCCTAGGTACCCCTTGGTTGGTGATGGCAAACCGGCTTTTGGAAAGGTTTTTTTATACCCTTTGGGATTCAGCAGTAACTGTGGGGTCATGTTTTGTCTCAGTATCCTGCTGCTTCTGCCACCTTACCCCCTCTCCTGGCATGCCAACATTAGATGCCCGTATCATCTATCTATATGTCTTGATGGAGAGATTTGTCAAACATTCTTCTCTTGGAGAAAAAAGAAGAGGGAGAGCCTGGGGAGTTTCTGCAGTGTGCCGGGTGTAGAAGCTAAGAAATGGCAAGTACTGATCTTCGTCTCCATGACAGCAATGATTAAATGTTACTTTTTCATCAGTTTGTGAATATATATATATTCATGGTCTCTTTCCAGACAGCATGAGCTCAGAGGTGGTAAGTTTTCCAGCTTGTTCTTTGCGTAGGATCCTGGAAGGAAAGCCAGACTGGCTAGTCAGCCCTGGGCAGGGTGGGACAGCTGAGGTCGGGTTCGTGATGGCATCTGTGCAGACCGCTGTGGGATGTTTTAGTGATTTATAAAACCAAGGTGTTGATTTGAAATCAACCATGTATTTGAGGAATAATGTGTGGAACATGTTTCTGTAGTTGCAGTACTTTAAAGGTGGAGGATGCTAAAGCGTGTTAATAAATCAGAGAAAAGGTTATGTAAAAATAATGAAGGCAAGGAGATCAGCAATATGTTCACTGATACAATTCACTGGTGTCCTCTAACCAGGGATGCCTGCATAAAGGGGTAACATTTGCTCCCCATAAAGACAGCTCCAAGGACCCTGTGTTTTCTTGCAATGATTGTATCAGAGTCTTTTGGAATGAATGTGCAATTGGGCACAAAGTACACTAGAAGAAGGGAAAAAAATCTGCAGTAATTGCTGGGCATCCATTTAATGCTGTTGAGCTAGTCAGGCATCTTGTCTGTGTATTATAAATCTTTCCATGTCAAGTTTTGGTAATTCATAAGATGCTGTAGTAGCTGAAAGCTCAGAAGATTGCATGAACTCTGAAACAAAGTACTTTTTGTAGCATTTTCTTTTGCTGTATTCTCAATGTAGGCTTTAAGCTCCCCTCTCTCTCTGCTATCACCTTGAACAGGATGGAGCTGAAAATAAGAAATTTTGAGTGGTTTTTTTATTTAATGGAGAGATAAAATGCTATGTGATAGCAACATGTGTGGCACTTGGAGCATGCAGAAGCGCACAGTGTTCAGCTGGGAGGCTAGGGGGTAACTGCTGTTAATATCAACATAGGCGAGATATCTAAATAAAACACTTCAGTGTGGGTAGCATTTCAAATGGTTGGGCAGATGTCGAATAAAAGTTATGCAGGTGTTGAAAGGTGTCTCGTCCGTCTAAGACAGCAAACCCAAGAACAAACACGGTTGCTTCACTGCACTGGAGCGTAACACGTGCTCGGGGTGGGAAGCCCTGCTCCAGGCACGGCTAGCGAGGTGCGCGCAGTTTCCCAGGGCTGTAGTGGTAGTGATTGGAGTGGAAGAAGGATGGGGTTGTTTCCTGCTCTCAGAGCTTCAGGACCGACTTGTAAGTCTTCACCAGTGGCAGAGACCTAGTTGTGAAATATTTGAGGAGGGTATGTGGCACTGGGAATGCGTACCTGCATGAGCAGTATGCCTGGTTGAGTGCCAGCTTGCAAAGAGGGAGGGGACAGGAAGTCTTTTTGGCCCACTGGAGTTGGGGACGTGCTGCGGTAGTAATTATTTGAAATCTAGATAGACCACTGAGAGTCCCTTCCTGAATAAAGTGCTTCCTGGAATGAATTTAATCCATTTTTAACACTATCTAATCTCAAGAATAATCTGAAGTACTCTAAAATTTAAAAAAAACTTAAACAAGTAGAGAATAAATATAAATTTCAGGACCTAATTACACTTAAAATTCTGAGATGAAAACAAGAAATGCTGTCGTCATAATGTACTTGAAATATGCCTACAGCAACGTTACAGAATCAACGTTACTTCTACTCTTCATTAATTTATATAATTAATGAAAGATTCATTCATATGAACTTGTGAATTCACCTTGTCCTTGTTTGTATTTTTTCCACCTGTCTKTCTTTCATCTTTAATCTTAGTCTTATTTGTGTCAGAGAAAACGTGTATAAATGGGAAAACTCACACCTGTTTGAAAAAGCGTTTGTCTAAGGCGGAGCTGTGCTACCCTCTGAACAGGTTACTTGGGCGGTTGGGAAGGCAAAAAGCAATTCTTAAAAGGAAAACTTTGCATTTGGGGACGACGTGTGTCTTGGAACGGATGAACGCAGCGAGCGATCTCCTTCCCGTTTGCGTATGCTGGTGTTCCTGCCTGGCTGGAGAGTGGGCTCGGTGTGTCTCCAGCTGGGAGGGAYGCACAGCTGGGAGGGATACTGGTTCTTTGATGCTGCTCTTAAGTTCTGTGTCGTCGCATATTTCAAAGCAATTTCTATGGTCTTTTTTCAAGAATTAAACTTCATTTTCACCCTCTTAACAAGACCGTCAGTCTGGGGAATTGTGTGCCTCAGACTTACTGCTTTCTACTTCGCTGCTGGGAGCCAAGGCTTTGGTCTCCTCCTTTCATTGCCCCCCAGCTGGCGTCGTGCCTTACCAAGTTTCACATGCCCGAGTCTCCCCATTTCTGATTTGTGATTCTTGACCCTGTTTTGCCTGGGAACATGATGTAAAATGTGTGGAGGCTTGGTTGCCTCGTGAAGCGGTGTGACTTCATCAGACGATAGGCTGCAGACCTGCCCTTTGGTCCTTGTTTTGCTGAGTTTGCCTGGCACGTCTGATTCCCGCACCCACACCCTTTACTCTAGAAAAATTGGCTTTGAGAACAAACTGTGGAAACGCACCTCATAACGAACTTAATAGTTGACTCATGTTTATGGACTATCCTTCTTTTTTAGTAGAAACAGGTTAATCAGGCAAGACGTGTTCTGTTTGTGTTGCTTTAGAAGCGGCCGGTGGGATGGGAGGTGGGAGCCCTGCTCAGCCCTTCCTCTGGCACCGCACCTGAGGGGGAGGCTGCAAAACGGGGGTGCGTTCCCCGGGGAAGGGTGCTGCAGAGGTTGTGCCCACAAAATTGAGCTCCAGGCCAGGGTTTCCTCCAGCTTTCCCACCTCACAAATGTGCTTTGGATCAAAACTTGGTAATACCTGTAAAATGGCACGGGATCAGCAAACGCAGGGGCTTTGAGAGAGATGTTTTACTACTTCAGTGTTTCAGTCAGTCACTGAACGCTATAGGTCTGATAAAATTACAAAAAAAAAAAAAAAAAAAAAAAAAAAAAAAAGAAAAGGTTTCACGTATGCATTACTTCAGATTTCGTTGAGATAGCTGCATTCCTGTTACCAGAAATAAATTTGCCTAAGCCTTCGTCTCCCCGCAGGGGGCTGTTATCACATGGCACCATTCTATTTTTCTGGCCTTATCTCTTAATTAACTAATCTCTAATAATGCTCTTTATTTCTTTTTTTTAATAAGCGTTTGTGATCCGTCCCCGTTTTACGTTGATTATGGTAAGAGCAGTGCTTGGTTTTTTTACAAAAGGAACAAGGCAGGTGGAAATAAGTAAGTGTTTTGCTGGGATCCCTTTTTCTTTATATCAGCCTTGAAAACCTTCCCTGACCATTAGGTAGGAAGTGCGTGGTGCCTGCAAGCCCGATATAGCATTCCCATGCTCTTTGCTAAGCTGCACACATGCATTTGGCTGGTATTATAAAATGTCCAAGCTCATGTAATGCATGGAGGCTAATCTTATCAATTGTATTAAGGCTACTTAGGAATTAATAGCTTTAAGGGAGCTGTTTATATTTCCTCCTTCAAAGCACTTTAGGGAATGTTCTGTGTCCCTTCAAATAAATGTCACCAGTAAAATAGTGCACTTCTTGTCATTTGTTTTAAAAAATAAATGATATTTCTTAAAAGTTGGCACTTCAAGGCCTTGGGGCTGGCTCTCAGATCTGGGTACTTGGATTTAAGCCAGTAATCCATATGGAGGTACCTAAAAAGAAGTGGCCTAGTTTGTATGAATTAAGCTCACATCCTTCTGAAGTTTATTAGTTTGAAAATCAGGGCACGGCTCTGGGAGTTGTTGGATTGCTGCAGGCAGCTTTGACTACGGGAGCTTTACTACTTAAATTTAAAATAACAACAATGCTTTCTTTTGAACGTCTGTTGCAAGTTAGATTTAAATGGGGAGGAAAGAGGTTATACACACAGTTTAGCTGATCGCCAAAGATCCTGAGGATGCTGGTGGTTTCACTCGTTGAGCACTTCTAGAAGCTAAGGCCCATGAAGATGTTGTAATTCCTATGTACTACAAGAGGATACTACTAAAATTGTCCACCAAATTCTGTTTCTAGTAAAAGGAGAGTGATTTAGGGGTCTGTCTGCACCTCCTGAGCTTAGCTGGGCAGATGAGAAGAGGAAGGTTTGCTTTCTCTCAGAGCATTATATAGAGGGAGGAAAAGCTTCCCATTTATAGGAACGCATACAATGGGTCCAAAAAAAATTAATTCAGAAGCAAAAAGTCAGCAGTAATGCAAATTAGAGAAATCTGTATTAAATTGTATGTATTTAAACATTTTCTTTAAAGAGGTCTTTACTTGCAATATAATTTTTAATACCTAGATTTACATTTGCAGGCAGCTGAGATATCTTTATCTAGAACAGCATTTGCGATGTCACAAGAAAGTATATTTAAGATTGGACGAATGATATATTACATGTAATATTTTACAAAGCAGTCATATTACAATCTTGTAGTAATCGTAAGATGTTACGAAGATCTTCATTAACCAGGAGGCTTTATTTTAGATAGCATTAGCATATACACTATTTGTTCTTATTTGTACAAAACCCCGATTCCAGTACTATTCTTCATAACCCTGTCTCAGATGGTCTCTCTACCTGTCTAATACCGTGAGACCCTTGCTCTGGGAACTGGCTTCTCCAATGTGGCATTGAAAGAATAATTTGTCAATTTGTTATGCCGCTCTAGCAATAGACTGAAAAAAAATAGAGACCACAAATAATTGAGAGTCCTGTCTAAATCAATGGCCTAAGCCAGATTTCTAGGGCAGCAATAAATCTAGATCTCTTTGAAAAATCAGATGTCTAGTCAAGTACCCAGTATAGATCACAGCACACTGAAGCCTCACAAGGAAAAAGTGTAATTAATCCTTGTAATGCAGCTCCTATCCATGTGCGACTCCTCCAAAAAGCTCTTCTCTGATACGTGTGGCCACATCACGCACCATCCGCAATCCTGTTCTTCTCTAATGGACCAGCTGAGAGGAGCAGCTGGTCGTAGCGATGTCTTACTGAGAAGGAAGGAGTTGGTCTGGTTTGTACAGTTCTGCCATGCGGAGTGTCCCTCAGCAAAGCAACAGACGATAGGCTGTGGTGAATAGCAAGTTGGCTTTTACATTAGTTGCCCTTTTTCTAGTCAGTCGTGCGCACAAAAGAACAGAGTGGACTTTTTAATTCATTATTGTAACTAAATCCATTATTGTAACTAAAGTTAAAAGCTTTGACCAGCTTTGAAAAAGTGAAAGRATGCCACAAATACCTGTCAAAATCAAACCTCGCGCGCAGATGGCCTGAAACAGCCTGGCCACCGAGATATAGACTACAGCTTGATGTACAGACATGTCCCTACCTGTCCCGCTCTGAACTGGTCTGTCTGTCCTAGAAGGAGTTCGAACAAAAGCCGGAGGAGCTGAGTGCTGCTGGGGCAAGTGCAGAAGTGATTAAGAATGAAAACTAACGGGCTGTGCAATGATTAGGCAGCTGCAAACATGGCTTCATTTGAAGACTGGCCRCCAGCCAGGTGGAAGGGACCTGCTGAGAAAACCCTCCCAGGTTCTCACTGCAGAGAAGTAGAGGTTTTGCACAGCTGGGGTGAAAATAAGTGTGGTGCTCGCAGCTGAGGGGCTGAGATGTCTGCAATTGTTTGTGCAAGGGGTTGGGGTTTGCTCTCTTGGGTTTCTTTGCCTTTAGCTGAATTTATCTGGCAGCTGCAGATAAACTCAAGATGATGCTCTCTTCCCTTACTAGAGGCCACGCACCACAGCAAATGCTTTCCATTTCTTATTCCAACTTTGTATATGAGAACAGGGTCCTCCAGCTGTGACAGTATGTTTGGAGAGATGCAGCATAGGCAAAATGTGCCTTCACTTTGACTTAAAAGATACAATGAAGGGTACCCTATTACTGATAAAGAAAAATAAAACTTGCAAAATTTGCACACTGGGGACTGATTTAAACTTACTTTTCCCTGGCCTCAAAGTTTGAGGCTTGACGTACTTGTGGATGAATGGTATCCATTTGCTAGGACCCTGGAAAACATTTAAAGTGTTAGTTCTAAGTAGCCTTTTTGTTTTGCTTTTTTTTTTTTCCTTGTCTTAAAAATAGTTGGGCTTGAATATTCTGGAGCAAGCTATGAGATTACATACTTTTTAAAATGTGCAGAATAACTGGCACATGCTCACAGCATTGATTCCACCCACTACAAGAGGAATCTTCTAAGCTTCTGCTTGTTTAAATACAAGGTGAAGCGTAAGTCTACGACACACTCATTCAAGTTACACAGGCTGAAAAAAAACCCTGAGAAACAAAACCCATAAATCTTACCTTAATGTTGTTTTCATGATACTTGTGCTGTTTCATTAAATTACAATTTTTGCTTAGTACATAAATTCTCAGCATAAGTTTGCATTTTGTTCTATGTACATCTTAAGAATACAGCAGAAAATACCATTGCTTAGCACATTAACAAAAACCACATTATATGAGAGGTTTGTCAAAATACCTGTATACTAAGTTATATACATTTCTGGAAATCCTTCTTCCTTTGACTTCTAACATGTTACTCTCCAGAAAACCAATCTGTCTGTCTTTGAAAGTTGAAGTACATAAAGTATGCTGATAAAACAACTTGAGCAAAAAATACTAACTTTTCAAATTCCACTTTTAATTTCAAAATCAGATGGAATGGATCACCATGTGATGCCAGCAATTTTTTTTTTTTTTTTTTAAAACTAACTGTCCCTGATAAGGGAACATGTGAATATTGCAAGTCCTAGTGGGGTCATTTCCCCCAGAAGTTATGAATATGGTGTACTCACATTGTGGATAAATGTATTATCCCAAGGTGCGCTATGTTGTATACTCCCATATACAAAAAAAAGCATGCGTAGAAATGTGTA
The DNA here is from genome assembly GCA_035582835.1 of Phoebastria nigripes. NCBI lineage: Eukaryota > Metazoa > Chordata > Aves > Procellariiformes > Diomedeidae > Phoebastria > Phoebastria nigripes. The sequence continues at coordinate 364,306 of JAYKAV010003167.1, forward strand.
TTCTGATGGTTGATACATAGCTTTTAAAACGTAGATATTCACAAATCTCAGTTTTTTTTATTCCTCTCTGATAAAAAGTCCACATCAATTAGAAGCTCAACTGACTGTTGTGATGGCTGGAGTCTTCCCACCTTCCTCTCCTTCGGCCCCTTCGGCATCTGCTTCCACCTGATTGAACTTACCAATCTTTTTCAAACTCTCCAGCGCAGACTTCAAAGTGTCCTTCAGGCTGTTCTCCAGGATCCAGCCTTCACTTTCACATTCAGGGTCTTCAGGATTTGTGATGCTTTCCAGAGAGGTGTGCAGAAGACGCAAGCCAACCATCACGGACATCTGTGCCATGCAATGGAAGAGACAGAGAGCGTCAGGCAAACCTTTATACCCTTGTCCACCTCTTCACCATCCTCCGCTATCAGCAGCCCGGGCTGGTGGCATGAACAAAATGCCAAAAGCACCAAACAGATACAGCTTAAGAGCTGCGGGAATCCTTCAAACGAGAGGAGATCCTGAGCAGCCTTCCCCGTTGGATGGCCAGCAGGGGTGAGGGGGAGCTGGCAGGAGGAAAAYGTCCCTTCACAAGTAGGAAAGGACAGGGTGGACGTCTGAAATGAGTGAGCGCCACAGGAAGTGTGACGGTTGATAAGCAATGAGCGGACGCATCAACTTAGGAAGGAAGTACGTGCCGGCTGCTGTGAAACAGCAGCTTTGTGTGGTCATGTGCATGAGGGGGCTTTCCACATACCCCATCACAGGGTAAGCGCCTCCTGAGAGATTTTAATGAAACCTCTGCTCCTGTGCACTAGATGTACGTAAAGCTGTTTACATGTGCAGCAACGTGGTCTGCCACCATCCACTTAATCTTAACTCTAAATATTTTTACTTCATATGGACCTTAATATGTTTGGCAAGTATATTAATCTGATCAAGGAGATATTAATGAATCGGCATCTGTACAGAACAGAGCAGCATTAGGATTTGAGCCATCAGCTTGTCTACTTCAAATTTTGGTTTTGTTTTTAAATAGGTATGTGCAAATAAGGAAACCAAGGCAGGAGGTGATCTGTATCTCTCACTGGTTCCATCTAAAACAAATTTCTATTTCTGATAAAATATTTACCAGTCCCAGCAGCTCTGACTGAGACTCTTTCTACTGTACTATGCTGGTGTAACACCCCTGACACCAGCAACACCCCAAACCTGCATCCAGAGAGAATGTTTTTAGCCAGTCTCCTGCCTTCTGACACTGTTCAGAACAAGCTGACTTCCACCGTTGTGGTGCTTATGAAGAAAARTGATTGATCTGTGAAGCAGAGAAAGAAAGAAAAGGCAGTGCCCAGAAGAGCCAGCTTGATGAGGTGGTAGAGCAGGTGCTCAGGATAGGCAAGCAAAAGTTTAGTCTTTCGTGTGCTAGGTAAAGCTAAGATCGAGACCACTTATTGTTGTTAACGACCTCATAGGATTTGTTCTGTAAGGGAAGTATGATGCCTCTGTTATCCTGTCCAAATTCCCAAGGAAGTGATTACCTCTGGTCTTCCTAAACCCTAATGGTTAAAGAGGTCGGCATCCCTGTGTGTTGCTTACCTGGTGGCACAGCTGAGGCCCATGGAGAGCTGCCCCAGACCTGCAAGCTGCTCTCTGTTGGGGCTTTTGAACTCAAGATGGAGTAAGCTTGCAAACTGTCCTGCAGGATTACAGCATTGGGTAGCTGGGCAGATTTGAAGTTGGGATTCAGCCACATAGTTTGGCCAATTGCAAAATTCACACCTGGCTTTTGGACTCATGGGACTGCTCAAGCATGTGCTTCTGTGGATCATTCATTAGCCTATCTACCCTGGTCATCCTGCTTGTCTATGATCAGTGTCTCCAAACTCTTGGAAGACTGAAGGGTAACCATTGGTTACCCTTGAAATTTTCAGATGTTGATGTTTCTCTGCCTTCACTCAGGACCAGAAAGGGAAAAACATTGGTCAAACAAACAAGCTTCATCGAATACTTCCATATCCAAAGGCAAATTTTCATCCTGTTCAACATAGGAACACATGACTTGCAACACCTTGGTCCTCAAAGAAGGTTCTAATAGCCCTGAATCTGGAAGTAGTCTTATTTTGTTGTGGATCTACCCAATACTATGATGACTTAAATCAGTTGAAACACTATTCAATAAAGGTCACAAGAAGTGACAAATCACATCACACTAGTCTTGGGATTTAAAGCCTTTGATATCTTCCTTTCAATCTGAGTCCCAGTTCTGCTGCTCTCAGTCACGGGACTAATACCTTTCCTATTAATGGCTGTCGCAAGTAAAGATTAATAGGACTGGACGTAAAAGATGGCCTCCACCTTGCTCTCTGCTTGTGCTACCTCACTTTATGTCAGCAGGAGCTTTTTTTTGTGACTGACTTGCTAAGTCCCGCTATTTGACAGCAAAATCAGCTGTACTTAGAGGCTTCCTGGATGGCTCTAAGTCACTAAATATGGTCGTGCTTTAAAAATGGAAGGTGCTTGTGCAGAAGGGAGCAGCTGACCTGCCCTCAGATGAGATTCTGTGACATTTTCTCTCACTTTAAGACTTCATTTTCTTAAARATCTTGCTCAGAAAGATTTTGGGTCCCTGGGGTTGAGGTTTGCTAAAAGCAGTGCAAAATGTTCAGGCTTTCCTCACCATCTCTGACCTGAGCCTACCTTCTCTGCTGGATGAGAAGAGAGTCCAGGAGGTTGAAGACGACTGCCTGGCAAATTAGTTTATTTCCTATATGATAGCATAGAGCCTTGGACTATCAGTTTTGCTGAAGTAATTTATGTTGTAAATTATTTATCCAGAACCTTTAATGCAGGCAGCTTTTCAATAGCCCCATCTCTCCATTTGCAAGTCCTGGCCAGGACACTTAGAGCTGCATGCGATGCATAGATCATATCATCAGCAAAATTATGGAAGGCAGCTGGATGTGCCTGCTGCCTCAAAAATGTATGTTAATGCCTCAGCATGCTTCAGCTTTGTAGAGATACTTTGGGGAACCTAGGCAGGCTGGAGAACTGGACTGACAGGAGCCTCATGAGGTTCAACAAGGAGAAGTGCAAAGTCCTGCACCAGGGAAGAAACAACCCCATACACAAGTATATGCTGGGGGGTGACCAGCTGAAAGCAGCTCGGCAGTAAAGGGCCTGGGGGTCTTGGTGGACACAAAGTTGAACATGAGCCAGCCATGTGCCCTTGTGGCAAAGGCGGCTAATGGTATCCTGGGCTGCATTAGACAAAGTATTGCCAGCAGGTYGAGGGAAGTGATCCTTCCCCTCTACTCAACACTGGTGAGGCCACGGTGGAGTGCTGTGTCCAGTTCTGGGCACAAGAGAGACATGGACATACTAGAGACAGTCCAACGAAGGCCACTGAGATGATGAAGGGACTGGAGCACCTCTCCTATAATGAAAGGCTGAGAGAAGTGGGACTGCTCAGCCTGGAGAAGAGAAGGCCCAGGGCCAATCTCATCAGTGTGTACAGATACCTGAAGGGAGAGGGCAAAGAAGATGGAGCCAGGCTCTTTTCAGTGGTGCCTAGTGACAGGGCAAGAGGCCATGGGCACAAACCATAGGAGCTTCTGTTTGAACATCAGGAAACTCTTTTTCACTGTGAGGGTGACTGAGCACTGGCACAGGTTGCCCAGAGAAGTGGTGGAGTCTCCCTCCTTGGAGATACTCAAAAGCCGTCTGGATATGGTCCTGCACAACCGGCTCCATGTGAGCCTGCTTGGGCAGGAGGAGTTGGACGAGATGACCTCCAGCGTCCATTCCAACCTCAACCAGTCTGTGGCTCTGAGTTGTAGACCTGTGCTTAATCACAATCCAGCAGAGAAGGCCTGGGCATCAGGGTCCTGAAGCTAGCCCAATCTCGCTGAGTGATGATTTCCCCTGCCCAATGGACAAACTGTCATGAAAACTCCTGTCATTTTACAGCAACTGTAAAGTGGCAGGAAGAACAAGGCTGCAGTGTTTCTCCAGGGCTGGGTATGGCCAGGCTGGGCTGGTGCGTCCCCCTGCACCACGGCATGCTCAGCCCTTCAATCTGCGCCAGCAGAGCAAACTGTGTCCTTCTGGAGGGTCCCTGTTCCCCTACTGCCTGTGGGCTGGTTTTGAAGGTTATCAGGAGTTCTCTCAGTGCTGGGCTCCCCCTGTGGCACCACATGTGAGATGACTCTTAGGGTCTCAGCCACCGCAGTAGCTGTGACCTCTTGAAAGCCACGTGTTTATACAGGTGAAGGACCTGGAGTACCTCAGGAACTGGCTGCTGCCCTCCCTTCCTTTTGAAATGCAGTATTCACGGCACCCTTGAACCCCCCCATTTCCTCTTCGCTGGCTGAGGCAGGTCAAGAAGACAGCCAGGCTTGCTCTGCTTGACCTTCTGCAGCGAAGCCCATCTGTTTGCCAGGGTTTAGCCTGAGGCGGCTTAGCTAGAGCAGGGTGTGATCTTTTTTTGTCACCCTCATGACTGCTTGTCACTCCTGGGAAGCCTACAGCTTTTGCTAGTAAAAGCAGCATGTGGATAATAATATAKTTCCAGAAAATATGACACGCTGCATTTTTTTCAAATAGGAGTTTTAATATTTCAAAATAGGTTCATTCTTCCTTGCGCCTAACAAAGAAACGTTAAACCTAAATTGTCTTCCCYGAGGTCCCTACACCCCTTTGGCACGTTACGTTTTTCTACAGCTCAAAAGTAACAGCTGCGATTAGTGTTTCCCTCCATGCTCTGCCCCACTTCCCACAGGTCAATGCCACCAACCCAGCTGGAAAAGTCCTCCACCAGCCCCCAGAAGGGCTTTGCTGGGGAGGTGCTGTGGCCGTGCTGCTGGCCTGAGTTTACAGCGGCTCCAGGTGCAAGGCAAACCAGGGCGCTCCTTTGATTTTGCACTTTTCTGTAACTTCTCAGCGAGCCAGTCCAAGGGAAAATGAGAAGCGCAGAGCCAGCACGCTAACTGCCCGCTGGGTCGCACCCTGCTCAGTCCAAAATCTTACCTCGGCCAGGAGTCGGGACCTCTGCTGCGCTCCTACTCAGTATAAAATTGTGTCCTAGCCTGACTGCAATTTAAAGAAAGTGGTTATATTTCAAGGGAGACTAAATTAATGTCTGCTTCCTGCTTTGCTTTCTCCCTTCAAAGTTTGCTTTAAAAGCAGAGGGAGTTTGAGACCCAAATCTGGACCCTTTATGGTAGAATATCAGGCAAGTCATAAACATTCAGGAGGGCCAGTTAATATAACCCAGGACTATGATATTTCTTTAAAGCTTTGCCCTGAGAGTCCTCTGATTACCTGAGAAAAGTCTCACCTTTTATTTTGACAAAGACGAAGAAAAAAAGAGAAGATCATATTTCTCGTTACACCACAGATTGAAAATACGACCTGGGTGTACTTTGAAGAGTTAGAAGGAAAATACTGGTTTTTTATCGCTGCTATTAATGTTAACATATCACTGTCATTAATCTCCTACAAGTCAGCAGAGGTATGTTACAGGTTCCTAGTCATGATTTTTCACAGCTGGCATTAGCATTTCTGTGCATTTTTCCCCTGAGTTTTTGAATTTCCTTCTAATTTTCATATACAGCTGAAATTCCCCTCTCTTCAAGAGCTCTTCATTTGAATTTGGGCTGAGACACAAGCTTCTCTTTCTTTTCTTACCAGAATAACAGTGCTACAAGGAGGTAGTACCTTTCTCAGCTGTGCGGAGTAGTTATTTTTAAAATAACACAACATGAAGTAACTTTATGATTTTTTTTTTTCAGTTCACAGATTATTTGGGTAGGTGGTTATTTTCTAAAAAGCACTGTCATTCCTGGAAGGGTGTTGGCCAGTGCTTGTATCAAAATATAATGCATCTTTTTTAAATTTGCATTTATCTAAACTTTAAAAAAGCTGGCTGAATCATTGAAAATAGGCAATGCCATTTGCAGCAGTATTTCAAGGGTTAGAAAGGGTCTGCTGCACTCCATGTCGCACAATGAGCTGCACCCTCCCCGTTTGCCATCCCGTCCTGCCCTACCTCCGCATCCTGCGCCTCACGCGCCAGCCCTCATGCCACTGCCAGCCCATGCTCCCTGCGTATTAGTATTGATTAAACACCCCGGGTAGAAAATTGGCCATCTCCCAGAGGCAGAAGGACATGTTCTCCTCACAACGAATGAACAGTATTTTAGCAGCAAAGCTGCACTTCAGGTTATGGTGCCCACAAACACCTGCACTGGGCAGTATCTGCACCTGTTTGCATACACACGGTGGTTTCGGGAAGCAGAATAAAATAAAATTAATCCATCTGCTTCACCTAAACCACTTCTTGTGACCAAAACCATTGATAAAGCTGATGAAGGACCTTAAACCAAATGCTGCCCTGAAGCTGGACACTGCGCATGGCTCTAGGTCTTATTTTCGTCAGCACATAAACCCCTTAATTGCACTTTTTGTCCCACAGATTACTGCCATCTCTTTCTGATGCGCTGCTTTGTGTACTTTTCATTCCCCACTAATGGTGACACCCGTAAAATTAATGCATCTGGACAGCTGAGCCCTCGCGTGCTCTTCCCTGCTCAGCACCCTGCATTTGGCAGAAATTCGGTCCCTTTTTCCCTCTTGCTGTGGGATACTCGAGGCTCCAGCTCTGAAGGGGGGGTCTGTAATCTAACACCCACCCCATGCTTCCCAGCTGCGTGTCCAGCCTGGGACCTTTCAGGCCTTATGCAGATGTTCACTATCAGATGTTTTCTCAGCCAAAGAACGGCAGTGGACGATTTATTTTAAATAGATCTGATCTTTAACTTGAAAGTCCATGCTGAAAAATGCTCTGCCCCTCCGGGGCTGGCGCTTCAGCAAAGTGGGGCTGAGGGGAGAGCGTTACCTCAAAAAGCCAGACGAGGAGGACGAYGGCGCCCATGGAGCTCATCATGCTGCTGTAGTAGTGCAGGAGGGCTTCCCGGCAGCCACGGCGCCAGAGGTTGAGCTCCTCCGTTTGGTAGTCGTAGCTGTAGTGAGCCGAGTTGTTGGTGACCTGGTACTGGATGCAGGGTCTCGGGGAGCTGGGGTTGCAGCAGCTGAAAGGGACGCCATCCACCAAGTACCTTCCGTCCACGTTGCTTTTGATCCGACTATGGGCAAGGGCAGAAGGAAGCGTGGATACACACAAACACACACACACACACACATAAAGATATACCAGAGCAAACTTGCACGAGAAAGGAAAGCAAAGGCAACGTGGATTTTCCACCGTGCCTCCTGGCCATGCCGTTTCTCCGCATCCCCTGTTTATACAGAGGTGTTTGTCCTGCGTGTTTTTCCTCTCTGAAATCCTGTTCTATGTCAAAGCTACACTGAGTCTATAATTAACTCTTCATGATGGAAACGCATCCTCTCTTGAAGAAAGAAGAATTTCTTTCTTCAGAGAAATTAATTTTTAAGAAAAGTAAATGGCAGAGAGAAATTTCAGGATGGGCAGTCAGAAAAGAGTGATCATGGCATAGTCAGGGTGGAAGGGAGATGCTGGGGGTGACCTGAGCTTGGAAAAGGACCCACAACAGCCTTAGGACCCACCACATCCAGCTAGACCATTGATCCAGCAAACCTAATAGCTTCTCTCTGATGATAATAGCTCCAGGAAGGGGTTATATGCATTTATTCTTGGCTTGGGAAGGTAGCCAGCATTCAAAAGATGAAATGTGCTTCAGCAACAGGATGTTGAAAAATTTCTGAAGTCCTTGCAGGAGCTCCCCAACTATTGTTCATTTGAGACTGTGGTTGCTCTCCATAAACAGCCATTTAATCTGATGCCTTATGAGATGTTTAGATGAGAGATACTTAGAAAGCAAATAGTTCCACTGGCACTGCACAAAAAGACTATAATAAGAGGACTGCAACTCTAACAAATGCCATTTTGCTTAGAAAATGACAGAATGGAGGGCCCCAGTGATCTAGAAAGCTGAAAAAAATCGGAGAGTCACTTGTAGCTTTCTATATGGATATTTTAAAGTTGCGTCATAGAGAGAGAGAGGTGATTGCAACAGCTTGGTGAAGCAAAATTCCACTTTGCAGTCGTGACCTAAATATATCTAAACGCCAAATGCAGTTGAAGTTTTATCTGTAGCTGTGAAGTGTGCTCTGAGTTGCGTCTAATTCCCATCGATGTGTAAATGCTCCACCAGTTTCAGAGAGACTGGATCAGGCCTTCACTCTACAAATAATATAAAAATCACATTGTGGGGGACGGACTCCCACCTTCCCTGGAATTGAGGAGAACTTTGCTATTGACTTCAAAGGGTCCAGAATATCCCACCAGGAATGTGAGCAGAGATTGTGCACCACCTATAGTTCAGACCTTGAATTCACTCATTAACATCCATTTGTGGATTTTTAATGCCCTATTTCCTGCCTCAGTAGTACAAAGAAATTGCCCTGAGTCTCAGTTCCAAGACATCATTTATTAAGGACAATATAACCTTGTTTTCCCTCTGTGCTTTGCCCTTCCATGGCTGCTGGATTAAGTTACAGCTCTCAAATCTCCATATAATGCTGGCAAGGTGAACTTACTATGTTTTCAAGTAGTTATTTATACCCATGGGCATACCTTTGCAATGCAAATACTCCCTTATTAAATAGCGAATGTATTTGTTACAACCCCGCAGTGCAATAGGTTAAGCCTGTAACAGTTTTCACTATAAAGTCCTAGTTCAGAATTGCAAAAACAACCAGACCACCCAACAAGTCAAAACAGTATGCAGAGAGACACACAAGTGAAATACCATTTACACAGTCAGGCAGGGATCCCAAGAGATACACTTTTCAAAATTACTTCAGACATTTTTAACATAGGCAGAGTAATTAAAAGGCAGATTGCTTCCACTTTACAAGACCCTTTGTGCAATCACAGAGTATGAACATTAACGAATGATGTTCCCAAAGAACTCTGAAAAACGATCTCTTCCCCGATGCTTAATTTTTTAAAAGGTTGTGGGTATTTATGCTCAATGTTCATTTTTTAATTTCAAAAGTTCATTTGTTCTCATGTTTATTTTTTACTTGTGCTTACTGTGCCTAACCTGATTTTGGGATTACTGCCTTTTTGGGCACTGACATCAGAGCCATTAAGGTGTTTCTGGTCAACAGTCTGTTCTGGTTTGTATAGAGGAAACTAGCGCAGTTTTCATGTGAGGTTTAAAGAAATTAGGCACAAGTATATATATTGAACATGTTTTTATACAGGAGAGAACATAAAATGCATTTGGCTACAAGGGACACTGTGTGAAGCTAGGAACGTCAACGGGTGTTGACGGCTCAATATTGTCACAGTGCTGAAGCAATCCATTGAGTGAATATAAAAATAGAATTCTAAATCTTAAGGATTTAAAACACATGAGTTATTGGTAAAGCATTACTGTTTCTATTTGTTTCCATGAGCTTGAATATCTAAAGTGGAGTTTTAAAAGTGGTGCCAGCAGTATATATCCAGGGAAGTCTTTTTTTAGGAACTTAGTAAGTCGCATTGAAATCTGCTTTAGGAATAGTGAAGTTCTGATACTTTCCTGTTGATTTTGGGAGTAGGTACATGTGGCGTAATAATGGGTTTATAAAGAGGTAAAAGACAGTAAAAAATATTATCTTAAGTCTGTTTACATTGCACTGCGTAATAGTGAGAATTGTATTTTGGTGCTTTATATTTTATGTTCTGGATAATGTTAGAGAAATTTGTCAGGGGAGAAAACAATCTAGCTGAACGTTTGGGATGCTTATTAAGCAAGAGCAGAGAAAAGATGCTTTTTATACAAAACCCCCTCCAGTCAGTGCCTGTTTTGATGTACATTTCTTCAGTATAATACTGATCAAATAATGATACTATGCGATACAAACCCCACTAAGTCACTTACTCTTTCACTTCTTTGGAGCTGAAGTCCAGATATCTGTTGCTGATCCACTGAATTTCAAACCAATCTTTGAAGCCGTTGTTCCCACAGCATTTGAACTCAATTTGGAGCATGTCGATGGTCTTCTTCATGAAGCATCTTCCGGGGGTGTCTGTGTCCCGGTAGAACTTCATGCTGTTCTTCAGCCCCTGGGCCAGCGTGCTCTCCAGAGAGCCCCGCATGAGAAAGCAAATCAGAGCAGTGAAAAAAATGAGCGTGTTAAAGAAGAAACATAGTGCCAGGTAAGGTTTCAGCAAAGGCTTCCACTTGGCAAATTTAGCGGGATCCAGAGAATCATAACAAATTTTGCCAGCAAAACCATTGAAGGCGCAGGATAATATACCCATCAATATCAAAGAATTGGGCACAAAGTGGCTTTCAGAATTGTCCATCACTTCGCTTCGCTTCCGGAGTTCAATTTTGAGGAACAACCCCATGCTAAAAACAAGGATTCCAGCAAACACTGAAAACCAGTTCATGAGCCATAGTCCCTGCGCTAGTTTTACCCGTTTCTTCTGGTTGAATTTGACTTTCAGCAGTGCCATCTTCGTAATGTGAGGTGTTGGAAGATTTTGCAGCCTGGACCCCTCTTCTTGGCGTAAGCGACTTGAGGAAGAACCATTCAGGCGTTGGAAGAGACCCTGAACGGCATGGCGGGAAGTGAGCCACTGCACGGTCCTTCCATCTTGAGCTCCCCCGGTTAGGATTCAGGCAAGTAAAATATTCAAAGATTCAAATTAACAATTTCACATTAGTGAGAATAATGGGCAATTAGCACCTACAACTATTTCTGGTGGTTCCTTCCGAGCAAAGGAGAAACACTCTCAAGGTTTCAAACGATTTGATCTGGATCTGCAAGACGTCATTCTAATACCTTTAATCATTTGATCCAATTTGGAGAAATGTCTGTCAACAGATGAGGGGAAATAATCCCTCATTTTACTATTTAGTAGATTTGTGCTTTCTTTTGATAGGCTGCTGGGCAGAATGTGAAAACCCAGAGATATAAAAAGACCTTTGTTGCCAGAAGAATATGGATCCTTTGAGGAAAAAGGAAGAGGGCTCTGAGATGAAAAAAGGCTGCTTGAATACAAAAATATATTTCCCCTATGTGATCCTGATTTATTCATATCTACAGCCAAAACCACCTTTCTAGTCCTTAACCTTCTGTGTTGACCCGAGATGACATCCCGTGGCTTATATGTTCTGGAAGCAGATAAGCGTGCTGTTTACAGTGACCTAAAAAACCTAAGCTTGGCATTTTCTATTTGCTTCCAGGGCTTGTACCATCTCCGGGCCTTGGCAGGAGGGAAGGAGAAAGGAAAAGTTCAGAGAAACTCAATAAATAAACCCCAGCCTGAAATCTAGAGATGCTTTTATAAAAAGCGAGCTGACATGAGCAGCTTACTGGATAATCACCAGCCCGGGGAGGGGAGCGGGGCTGCCCAAGGAGACCCGGGAGCTTACACCAGGGAGGAATTTGACCCAGCGGCTGGGGAGGGACCCTTGGGCCGTTGTCACCAGCCAGTGCAAGGGAGGCACTCCCGGGGTCCTCGGGGTCTGCCGAGGGACCTGCAGCYCGGCTCCGCTTTCATGCTGTAGCGGGCAGAAAAGGAGGGATGAAACCCCTCCTTCTGCGGTGGTGTGCCTCCCCACGCCTCACAGCCACTTCAGGCAAGCATGGATGCCGGGCTTTTTCTCTTTCCAGTGCTTTAGGAGTTTTACTCGCTTTGAAATATCACCTCTTGCTCCCCCCTCGCCCCGCAGAGGTTCAGAGCTGTTGGGAAAGTCCTGCGCTGGCTCACCACCTGCCACGGCAATGCAAAATTAACCTCAGGCAACCTCAAGCAATGCAAAATTAACATGCAGGTGTGTGAGGGCATGGGTGCTAACGCTGCAGATGAGAATGGAGCAGCCCCAGGAGAGGGACTGGGAGGCTCTGCCCTGACCAGGGCCATCACGACCTGCTGCTGCCCAAGTGCCCTGGGGGCATCCTCTAGTGGCTGCCAGCAGCATGGCGCACCAACCCCCGGGGAAAGGTGAAGGGACCTGCCCAGGAGGAAGGCAAGTGTGAAAAATAATAATAATTTAAAAAAAAAATGCACTGAAAAATAGCATTTTGATGGTCTGCTGCTTGTGGTGCTGCGGATGCTGCTCAGTTACCATTTGAGATCCTGGAGGTCTCTTCACTAAAGACAAAGGCTATCAAGCTGCTACTTTTTCCTGCACTAAGTAAACAGAAGGTTTTTGCAATGGACCTTTCCTGGCCCATCCGGGTGCTATCGCAGTGACCTGGAGAGCAGCTGGTAAGGGGGATTTTCTTAAAGCAGGCCTGGTTGGTAGCATTGCTGCTGCTCTTGCAGGTGAAGGGTGAGTGTGTAAGAGGAAAGGAGGAAGGCAATTATCCATCAGGGGCTATTCTCTCTGCTTGCCATGACGTGGATGAAAAGTGCTGTTTCTTGGGAGAGCCTGTTAAATATTTTTTGTGCAATCAGCCATAGCACTGAAATAACACCTCTCCTGGCTTCTTGGCAAAACATCCCATAGCCGTGCAGCGCATGTTACTACATTTCACTGACTCCTCCAGGGCTCAGCTAGGAAACACGAGATAGTTTGGAGGGTTTATTTATCTGACAGCCCGAAGTTAATTCTAGATAAATGAACTTGAAACTATTTCCTTTCTTGTCAGTGATGACAGAGTGAAACTCTAGTTAAAGTGAAAATTTTCTATCAGGTCTGTGGACCATGAGGATATACAGTGAAATATGTTCTGCAGTGCAATTAATAAGGCAAGAAATAGTAAACCTGCCCACAGCAGATGTAAGCCTGGTGCTGCTCTGGATATGGGGAAGTTTCTATTCAGGAGCGCAGATGACAGTCTGAATACCCGCTACCTTAATAATTTAACAGTCAGATGTCCACGGTAAATCTGATGCAGCAAAACCATGTCATTGTATACTRGGGTGTTTCCTGTTAATTCAGGAATAAAAATAGTGAAATAGAACATGCAGCATATGCTTCAGGGCTCGCTGATCCCTCCAAATTTACTCTTCTCCTTAAATAAAGGTAACAGGAGGCATCCTAATAAATCACTCCTAAATAGGTAGTGTTTTCTGGGAGATGATCAGTGATTCACCTGATGCTCAGGAAGGGACACTTGGTACCAATTAGACCTTTAAGACTTCAGGTGGTACCTTTAAAGTCATCACAGAGAGCAATCAACACAACCAAAACAACCCAGATTTGGAAATCTGCTGTTTATTTAAGTAGTTTCAATAGTTCGATACTGGCTGGGGACTTAGAGTGGCAAAAACTACCCGCCTATCAAGTTAACTCACCGTGCTTGGAAGCTTTAAAGGGGATTGGGGACAGTAAATTATACGCTGTACTCTGATGCTTCCTTCAAAAAATGAAGTTAACACTTTTAAAAGTGGAGAGTTAACGCTTCCCGCTTATCCCAGACGCAGAGCTGACAAGCCCTGTGCAAGCTGCAGCACAAACTGATCAGCTGAGGGCTGTCTCAAGCAGAGCAGCCTGAGGAAGAGGAAGGTTATGGGGGATCATTGAGAAGTGTTTTGGGGTGTGGACAGTACAAAAAAGAAAACTGGTTTTGCCTGGCATCTGCTTTTTCTTACAAATCTTTATCTTGGCTGGGATTCGCCTTTAATTGGGCAGACTTGCTACCGCTTTCTACTTCAAATAGAAAATATTGAAACCAATCCATAGCAGACAAAAGCTAATTGCAGCAAGGGTGTTTGAGTTAATGGTCTCCTCAGAGGTTGCATATTAACTCAAATGTATAATTCATATGCCATTTTGGAGGAAAAAATGGTAGAATAAAATATTCAGATGATTATTGATCTGCTAGAACTCACCATGAATGTGTTCAAATTCAAAATATTGTTAAAAAATTATAATTTCTATGGATAACAATACAATATTGATACCTTTACAAAAAGCTATGCCTGCTAACCTAAACATAACCCACAAACTTACCAGTTAATGCTAGGAGGGAGGGAAAAGTTGTTTTTAAAGCAAACATTAGAAACATGGTATTTGCTACACAGTCTGCTGCCCCGTCCTCGACCAACCATGATCTTTCTGTCTTCAGGAATATGAGATATAAAAGGCGAATTCCCTTTGTATAGGTATATCCTATGTGCCCAAACTATGGAAGTGCTCTTAGTTTGTAATAAAAATAATTTCCTGGCCCAATCTTTCTTTCACGCTGCTCTGTGATATGAAACATGTGGCTTTCTTGGGTTCTTTTTTCTTTTCTTTCCTTAGAAGTGGTTAGGTGTCATTGCAAGGATGAAGATGTCTGGTTTCACCTATGATAGGAGGTTATTGTGTAGAGATAAGAGGTTTGTTTATGCTCTGTAGTTTATGGTTTGGCTTGCATTTGTAACTGTGTGGTGTGTACAGGGACACTCCTGAGGAACAACATGATAAAATGGCTGCACCGCATCGTATGATTAACAGGTGGAGAAAAGTCTGATTTATGACTTTTTTTTCCCTCCTGTGGACACAAGTAACTTGATAGGCTACTATTGTTGTGGCATGTGAGGTGCCTGCAGGTCCTGAGGCTGGAAACAGGCAAGTTGCTAAATTCACTGCTGGGGCTGTTGTCTGCCCTGGGAAGGGCGATCTGATCCACCGGACCCTGTGGCTCCTAGACTACGCCGGGGAGTACTGTGGGGGTTTCAGTGTGGTTTTGCTCTGGGTAGTTCCCAGCATTTCAGCCATCATTATCCACAGTGTGGGTAACGTGTTCAGAATACACAGTTTTTCTTTGCCCCCCGAGATGCTCATTATGAGTATTTATTTGTATTACTGTGATGCCTAGGGTCCAGTGTTCACCACTGAAAGAGTAAGGCTTATAAATCAATGTTTGTACTTGCAGAAACAGGGAAGAAATATGTTGGGAATTGAAAGAAGCTTACAAAAGGCTCACAAGACTCATTGCTGCTGGAAAACCTCTCAGCACAACAGATGAATCCTCAATTAAGTCAGATAAATCAGATCACGATGTGAGTGGAAATGCTGAAATTCCACAAGTTGCACAGATTTTTTTTTTTCTTGTTATTCATATCTTTCCTTCTGTGCGATGAAATTGGCTTTTTAGTACAGTACAGGCTATGAGATCTCTTGTGCAGATCTGACGGCCTAACAGAAAGGCTGCGTAGAAAAAGGCCACAGTCACAAGAAGTGGGGAGAGCCTGATGGAAAGTAGGAGGTAAGGGGGCTGAGCTGAGCAGCAAAAGGATGATGCATAAAGGAGGTAAAGAAATGTACTTTTCCGCACACAGTTCTCAAATCCAACAAGTCTGCCCTCAGATCCCACTCTTGGATGCTGGGAGAAATCCACCTGGAAAGACAGAAGTAGGATGTATATGAAGGGTGCGTAGGGGGGGGAAGGATTGTATGTATTCACAAAAACTCCTTCCACTAAATAATTTCTAAGTATTTTGTAACAACTGAAGCAATTCCAGGTAAAGCCACTGGGATTTGATCCTTGTCTACATACAGCTATTGCTGAAATAGGAAGAAACTTGAAAAAAAACCCAAAACAAACAAAAAAAACCAAAAAGCAAAAACCAAGCCCTCAAAAATATAATGCATAAAAGTGTGTAAGAAATTGTCTTATGCACACATTTCTTTCTTACCTGTTTTTTCACACAACAATTTTGCTAGAGCCCACACCAGAATCTATTCAAATGAAACAGGGCTGGATAAAGAGAGAATGCATATAACTTCATTTTTGTTCCTGGTATTCAGAGAAGCAGGTGCAGACAGAGGGAAATGTCTGGACTCCAGCGGGAACTGAGGGGGTCGGCCCCTCTCGGGACGGACCTCCGGGTGAGTTGGTAGCCTCACTGGAAGCAGCAGCAAAGCCCTCAGTTGCTTTTCTGGAGGCAAGCTTTGGTCCCTGCTACCTCACAGCCTCAACAAATGCTAACACTCAAAGCTCTGTGTAGTGCTGAAGAATGGTCTCAATTTTCTTCTGCGGGTTCGTTGTTGTGTATTTTGGCATAGAACTATTTTATTTCATTCACAGACACATATGAGCTTTAAAAAGTTGAGTAACAGTGCTGTGGTGAACTAAGGATATTTCACTGGCTTTAAAGGTTTCGGTAAGGCTGGAGGAGGGCTGTCCAACCAGGCTGTCTTTCAAAAATGTTTAAACCAAGAGTTTGCTCTGGTGACTCCCTGTGGAAAATGGTTCCCCACCTCAATGCCCTGCACTGTTTTTATAAACTTTCTGCCAGTTAGCCCTCTATTCAGGGCCAATTTGCACCTAGTTTATGGTGCTGACGTTTCTGTTATCCTCATAATGTCTTCACAACCATGTCCCTGGCAGGCATTTGTTTTTCAGCCTCTTCTGATGTCTAGTATAATTAATTTCCTTAGGGTATGTGTTTTTTAAAGAAGTTCCTTGGTTATTCTGGTGGCAATGAGACGCAAACCAGAGCTAGAGTTCTTGAGGAGGCTTTGTTTGCTTCAGTCTTGTGTTATACAGGTTACGTGAATCTAGCCACCACGCAGATCACATCGACAAGCTGCTGCAGACGGAAGCAAAGCGGTGCTGGTGGTGCTCTTAACTGGTTGGGGAATTACCATCCCTGAACACGCTCATTCAATGGGCTCCTCTGAATAGTTTTCTCCCTTGCATCATGCTTTTAGTCCTCCATCTTGCTACTAGGCAAGGTAGCTTGAAACCAGCTTGTTTTCACAGCAGTTCTGACTGCTTCTGCTCTCCCTGAAGCACGACTGTGACCCTGATGTTACCTGCTACCCGCGCAGCCATGAAACCTTGCTCAGCTTGCACAAAGCCTCCCGAACAAAGTACCTCTTCCCCCGTGGCTCTCCAGGGAAGGGGATTTTTGCAAGCTCTCCCTAGCAGGTTAGACACAAAGCAATCCTGGCTCCTGGCCTAGAAGAGGTTGCCAGGCATTTTCTTCATGTCAGCATTGCTTATCGCTCCGAGGGAAGAAACCGAGCATGTGCCGCCCTCCTTTCTCCAAGCTGCGATTAGCAGAGAGACAAAGCGGCTCTGACCAGGCTGGCATCGCAAGTCTCCTTGACCCAGGAGAACGGAGACAGCCTGGCACATCTCCTCAAACCAGCTGCTGCACAAGCTCTGCCCAACCTTCCCTCTGACTATTTCTCAGTCGCAAGCTTCAGAAGGGGAATTCAGGAGCCCGGCCAGTTGCTGCTGGCAGCTCAGGGCATGTCATGACACACTGCTTGCTTACTCTCTTTGAAGGAGGTCTGCTTCAGTGTGATGTATGAGACGCTCCATCATCAAGTCATATAGAGACAAGATAGCACAAAATTCCTCACTTGTTGAAACCAGACACTCTCAGTGAACCTATTTCATCGCTTCCATACTTAAGATATGCTTTTGACCTCTTGAACAAACAGCTTAAGGCTTACCTGCAGACTGGAAGCAATTTTTCTGATGCCTTGTCAGTTGAGGCAAAAGGTAAAGAAATATGAGGAAGTTACAAATACTGTGGACTAGACTTTTAGTCTTTCTGTGTTTAGTATTCACTCTGTAAGTAGTTCCAATGAAATAATCTAGACAACTCTATAGTCTAGACCTGCCAAAGTATCCCCAACATCTTATTTCCAAAACACTAGTTTGAGTATAAAAAGAATTTTTTTCCATCTAAGAAAAGCTAAGAAATTAGTTTAAGAAATAGCTGAGAAATTTTAAATACAGATTATATACATATAACTATCCTGTAAAACATTTTTTTATATATATACAGACACATACTTACTCCTACCATGCTTTTAAATACTTTTGTAAAAATTTAATGAGTATATAATTCTCAATACATCTGAGTTATCACTTCACACTAGCTTTGACTGGAAAATGGATTCTCACATGAATAACTGTACTATTGGGATATCAGCTAATATTCTCTCACTCACATGGCGTTTTACTTGTTTCCTACCTACAAGGGCTTGCGGAATGCTGGGGGTTATAGCACAGGTGAGTAACACATGAGCTGTCTGCACTGGTGTTGTCAGGAGGAATTGTTTCTTCTGGGACACACAGATGACAGCTTGCTAGTGCTTATACTAATTGTGACTTGCTTTTCCACATGTATTTTTAATTAAAAAAAATTATAGTGTTGTTAAAATAACTAATTAGATGGAAATGTTTCTCTTTCTTCCACACCTGAAAAAGTGCAATTTCTATACTGATAGAGCCTATGAATATGCTAGCAAACCTTTTCTAGTGCGTAACTTGTGTTCACATACTACATTACTATTAACATAACATACTTCTGTTTCAAAATAGCTTTGAATTTCTCCTAGTATGATTCTACATTAGGAAATTAACATTTTAAAAATGTGCATGGAAACATGTGCAACCGTGTGTGTGTGTATATATATATGAAGGTACATATTTAGAACTATAAATCGCATATAAAAATTTGCCTGACCGAACTTTTTCATAGACTTGTTCTCAAATTGAATTTTCTTGTCTCATATCATGCTTGAGACTAAAATTCAGTTACCTATTTTGTATTACAACAGTAATGATAAATCTTTGAGGAAAAGTAATTGTCTGGAACACCTTTATCAGTCTCCTCTAAAGTCATGTTCCTGAAGAGTATTACCTAATAATTTTGGTTTGATAAAAGTTAAGTATTGGGTGGGTGGGTGGGTGGGCAAGAAACATTGGGAAGGGGGATGTCAATAACTGACCTCTGAAAAATATCATTAAGGAAGCATTTTCAGACTGAAATTGAAGTCTAATTTCCTTGTTTTGACTCATGATCTGTTTATTCAGGCAACACTGCATGCTATGGACAAACAGCTAACACCGGAATGCACTTCCATGCCAGTTTGAAGTGTGTTGAGAAGCGCACATCTCTGATACCCACCAAAGCCTAGCGGTAGTATCTCTGTTTCTAGATTTGCCAGTGTCCATCAACATAGTAAAGTAAACTTAAATGTTTGTAGCTTTTGGTTACAGCAGGACAAAGGCATTTCTGTAGTTTTTTACAGGCTGAACAGTTTGCAATCCCAGGACTAGAGGATGCCAAGGGGATTGATTTGTCACTACCAGCATACATGGGGAAGAAAGATTAGCTACAAAATCAGGTTCTCTACTAAGATGGATGTGTTAAAATTAAGATACTTGAGAGCCTCATCTGATCATATCCCTTTAACAAGATATTAAAAATTATGTACATTAAAGCAAGACTAAGGGCGTTTTCTTTAAATCATTTTATGATGCTGTCAATGCAAAGAAGAATCATTAGTAAAGGGACAACTGAAACAATTCAAAATATATTTGAAATGCAAAATCCAATATAATCAAAAAGTATACATTAACAGAAGTAAACAAAACTGAAAGTTGTGAAGAATATATAAAAGTTCCCCTTCCCCCCCCCCCCCTTAAATTAAATATGCTGAAAACAACTTAGATAAAAAGTGTCTTTGCTCAAAACCAGTCAAGTACTCAAGTGAAGTTTCAAGTACTTCTCATAGCAATGATGCAGTTTTTGACGGTTTGGCTAGTACTAATTTTCTGTTAGAGGCACGTATATGATGGTAGGGCAGCAGAAATATTTTGCAGTTTTAAAATACAACTCTAAGCTGATTCTTAGGCAAGATAAACAAAGATTTCTTGTAAGATGTCACAAGTTAAGGAATGGTTTTAGAAACCTAGAACTACTATGTATACTTTATATATTGATAGTGGTCACTTCACCACCACTAACAGGGCACTGTAAAAACATTGTATTCCATAATGTTGCTACTTCTTTTTTTTTTTTTTTATTTAGCAGGAGTGAAGAAATGGGACTTAAGTTACTGTGCACTTCATACAATTTTGGAACTGGAATATAGGACTTCATCTTCCCATTTTACTGACTCTCTCTGTGAACACTGCACTTACACAGTAGCAACTTGCTGTAAATTAAGACCACAACACCACAAAGCCTAGTGTCTGGTAGACATATGAAACAACTAGTAGGACACACCTGAACATCTCTCCCCTAAAGTCTCAGACTGCAGTAGAGCAGATTACCTAGCTTCTGTAATGTTAGTCAGCACTTGCTGTATGCCCCCAGAAGTACACTCAAACCAGTCATTTTATTAATCTCAAGTTAGAACTGTTTACAGAAGGAGCATTCTTTCGCATAATATTTTCACATTGTGAAGGTTTAGTATTTATATAGCCTCTATAGGTTTGTTAATTTCAAACAATCATTAATATATTAGGAGAGCATTAAATGTTCATTAGGAGACTTTATTCCTTTAGACTTATCTCACTTGAAATAATATGAAAAATTTAGTATTTGATCTTTTCATTCCAGTACAGCTTGTACTACTTGCAGCTAATTCAGATTCTGCCTGTGTCGGTGAAAGCAGCACGACAGCTCTAACAGAGGCTCGCTATTGTTTGTGTATTGGTGCCCCTTGCCCCACCTTAATTAGAAAAACTCAGCAATGAGGTACTGCAGTAGTTGGCAAATTCCACAGTGATACATAAAGATTACAGCAGCAACTTGTGTAAGAACAGTAAACTATGTTTGACTGGTATTCTTCGATTAAAAAAAATCCAGTCATACACTGTAATTCACAATTTAAATACCGAATGCAATCATTTAATGGCATATCGGGGATGAAGCCCCCCAGTTTATGAATCAATGCGTTTACACCAGGATTTCTTGCTCAGCACCGAGCTGCCTCTGCAGTCAGTCCCAGCAGCCGATTCTTTCCTGCTCAGGGATCAGGCTCCAGTTGGGCGAAGGCTTGTCAGTCGCCAGCCAGTCAAAGTCATCCACCAGGTTCCAGTTGTTTCTGTTTCTGTCTAGCCCAGAAGACTCGAAATCTCTCTCGATACCAGGGTAGCTCCAGGTGTAGGGGGCGAAGGAGACCTTAGTGCAGTCCTCGATTACGGCCCGGCTGGTCACCTGCACGTAAAACCGACTGTCGCGGGTGCGATGGGTGCGGAGCTGCTGGCAGGCCAGCACCAGGAGACAATCGCTGCAGCCGTCCACCAGCGCGGAGGTGGAAACGGGCCCGCAGAGCACGGTGCAGCCCCGGCAGTCCCGCACCCGCAGCGTGTTGGCGTTGCCGCGGAGCCGCACCCGGCAGCCGCGCAGCTCGGAGAGCACCACGTCGCGCTGCAGCAGCTCCGCGGGGCCGAGCTCCAGCTCCTCGTCCTCGGCGCCGCTGAACCCGCACAGCGGCGGCCCGCCCGGCTCCCCTTCGGCTGGGCCGCGGCCGGGGGCCGGCGCGGCGGCAGGCCGGGCGGGCTCCGCGGGGCGCGGCTCGCTGCCCGGAGCCGCTTCTTTCTTGAGGGCCCGGAAGGCGAATTTCTTCTTGGGCTGCAGCTGCTGGCGCCGGGCCGCCAGGTCCCCCTGGAGCCGCGCCACGGCCTCCTGCCCCTGCCGCACCTCGTAGGACGCCAGGAACCGCACGCTCTCGGTCAGCAGCTTCTGCAGCCCTTGCAGGCGGGCGGCCGCCTCCTCCAGCGACCCCGCCGCCAGGAGCGCCTCCACGGCCTCTCGCTCCCGGGCGAAGGCGGCGACGAAGAACTCGCTCTGCTCCTCCTTCACCACCTGCGCCTCCTTCTTCTGCCGCTGCCGCTCCACGCCCTGCTGCCGTTCCGCTTCCCGCCGCTGCAGCCGCTCCGGCAGCACCACGACGGCGGCGGCCACCTCCGGCTGCAGGGGAGCCACGAAGGCGGCCGCCGCCCGCAGCTCCTCAGCGGGCGCCGCCGCCGCCGCTCCCGTTGCCTCCATCTTGCCTCCTCGCCTCCCCTCCGGTCACTAAGCGGGCCGCCGATTGGCTGCCGGCAGCCCCGGTTGCGTCGCCGCCGCCGATTGGCGGGCTGGGGGGCTCCCAGCGGGAGGGGAGGGGGAGGGGAGGAGGGCCAGAGGGAGGGGTCTCCTGTGGTTTTAAAGGGGCCGGCGCCTCTCTGCGGGATGGGGTGAGTTCTGGTGGCAGGTGCCGCGCTCCGCGGGGCGCGTTATCCCGCTTCCCAAATTAGCAGCCGGGCTATAAATAACCCCCTGCCCTCCCCCCTGTGCGCGCGCGTAAGTGCCCGCTTCTTCCCACCCTTCCCCCCCCCCCCCTCCTAGGCCGCACCTAAGATGGGGAGCGCGGCGGCCCTTGGGCCGGCAGCTCTTGGCGCGGGGGCGGCCCCGGCTGCCGGCGCCCGCRGCCCTTCCTGCGGGCGGCAGAGCCAGAGCGGGGCCGGGGGCGTCTTCTCCCCGCCGCGGGGGAGGGCGGCTCCGCGGCGGGGAGGGCGACTGAGGGCCGCGGGCGCGCTGCCGGTCGCAGGCGACGGCAGCAGCAGCTTTCCACCTGCCGTTAAAAATAAAGTCAGGCCGCGCTGGCTGCTCCTCGGGTCCTGTCCGAGCTGGTGGTATGTTTCTGGTAGGCGTCAGGCTACCCCGCGGCCGAGAGCGGTGCCTGGTGGTGGCGTTCCCCGTGCCCGGGTAGGCGCGGAGCCACGGGCCTGGGGTCGGCTGGCCTCTTCACAGGGCCGGTGTCTTCAGGAGGCTCTGTAAATGCGGTGTTGTAATAAACCTTCCCTGCCGTTTCCTCTTCTGCAGTGAAGTAGTTATGAAAATGGCTGTTAATACTTGCAGGTAGCTGCAAAGGTGCTGCCAAATGGACTGTTTTTCTTCTTAGCTGCTTATTTGATTTCTTGAGTGTTTTGTTCCAGAAGAGTTCAGTTCTTGAGGGAAAACGTGAGAGCAGTGCCTGTGGGTGGCTATGCCCTAGAGGCAGGTCTGTATGGAAACATGGCAAGGAAGACTTTCTTTGCGTTTTGTAATTAGGAGATGTGTTTTAAGTAAATTTGCAGCAGGAACCAGAAATGAAGTACACCTGGCTACAAATTAGAAAAGTGACCATCATTCTGTTGTATTCTTTTGAGGACTGCTCTTCTATTTCATGGAACGTTGATTCTTGCAAAGAAAGTTAACACAAAGCACTCTTTTAGAAACATATGAAAATAAATTAAACACCTGTCCAGTTCTACAAATATCATCTCCCTTCCACTGGCATTTCAAAGTTACCTATTATGAATTAATGTAGGACCTAAAACTATCCACTGAAACAAAAAGGTGATAAACCCAAAGTAGATATTCTGAATTTACTGTCCTCTATTTGGTGATAGCATGAGGTTTTTTTGTCTCATGTTCCTGTTTGGAAGTATAGATTGTTATGCTACTTAAGATTAGCATTTGAAAGCAGCCTTAGCTTGAAAGTAGCCATTGTCTTCTGTTTCCTGAGAAATGTGGTTTAATTTCTGTGTTAGACATGATATGACATCGTTAGAAGGTAGGGAGTACCTGAACCTTATATGTAATAATGTCAGCCCTGTTAGGATGACACAAGAAAGGCAGTGAAATGCCTTTAATCCTTGTAATGCATAAAGGACTTGCACTAAAATAGAGAATGTTCTTTCCTTATCATTGTTACAATATAAAATCAGGGGATTTCAAGGGATTGTTGTATAACGGTAGTACTTTGGAGCAGGTTGGGTGGGGGGCAGCGGGATGGGTAACTTCGTGGTTAATGCATTACAGCTCTTAACTGTCACAACACTGCAATGTTAATGTGTCCAGAATTTTGTTTCTGAAAAATCAGATTTTGAGACTTAAAAATTAAAACCTCTTATCTTGTCGAAAGGGAGAATGCTCAGTCATGAAAAAGGAAGGATATCTTGAAATATTCTCACTTGATTTTTTTTTTTCCTACTAATGTGTTTAAATTATGCATTTAGTAAGTCTTGGGCATTTTTGCTAATAAATAGTCAAATCCACTCCTGCAGTAATGTTGCATTAGGCAGGAATATGGTGCAATTAATTAACTGTAAGAAAAAAAAAAAAATCCTTATTTCCATCTTGTTTCATAAGAAAGATGTGTAAGTTTCAATTTACATAGCAGGCTTTTTTGCCTTATGCTCCCATGAGTGTAGGTAATACAGATGGTAACAGTGATGTAAGTGCTTATCCCATACATGAGAATATTGTCAGAAAAAGGCTTTTGCTGTTTTTCAGTATGCACAAATGTTACTGGAGTACGGCTTTGGTATTGTTACACAGATGTGACCCAGTAGATGAACTGCAGTGGGTAAAACAACTTTATATAGGAAAAGATTACAAGAAAACACTAGTGTACACAGCTCAAAAGAAATGTTAAATATTTTATGCTGCAGCATACTTTTTATTACATTTGGGCACTTAGAAAGCTAGGTACTCTGAATTTTTTTTTTCTAGAGGTGATTGGAGGTTTAAATTAATAAGGACCAAATACACTTGTGAATACGAACTTCTGGGAGGGACTGGAATCTTTTCACCTTGCTAATGCGCACAAATGATTTTTGGGTTAGAAGCAAAATAACCCCAGATATAAGAAGGTGAAGTGTATGACCATAATGAAGAATTAAGAAGCAAGCAGTAAAATTCTTCCAACTATCTCATCTTGATGTTCCAAAATTACTTCCCACACTTACAATTTGAGGTTTTGGTATAATTGATATTGTAGTGTTTTGTTTTGGGTTTTTTGTGTTGTTTTTTTTGTTTGGT